>WBNH01004452.1:44762-154975 GCA_013401255.1 Urocolius indicus | reverse complement strand
GAAGGAAAAAAGGCAGAGAGTTGGGATCAGCGAGGCAGGGTCTAGTTGGAGGCCTGTATCTAGTGGAGTCCCTCAGGGGTCGGTGCTGGGACCAGTACTGTTCAATGTATTCATTAATGACCTTGATGAGGCGACAGATGACACTGTCATTATGTTTGCTGAGGATACAAAACTGGGTGGAGTGGCTGACACACACCAGACATCTGTGCTGTCATTCAATGAGATCTGGACAGGCTGGAGGGTTGGGCAGGGAGAAATCTAACAAAATTCAACACGGGCAAGTATAGAGTCTTGCATCTGGGAAAGAATAACCCCATGTACCAGTACAGGTTGGGGAATGAACTCTTAGAGACAAGTATAGGGGAAAGGGACCTGGGGGTCCTGTTGGACAGCAGGATGACAGTGAGCCAGCAATGTGCCCTCATGGCCAAGAAGGCCAATGGCATCCTGGGGTGTATTAGAAGGGATGTAGGCAGTAGGTCAAGAGCACTTCTCCTCCTCCTCTACTCTGCCCTTGTGGGACCACATCTGGAATACTGTGTCCAGTTCTGGGCCCCTCAGTTCAAGAAGGACAGGTGCAGGGCCACCAAGATGATGAAGGGAGTAGAGCATGTCCCTTATGATGAAAGGCTGAGGGAGCTGGGACTCTTTAGCTCAGAGGAGACTGAGGAGTGATCTCATTAATGTTTAAAAATATGTAAAGGGCGTCAGGAAGACAGAGCCAGGCTCTTCTCAGTGATATCCAATGATAGGACAAGGAGCAATGGGTATAAGCTGGAACATAAGAGGTTCCAAAGAATTTCAAGGAATAATTTCTTCACTGTGAGGGTGACAGAGCATTGGAACAGGCTGTCCAGATGGGTTGTGGAGTCTCTTTCTCTGGAGACATTCAAAACCCACCTGGATGTGTTCCTGTGTGACCTACTCTAGATGGCCTGCTCTGGCAGGGGGTTTGGACTAGATGATCTTTCGAGGTCCCTTCATACCCTGAAGATTCTGTGCTCAGAAAGAAAGACTCTTTATCCA
This sequence comes from Urocolius indicus, assembly GCA_013401255.1. Classification (NCBI taxonomy): domain Eukaryota; kingdom Metazoa; phylum Chordata; class Aves; order Coliiformes; family Coliidae; genus Urocolius; species Urocolius indicus. The sequence goes on along the minus strand of WBNH01004452.1, from coordinate 153,949 downwards.
AAAGTAAATCAGTATCCTTTACTTCTCTAAATATAAGGAAGGTATAGACATCCTGCTGCAATATATTTTTGTGATGGGGATATGCAACCAGTGAAGACAAAGGTATACACACGACAGGAAAGAAGATTGGAGTATTCTGGAACTTATTAGATTGTCTGCACTTCTCTATTATCTTTTGAGGAGTAATAAGCAGGCAATACCTTGACAGCCATTGAAGGCAACAAAAAATACGTAACTGTAATCATTACAGGGAAAAAAAAAAAAAAGTTTTTTCTCCAAAAGCCCTTGCTTTTTTGTTTTAAAGAGCACAACAGAAGAGTTATAGAATGAACCTAGCAACAGGCCACCTTTCTGACTTTATTTTCTATTCCTGGACTGTAAGTATCCAAAAACTAAAATGTAGTAAAAGAACCTTTTGGCACTTAAAATACAACACATTATTGAACTAAAAAGGCCACTCTCTTCAAAGTGAAGACCTTTTCAGGATTCAGTCTATGCTGAATCCCTCTAATAGGCCCAAAGGATTATAGCTATTACACAATACTGGGTGAAAGCTATTACCATTTAATTTGATGAGCTATCTTCTGCTTCCATTGCAGCTTGCAGAAATGTCTTAACATTAGATGATCTCACTGCTATCAAAGATTTCAAATTATTATTATACTTAGAAGAAAACTGATGCAGAACTCAGATTAGAAACAGATTAGAAAGACTTCTTTCACTAAGAGCTGAAACTTTATGGTCATTTGTCTTTTTTGAACACTCTAAAAAGATATTATTTTTCTTTGGTGCACATTAGGAACATAATTATTTGGAGTCACATGGTAATAAAAACATCCAAAATCCTAAAGAGATTTCAAAATCACCTTCCAACTCTTTCTGCAGTTCCAAGAAATGAAGCTAAAATCTGCCATGACACTAAGGTTGTTCATTATGCCTTTATGGGTATTGAAAATCTCTCAGGAAAAAAGTATGCAGAAGTGTTAAACAACCTACAACATTTCTGCAGAATTCTTTTTGTGATCTCCATTGTTTCTAAGATCCTAAGTTCTTGGAAATTATTCTGTGCTACGTAGATATATATATAAAATAAACTGTGAACTGATTGAGGTGGAAACAACGTTGTAAGAAGTCTGCCTAATTTGATGAAGTCGATACAAACATAGCAAAGCAAGTGCTTCATAGAGGTGATCTAACCAAACTAGACTCAAAATGTTAACAAAGCCACAGAGGCTAACAAGGACATGAACAAAATTCAAAGTAATACATGAAAAGAGCTAGAAAGGAAGATTCTAAGCAGAATCACTTGTCATCTCTTGTTTTTGTAAAGACATGTGCCAAACTTCACTTGCTAAATTTAAAGATCATAAAATACTTCTCAGGACTATGAGAATGAAAGACATATAGAAAGCTTCCTGCTAAAGGAAGACAAATCCTTATAAATGCTTGCAGTGATTGAATGTCTTTGCTGCAGAAGAGTTCTTGGTACACTCAGAAATCCTCTCCAGTCCCACAATTTCCAACACACTGATTTGATTCATGACTATTAGTTCTGTGACAGAGTTTTCAAACGCAACTAATTTCAGAGCACTTACATTAAGTATATAATCTATACAGGTACTCTTAACACTTAATCTTAAATGAATGATGTCTTAATTAAGTGTTAATTTATATATTGTACCATATGCTTCAGTTGCAAAATCAAGATCTGTGCCAGAACAAAAGCAGCAGCAGTCATTGACAAGCGAAGTTCTTACACTCTCTACTTCAAGAGGAGTTAGTTTATAAACTAACTACTTAGCACAAGACAAATCAAATCTTAGTGTCCTTTTTACTGAAAGGTTTTCTTACATTTTAAGTTCTAAATCTCAAATTATTTCTATTGTGCTCATCTTAGCAGATATTCCTCACCAACAGTAATCCTTCTGAGGTGTTTCACAATTTGATTTATGTTAAATTGCTTTCACTTTATCTGAAGTTTATAATAAACCTTCATAACCATCTAGAAGACAACATTATTTTAAATGTCACAATTTACATAAAGAGATTGCAATTATTCATTATACTTTCATAAATGAGTATCACAGAATCACAGAATGGTAGGAGTTGGAAGGGACCTTTAGAGATATCTAGTCCAAATCCCCTGCAGAAGCAGGTCATGCCTCAGGTCAGAACTATGTCATGCCTCTCTCCTCTTTCCCTTGAAAAATAACTGAGATAGAATATATGCACAGCTTTTTTTTTTTCCCAGTAGTTTTCCAGAAGGATAAGGAAAGAGATTCAGTAATTATGGAAATGTTGAAGTAGTACAGTTGTAGGTACAGTAGGTTCTAGTGAAAAAAGTGCAATCCCATTGTTAATAATGTGCTTGAATCAGACAGATAGTGGAGGTTATTCATATGAAATATCTACTGCTTCACAGGAACAGAGAACCCTCCTTGCTAAAGCATGAGTCATTTCTACAGTTGTGAAACCATGGAAATCCCTCTGGACTAGGAAGTACTTGCTTGTTATTTTAAAGATGTAAGGAGACACACATGGTAACCTTTACAAGAATCCTGAATTATTTATATACTTAAAAAAAAAAAAAGTTGCATAAGAAATAATGAGTCTTTTCAACTGTGTATCATCTGCTTTACATACTATTTCTCTAACATATGGTCTCTACATGAAAATGTTTATGTAAGTAATTTTGGTTCTTAATTGCAAAACTTACCTTTCTGGACATGTTAAAATCCCATTACTGTCATCTGCTCAATGCAATTTGGAATAAAGGCCTCATCTCAATAATTAAAAATACCATATTGCCCCTTTCAAAGACTTGTGTCATCTCCCACACATTCTACTATGAGAATTATGATGCACGCATTGTATATTATCTCTGAACTACTGCTTTCCCTTGTAAAGACAATTGCCACCTTAGTACTGGAGAATGATGAAGAACCTACATAGGCAGCACAGTCATTCAGATAGTATTTTCAGTAAGAGGAGAGTAGGTGGAATTAGTGGATATAGGAGACTATGCAATAAATTTCATCTGTGAGGAAGAACTGGGCAATGCCTTCTAGCCATTAAGGACCACACAATGTTCTATTTAAAATGGTTCTAATATTGTAGTGATCCTGACAAGGAGACCATTGTATATCAAGGAGTTAGTGATCCACGTAACAGTTCCCCCACATTTCCCACAGCAGTCTGTGCTGTGCTCCATGTCCAGCATGGCCTTCAGGGTTGTGTCATGCCGCACAATCACTTTGGCCAAGGGACAGATTCAGCCATCTCATTTTACCAGAGGAGCCTGCAGCTCCCACTCAGTACATGTCATTATGTCTCCAAAGTGTTTTCCTTTATCTAAATATGTAGCAAGAATTTCTCACGAACAGAGAAATCCATCCAGGGACTAATTTGATGTTGCATGAACACATGGTTCTCAGCATCTAAAGGGAGTAAGATTTATTTGCTATCTATAATCCTTCCTTATTTTGCCTTGTTAAAGTAGATATTTTATTAAGTCATTTGTTGTCAGGCTTTATTGAGATCCAGAAAGAATCTGGTACCATCCCTCCCTCTTATTCCCTTGTTCCAGTACAGAACATACACACAAAAACAGAGAATTCCCTTTTTATTTCAACACTCATCACTTCTGACTCTACAGAAGAGGAAGTCCTTGCTTTTTTCTTGCAATTACTAAGCAAGTCTTTTCTATCCTGTAAGAGTTAAAAAGAGATTAAAGATTTTTCATCTGTTGCAAAGAGTTACAAATGTATGGTTAAAGATCAGATCTACCAGGAATACATCAATTCTATAGCAGTAATATTCCAATAGCTTTTACGTCTCTACCTATGGATCTAAGCACAGTATTTGACACTTTGTCAACTTAAAACTTCTGGTTTTGAAGCTGTAACCATCTGTACCAATCAACTCTAAAAATGAAGCCAATTTCCAAGCTACTGTATCTCTTCCTTCCTAAATGTCTAGCTGCTGTTTCAGCTTTCACTTCTAACTTCAAAAGCAAAGATATTTTTACTAGGAAACTCTAAGCATTTTTCATCTGTCACCCAAATTTCAAAATATCTCCAAGAAAGAATGATAAAAGCATTGGCTACAGCAAATACATTTCATCTCAATGAGCAGGGTACAGTTCCACACAAATCTCAACTATATAGACAAAAACATTTTGTGTCACATAGATCCTTTTCTACCTTATTCTTTGGATCTGGGGAAATTTCTGTTTCGTGTATTTTAGAATTTTTAGAAAAAAAATCACGATAAAACTGAGGTGCAGGAAAGTCCACTACCACTTCATATAACACACTCAATTGAAGGTCATGACTTGCAAGTTAACATCTGGCCATTCACATTTACAATACTGACAAAAGAACACTATTTTGCTCAGGAAATAATTGCAGGCTAACAGAACAAACAGACTTCACCTCTTTAGAGTCCTTTCATTATAATGACATTTTTGTAGGGACACTGAATTTCTCACTGATCTTACTTGTAGAAAAATTTTCATCAGTAATCTTTGTTCTTTGGATAGAGATTTTAGCATCTGAGGTTCAGTAAAAAAACACTTTTGCAAACTCTATACTTTGGATGTTACCTTCAGTTCCCTGCAGATCATCTAAGGTGAAGGAGAGAGGCAAAACAGGTTTTCATGGGGAGTTTTGTATAAGAGAAGCAGCAATGATCTTGAGAATCATTTACAATTAAGCTTTCCTAGAAGGGACAACAGAAAAATTGTTTACACCCCAGTTTCAATTTAAATTTTATTTTGTTATCTTTATTTTTAGGGGCACTGGTAAGCTATTTCCCCCCTACGTGTAAAGTAAGCTCGCTATTTGGATGCTATTTGATAGCGAGCTTGATGCATAGCTTCTTATTCTTGATTTTGAAGCCTACAAATGACTCAAGTTGCTTGGGAGGAGGTGTAAGAGTGGTACAAGGTGGAGGCAAACATGTGGACCCCACAGTCAGAGAAGGAGGAAGGAAGGAGGAAGGAAGGAGGAGCATTGGATCAGAGACCCCTCTGCAAGCCGTGGTGAGAATGCAGGCTGTGCCCCTGCAACCCATGGAGGGCAATGGCAGGACTGAGAGCCACCAGCAGTTCCAGGCTAGCACGCCTGGATGGGCGAGAGACTGTGTGAGGAGGTGGCCATGGCACAGGAGAGAAAAAGACACCGGGATCAGGGCTCTGAGCCTGGGAAGAGGGGAGAAAGTGGGGAGAAGGTGGTCTTACAGGGTTGGTTGTACTCTTCATTGTTGTACCACTTTGTATTGTTTTCTGTTTGTTATGTTTTGGGGCTTTATGGTTATGCTTTAGTTGCTGGTGGATAAAAATTATTTTCTGTTTTCTTCCCCAAGCCGAGTACCCTGGTCTGTTTTGTCCGGGACCATAAGCAGCAATTAAGCCCTCCCTGCTCTTTAGGAATTCTCAAGTCTGTGGTACTTGAGTTTAATCATGGTCTTTTGTCCCTTGATGGACCTAAACCATGACAATTCCTTGTTTCAAACATACTGAAAATAAATAATTATAAGGATAGAAAATCATTTTTCTTTAGTTTTCTTGCCCTATTATTTTGCCATCCTCAGAAGGCAACAGAAGCACTGAAACACATCCAGTATTGTTTCAATTGGCAGAGGTCTTAAGTATCTTTTGAACAAAACCTAGTCTGAAATTAGTTATTTATTCCATCAGAGGAAATTCTTTATTCTCATGTTTTATTTTTCGGTTTGTCTATTACAAGATTGCCATGGTTTTAGATGAACTGCAACACAATTAGCTTAGTTTATGATATTGTCAAGATGATGTCTTTGTGAAAATATTTGTTCAAATATAAATTTTTTTTAAAAGGTACTAACATTGCACCAAAAAAAATGAAATACAAAATAGTCTGAATACATGCACATACTAATATTACACTAAAAACTTTGTGTTACCTGATATAAAATATTTAAATAAAAGCTACATCCTAAAAGTGCTCAGATACACTTCAATTATTTGAGTATCTCAGTTGTTTTACTTAAAGCAAAATGGCAAATTAAGGGAACTGTGCCATACACCTATACCTGCTCTGTATCAGCTTTTGGCTAAACACTCAGAAGTGCTTTTCATAGTTAGGTCTACAGAAAATCTTAATCACAGGAAAAAGTGATTATTTCCCTTTGTCTGTACTCTTCTAGTGCTTATTTGTTTTGTTGGGTCTCTCAGAAGCCAACTCGGTGAGGATACTGTGCTTTAGTTACACTTACAAGCACAATACTTCAGAAATACCCACTTTTTCATTTTTGAAACACAATCACCCCTTTGGTTTTCTCACCTACAGAAGCATTCACAGTTCTGAACAACACTTAGAGACATTTGGAGCTTTTGTATGTAAAGTATTTATTCACAGTTATGTGATTTAAACCTAGGCATCTTCCCTTCAAAACAGCTTGAGGATAATTGTTGTCTTTCACAGCCTCAAGGTACTTGGTAAAACTTAAGTGTTAATTTCAGTTTTATTTTTACATACTGCCTTTGTAATACAGCATTATTCCCTAGTAACTGTTATGAAAATACAGAACACATTTTTTGCTCCAAATACATAAAGAGTGGTTGCTTTATGTTTTATCAAGAATAAGGAGAATTCTAAACCATCAGTAAGTGGCTGAGTGAACAGGGGTTGCTTAACCTGGAGGATAGGCGGGTGAGGGGACACCTTATTGCTCTCTACAACTACCTGAGAAGAGGTTGTGGTGAGGTGAGTGTTGGTAATAGGAAAAATGTCTTCCCAGAATGATGCCAAGTATTGGAACAGGCTGCACAGGGAAATGGCAGAGTCACCATCTCTGGAGGTATTTAAAAGGCATATAGATGTGGTGCTGACAGACACAGTTTAGTGATGGATGTGGCACTGCTAGGTTTATGGTTGGACTCTGTGATCTTAAAGGTCTCTCCAACCTAAATGATTCTGTGATCCACATAGCTGTATGGAGAAAACACTAGAATATACATTGGGGAGTGCATGCTCAAATTTTTTTTACTGATGGGGTGTACAATCAAGAAGTAGAGACACCACTGATCTGTTGGGTTTTTTTAATAGCCTGCCAGCACCAGTCAATATGCCAGCTCTGTGCACTGTCAGAGATGAGACACATACCCAACATACTCAATAAAGCACAGAATGCATGCAAAACTTTCCATTTTACATCTGTGCTCAGAAACATCTCAGCAGCATGAAATCTCATCTAGATGAATCTTGTGTATCTGATTAAAAAAAAAGCATCTAAGCAAATAAAATTACTCTAGTGACATACTTTAAGATATCTGTTAATTCGATTTTCATAAAATCATAGTATGGTAGGAGTTGGAACGGATCTTTAGAGATCACCCAGTCCAACTCCCCTACAGAAGCAGATCAACCCAGATCAGGTGGCATAGGAGCACGTCTAGGCAGGTCTTGAAGGCGTCCAAGGAAGGACATTCCACAACCCCTCTGGGCAGCCTGTTCCAGTGCTCCTCACTTATTTAAAAGGAACTATTCTTTCTACCATGTTTTCCCAATCAAGCCATGAAAACACAAAAAAAACCATCCATATAGAAAACACACTATGAAAACAAAATAAACTAGGCTATTTTAGCAGAACTATCTTCAGATTAACAGTTACAAAGCTTTTTTTGAAAAATACAATCTATTGAACCAGTTTATAAGGGAGATATAACTGCTGTGTTATAACCAGATAAGGTTTCACCTTCAGCAATTTGAAGTTAAATGCTTTCTGTTAGTAGGAGTGCCTTTCTCTTTTTTTCCTTTTCTTTTTTTTTTACATACAATCAGCAGATTATCAACTAATAGAAGACATAGAGTCAAAGCTTCAGTGCTCATTTTCAGGCAGTCTTACAATTAGCATAAATTAAGCATGAGATATTTGAGGGTTTTTTTCCCCTCCCCTTCAGTTGCTCCTGAAGACTGAGGTAAAAGAAACCACCTTCACACACTTCTCAGACCTCGTTCTTGGATCACAGTAGTCAAATTAGAAATCCCTATTTTATATGCAAATTTAGGATTTTTTTCACAGCTCCTGTATGTTTCACTTAACATTTAATTCCATTGAATATCCTCAGATTGTTCGTCACCTAACCATTCAGTATTTCAATGTCCTTATTTGCAGCTATACTTCACTTCTCTACAAATAATAATTTTCCTAATGCACTAAAGCAGTACCTGTGAATAGCTGCAGAATCTGAAGGGTTTTTCTTTTTTTTTTTAAAAATAAACCCATCTCCTTTTCCCCCCTATATAAATAGTACCACTATTCATCTATTTTGAAAATCACAAAAATAATTAACTTTCAGAAATCTATTTACCATAAGAAAAAGATCATACTGTAGACTTCCCTCAAATTCAGTCAAGCCCCCTATCAATTATGACATTATCAGTTATGATAGGACAACAATTAGATCTCGTTCATAGATCTCAAAAGAGTCACCAGAATATATTCTTATAGGGTAAATCTAAACAAACCAAACTTAACATAGTAGGTCATATTGGGAATTATTACAGCTTTTATAGAAGCTCAATTTACTTATATACTTGCCAAAAGCTATTTGCTACTTAATGAGGCTGAGTAATGTTTTCTCCTCCTGTTTGGGCTGAGATCCTATTTAAGAACTGACTTCCAGTGAACGGAAGCCATGAAACATAGCAGGTCAGATGAAAAAGACAAGAACTATGTTAGAGCAAGAAAGAAGACACTTCAAGACCTAGGCAGGTTTCAGGTAATGACTGGTACAAAGATATCTATTTATTGGAAATGGAAAATGAAAAAAAGCCAGAAAGTCAGAGAAAATTGGTTACTGTGGCCTTGTTGCAGATACAAGATTATTTTAGTTAACAACCTAACACCACAATAACTAGTTAAGCACTTGTTAAGCACCTGCTAATAGTCTAATCAATTGCTAGGCACTTGCAAATAGCTCAATCACCTAATGATTAAGTAAGTATCCGTTTAAATTACATAAGGACCAAATTGCAAGAGTTGCATACCATGCATGATAAGCACCTGTTAAGACAAGACCATGGGGCCTGTTAAGACAGCTGTTACTAAAACAAATAGACTGATATATATATTTTTAATCAGTCACTATGATACTGAGAAATTTTATAATATTTAGGAATCAACCACAATAAAGGGCAAATTAAAAGATGGACACTTTATGCATGCTTTTGTTGGCAAATGTAGTTCTTTGTTTGAAATGTATAAAAACCTTGAAGTTTGTAACTAACACTGAAGCTGTTCCCCAGCACTGCATAATAAAGAAGTGCTTGCTTATCTGCATTCCTGTGTAGATAAGGGTTTTTTTGTGTGTGTGTGATTGTGGATCCACCAATAACCTCAGAGAGAAGCAGAGATGTATTTTTTTTTTTTAATGCTAGAAAGAGATTTGAAATGTCTTGTTTGTTTCTAATGTATTTAGTGAAGAAAGATTTAATAGACAAATAGCTGTGGTAATAAAAAATCCAGTACACATTAATCTCCCCTGATCCAATTTGGAATTTTTAACATCTTCTTGATTGTCCAGTTCGCTGTTTTTACTATTTTTTATTTCTGCTGCCCTCTTAGCCTCAAGATCAGCCAATCTGTTACCTTTTTCTGCATCAGTGGTACCTCTCATATGTCCACGGCAATGCACAATAGCAACTTTGGCTGGTAATTGCACAGCTTCCAGAAGACCAAGCATTTCTTCTGCATGTTTCATCTGTTTTCCTTGACTGGTGAGAAGTCCACGTTTCTTCCAGATTGCTCCATGGGCACGTACAACTCCAAAAAGCATACTTAGAATCTGTCCACATTTTTATCTTTTTCCCTTTTGCCAGTTCTAATGCTCTGTTTAGGGCAATGATTTCTGCTTTCTGAGCAGATATTCCAACATGTAAATGTGCAGTTTTGATTACCTTGTCAGTAGTGGTTATTGCATATCCAACTTTATGAGTATTTTGTTGGACAAAACTGCTACTATCTGTGAATCAGGAATCGTGAGCATCAACCAAAGGCTCCTCTCCTTTAGGTCTGGTCTGCTGGACTATACAACCTCCACCTATTCTAGGTAATCGTGGGTCAAGGGCTCAATAGTTGTTTTGCCAAGGAAAGAAGCTGGGTTCACAATGTTAGTGACTTCTATTGCAACATCATCAGATTCCACCGGGATAGCTTGATATATCAAAAAGCTGGATGGGGAAAACCAGTGATTTTGCTTTTGCTCTAAACCAGCAGATATAGTATGAGAGACCATCACTATCATCTTCTGGCCTAAAGTAAATTTTCCAGCTTCCTCAATATTCAGTATTACAGGAGTCACAGCTCGTAAACATCCCAGCCAGCCTTTGCTTACTTCATCTAGTTGTTTGGAGAAGTAGGCCACAGCTCTTTTATGAGGCCCTCGATGTTGGGCCAAAACTCCCAAGGCAATGCCTTGTTTTTCATGAGAAAAGAGCCAAAAGGGTTTTGTAATATCTGGCAATCCCAAGGATTGGGCTCTTATGAGTTACTTTTTTTAGAACATCAAAAGCATTCTGAGCCTCTTTTGACCATACCAATTTGGCAGGGCTATTTTTCAAAAGTTCATAAAGAGGCTTTACTATTATCCCATAGTTATAGGTCCAAAGCCGGCACCAGCCTGTCATTCCCGGAAAGGTTCTCGGTTCTTTGATTCCAGGTAGTGGAGTCTTACAAATAGCCTCTTTTTGCTCAGGTCCCAGTTCCCGTTGTACTCCAGAGACCTCATATCCCAGGTAGGTCACTTGCTGCTGAACCATCTGGGCGTTCCTTTGAGAATCTCGGTATCCATTTAGTTCAAGAAAATTTAATAGGCTTACAGTCCATTGGATACATTCTGATTTTGTTTCAGTTGCTATCAGCAAGTCATCTACATATTGCAGGAGAGTTCCTTCCTAAGAAGGAGCTTCCCAAGTTTCTAATTCTCATGCCAATTGATTCCCAAAGATTGCTGGTCTGTTTTTAAATCCTTGGGGTAACATTGTGAGCTGGGTTTTCCTTCCCAAAGTAGGACTTTCCCACTCAATGCAAACAACTTCTGACTTTCTTTGGCTAAAGGCAGGCAGAAGAAAGCATCTTTTAGGTCTAACACTGTAAACCAGATCTGATTCTCACTAAGTTTTGTAAGCAGGGTGTAAGGGTTAGGTATCACCGGATGTATGTCTTTAACAATATTGTTTATTGCTCTGAGATCTTGCATGACTCTGTAATATCTGTCAGGTTTTTGACTGGTAAAATAGGAGTATTAAATTCTGATTGACATTCTACCAAGAGTCCATGTTTTATAAAATAACTAATTGGATTTTCTATTCCTTTTTGATCTTCCAATCTCAATGGATACTGGGGTTTTTTTCGGACAGGGATGGCATTTTCCTTAAGTTCAATCACTATCGGGGTAGCATTTTTACTCCTCCCTGAAACTCCTGAAGACCATACCCCTGGATATGCCTAATTAACCATTTCTTTAAAGACTGTTGTTAATTCAATAGAACTAGCAGTATCTATTTTATCTAAGCTCAGGATACCAATGAGTTGATTTTCTTTTACTTTAAATAATATCTTCCCATGTTTAAATTCTATTTTGGCTTCCAATTTTTCTAATAGATCTCATCCCAGCAGGGATTTAGGAACAACTGCAACATATAAAAATTTGTGTATTCCAATTTGTTTCCCCAATTTGTATTTGAGAGGATCACAAAAGAATGTCCTTTTCTGTTGGCCAGTTGCTCCCACAACACATAACAATTCTTGATTCAAAATGGAAAGAGATGCACCGGTATCTATTAAAAACTCCACTTCTTCTTCCTGTTTCCCTAGCTTTATTTTAACCAGTGGATCCACTAGGCCCCATCACTTAGTTTCAGTAGAGGCTATCCTTCTAGAGTCTTGTAAAAGCTTTGGACATTCCCTCCTCCAATGCCCCTCCCTGTTTACAGTACAAACACTGATTTCATCTTATCCTGCCACAAAACTTTCTTCTACCACTTTGGTGAAAACCCCCTGCACCACTTCCAACTCCTCTTCTTCCTTCTTGCCCATCTAATAACAGTCACTACCACTTTTGTCAGTTTCCTTGTCTCTTCTTCTCCTCTATTCCTGCATGTTCTCTATGCTTCTTCCAACAATCTTTCTAAATTCCGATTATCGGGCTCTCTTATCCTTAGGAGCTTTTTTCTATTATCTGGAGCTGATTGTCCTAAAACCAAAAAAAAAACCAGTTGCAATCTTCCTTCATCAGAGGAAGGGTCCAAGGTGGTATACTTTCCCTTAGCCTCTCTTAATCTGTCCAAAAATTCTGTGGGATTCTCAGTCTGACACTGTTTTACAACATATATCACACACTAGTTCACAGCCTTAGGAACTGCAGTTTCTATCCCCAACTTTATCCATTCTTGATATGTTCATCTTTTACATTCACCTCTCTCATCTGGATCCCATCCAGGGTCTGTTAGGGGCACATGATCATTTATGTTTCTGCTCAATGAACCCCCATTTATTAAAGTTTGTACATGAGTTCAAGCAGTTTGCTGAATCAGTTGTTTCTCTGTCATCTGATCCAGCATTAAATCTGTATCTCCCCTATCTGCATCTAATTGTTTAACAACCTGGCCAAACATTTTTGCTACCATAGAGGGATCATCTTGATAACTTCTGGCCACTGCTTTCCAAGCTTCTAAGTCACTAGCAGGTACACCTAGATGAGGTCACATAGGAACATGTCCAGGCAGGTCTTGAAGACCTCCAAGGAAGGAGACTCCACACCCTCCCCTGGGCAGCCTGTGCCAGGGCTCCCTCATCTGAACAGTAAAATAGTTCTTCCTTAATGTTTAAATTGAACTTTTTGTGTTCCAGCTTCATCCCATTACCCCTTGTCCTGTTGCTAGATACAATAGAAAAAAGGGATGCCCCAAACTCTTGAGATCCACCATTTACATATTTGTAAACAGTAATAAGATCTCCCTACAGTCTTCTCTTCTCCAGACTAAACAGCCCCAGTTCCCGCAGCCTTTCCTCGTATGAAAGATGCTCCATTCACCTATCACCTTGGTGGCCCTGCATTGGACTCTCTCCAGAAGTTCTCTGTCTCTCTTGAGCTGGGGAGCCCAGAACTGGACACAAGACTCCAGATGAAGCCTCACCAGGGCAGAGGAGAGGGGGACCAGAACCTCTCTTGACCTGCTGGCCACACTCTTCTTGATGCATGCCAGGATGCCATTGGCCTTCTTGGCCACGAGAGCACATTGCTGGCTCATGGTTAGTTTATTATCAACCAGCACACTCAGATCCCTCTCTGCAGAGCTGCCCTCCAGCAGGTCGACCCCCAGCTTGTACTGGTGCATGTGGTTGTTCCTTCCCAGATACAGGACTCTGCACTTGTCCTTGTTGAACCTCATGAGGTTCCTCTCTGCCCAACTCCAAAGCCGGTTGAGATCCCACTGAATGGCAGCACAGCCTTCTGGTGAATCAGCCAGTCCTCCCAGTTTGGCATCATCAGGGAACTTGCTGAGGGTACACTCTGTCCCCTCATTCAGGTCGTTGATGAAGATGTTGAACAAGACTGGCCCCAGAACTGATACCTGTGGAAGCCTCCAACTCAATTCTCTGCCATTAATCACCACCCTCTGAGCTCTGTCATTCAGCCAGCTCTCGATCCACCTCACTGTCCACTCATCTAATCCACACTGCCTTAGGTTTCTGATGAGGACGTTATGGGAGACAGTGTCAAAAGCCTTGCTGAAGTCAAGGTAGATGACATCTGCTGCTCTCCCCTCATCTAGACTGCCAGTTCTGCCCTCATAGAAGGCTCTCAGGTTGGTCAAACAGGATTTCCCTTGGTGAATCCATGTCAATTTCCCCTGATAACCATCTTTTCCTTCATATGTTTAGTAACTACATTCAGGATGAATTGTTCCATCACCTTTCCAGGGGTGGAGTTGAGGCTGACCAGCCTGTATTCCAGATACATAAACCATATATGATCTCGCAGTACATATATACACATAGTAAAATCACACTGACATGCTTGGATAAATACATTTTAGAAGGTCCAAAAACGTTATAAACACATCTTAAAATTTGCTGAGTACTGCAATATGGAGATACACACACACACACACAAAATACAGGATTTTTAAAATTACTAATACATTTTGAAAGAAACGTGCATTTCATTAATCTTCTTTTCAACTGGCAGGTAATAAACAGTCTTTCCTCTTTCATAAACTCAGAAATCCAGCAGTCTCTGTTTATAATGGTATTCTACCTAAGGTTTCATTACATGGATTAAGAAAATCAATACACCTGTCTTCCTCATATTTTATTTTGAGCTGTAAAGGAGGTTAATCAACCACTTTTTCTAGAATATATGGAAATGCTGTCAATGAGATTTCTTATTTACTTGTCATAGCAATTACTGCTCTCTGCCTGATAAAGTACCTTCCTTTGCCATCTAAGCAAGTAGTTTATTTAGTAAGGACTATCAGAAAACATGAATATTTCAGCTTCTGTGAATATAATTCAGCAACCTGTCAAGTTAAAACATATATTAAAAAGGAAGCTATTCTTCTTGCATATTCCATCAAATTAAGCCCCTTATTATTTTAGGTTTAAATAGAGGAGAAATGGTTGTGAGGCAAGACAACCGTGAACTATTATGCACAGAAGAAGATTCTGTTATCTGTAGAAGCAACAATCCAATAATATAATCTGCTTTCTATCTTATCTTCTTCTTTCTCTACTCAAATGTTTTTGAAGAACCTTTCAGAAGTTAAGACTCTCCCTATATTTATTGCAAGGCTACTCAGTCTCCCTGTTTGCCAACTGCTACATACATCTACAAAATATCACTTTTCCATATTCAATTCAGATTTTGTCCATTATACTGACTAGCATAATGACTAGTATACTGACTAGTGTGTTTTAGCATCTTCCAGTAGTGCTGTATTTAATACAAATAAGATCTACTGTATTACAGCTTGACAAATTCCATCATTTAAGGTGTGAGAAGTGGGCTGACTTCAGACACATTCTAAAAACCCCGTTACCTGAACCAGACAACTACCAGAAACAAGAGGTGATTTTGTCCAAACACTTTAAATAGCTCTGACTTAAAACAACACAATCCTCGCTCCAAAATTACACAATGGCACAACTGAAATCAAAGAGTAACTCCTTCTTTGCCATTTTCTTGAATGACAAGCATTTAAACATCAGTTGAGCAATAAAGACCTGAAAAATCTGAACAAGCTTCCTTAGCAGGTGAGTGGGAAAACACATTCCTATGACTACTGATCTTGCCTAATACACTAAACTCCTGGAAATAAAATTATTATTTCCCAACATCCCATTTCTCTTTGTTTACTGAATACCATTTGCACAATAAAGCCAGAAATATCAGCTTTCTTTTCTCTGTCTTCAACATTAGCAAAATGTTAGTGGACTTGGATTTCTTATATTAAAGAAGATTATCATTTACCATTTTTGTCATTTTTGATTTTATAGTTTTGGTGCAGTTCTCTGAACATGATGAAAACATTACATAACACTAACAAGTTTTGGAAACCTTCTTTCTCTCTAATACTGAATATCCTAATAAATCATGTTCCTCTTGATAATTCAGGATAGAAGAGTCCATGAATCCCAGAGGAGAGAAATAAATTGTGATCATGACAGAGTGTTGACTTTGACTGTTGCAGCTATAGGCAGTCACTGTACTTGCTTACAACGTGTTAGATGTAATGAAGAAGGAATAAATCCTCACAACTTTACACACTGAAAAGTCCTGTCTAGATCAGATGATCACACAACTACTTTTCTTTACTAGATATTAAGCTACTCTTGACTCCCTTTGCACAGTTGAAATTAATATATGAAACAGCACAATGGTAATCACAATGAGCAAGCAGTATGCTAGACTGATACCAATCAAATAAAGAACTAGCTACACAGACCATACTACTAGATCTAGGCCAAATTTCCACCCTGTATCCATCTTGCACTCCACTGAAGAAAAAAATCTACACAAATTGCTGAAGTATTTCTCATGAATGGACTTGGCTAAAGTGAGTTTTGTTACAATGAACATTGCATTGGAGGTAAAGTTTCATATTTACTATTGTCACTCTCCAAAATGAAAGAGCTTTTAATGATTCTGAGTACCACCTACTTCATATTATTCTCTTCTTAAAATAAATAATATTGAAAAAAAATTATGTGCTTTCGATCTCAAAAGCAAAAGGATCGTTCATTTATGCTTGGTTTCTGTTGTGGAAATATAACTCAATGTCCACAGTAGTCCTGCATCTGTCTTCAGGTAACAGAACTATGTCAAATTACACAAGGTTTTGGCATCAAACAAACCCCATTGAAGACAACTTAAGCTGAAGAGAAACTGCATTCATCAAAACAACAAAAACTCTATTTTAGATGCCTAAGTATGTATCTGATAATTTTACCTTAGACATCTTTTTTCCCCTATGAATCAAAGCAACAAATAACATGGCTTTTTAATGTAAGATTACTGCACTGCTTCAAGCAAAGGAATTCAGTGTTGAAAGGCAATAATACTGTACCTTGATTTCTTCTATTTCGTCTGGAACTATCTTGTACGCAGATATAGTCCCACCCAACCTGAAATGAGGAAAAATATTCTCTGAAATCAGAAGAAAAATGTTCTCAAAATCAGTAACACAAAGCACAGCATATTAATGGTTCACAGCTTGTTCCAAAACACAAATACCCCTCCTAACTAATTTAGAGGTAAAACCCAGCAACCCACAAAACAATAGCAAAAAAATATTTTGTACTTTATTCAAAAGAAAATCATCTGATGAACATAAACATTACTGCTAGTCTGAAAGATAAGAATCAGGTCAACCAAGTAGACCATCACTAATTAACTAACTAACTAACTAACTAACATCACTAAGTAACTGACAGCCATCAGTAACTAAATGACAGCCATCAGTTGTCAGTTGTCATATTCCACAATTTCTTGTTTGTTGTCTTAAGTTGTATTGATGAGTTTAAATATTTGAATCCCGATATTCTCTGTGCTCAGTATTTCACTGAGTGGCTACACAGTCTTAAATGCATTCAAACGCAACTCTAGAAACTGATTTATTTTTTTAATGCATGTAAAGACCTCACAAAACACACAGACTCTATTGATTCCATGTGTGAAGTCTCTGGAGTTCGTGACTGGTAATCAAAACTGGGTGATGGGCAATAGTTGACACTGATGCAGAAAAATACAGGTTTTTTTCCACATTGAACCTGCTGAACTTACTAACTCCTGTAAATATTTATGGTATAGAATAGTTCACATACTGAAGATGAATGAATAATATGTAGTATAAACGGTAGCAGGTATTACATTTTTGCCTAGAGTCAAGCAGATATGGCTTCTTTTATTTCATGAAGCAGTATCATTGGCAGTGACAATTCAGAGGTAAAAATATGACTGCACTGATGACCTCCCTGCTGGCTCTGTACAGCAACACTAGTCATTTTCTGCATCCTGCAGAAATGGAAATCACATAAGAAACTATTTGTTGTAAACAGTTGACAGCTATCAAATGTGTGCTTGTATTATCTCCCTATTACTGCATTTTTACAGAAGTACTTTCTTACACTCAATCTGAAAATTATTACACATACTGTTTACTCAACCTGAAAAAGGGGAGAAGAGGGTAACACAGAAAACACATTAAGATTTTCCCCATAGGTTCTGCCTTTCCACATCTCTCTACAAGGCAGTCACACTCAGAAGTGAATGATTTGAAGGAATTAGACAGAACTTAAGTCTTCACAGGAAAAGTCAAGTCCAGAGTCCATCACTAACTACTCCAAGTAACATCAAGCATGATTTCTGAGGTAGAGACAGCTTCCAGACCTTACAACATTCAAATTTGTCATGAACAATTACAGGGTAGCAATTGCTCTCCTATTTCCTCTGCAACTTCTATTGCTACTAATCATCAATGGAGTTGAAAGCTGAGTGAAGTCATGCTTTTTCTTTGCCAGTGCGAGTAAAAAACCTGATCTTTATCCAAATGAAGTTGTCAGAGATAGTTACAAGAAACGGGTGTTAACATTTTGACAAAAAATGTTTCATCTTACTGTGACAAGGAATGGCTCAGGTTGGTCCCTGTTACCATTGCACATGAGCAGCCCTATTGCTAATGGAATGAGGTCCATAAGGAACCATTTTTTATTTAGTTCTTTTAGATGCATTCCTGTCTGCAGTCTGGAGCACAAAAAAAAAACCTTTATTGACCCTCTGTCCTCTAGCAGAAGGGGAGGACAGAGCCAGGGAAATTCACGAATTTCTTTACTGGCCATCCCCATCACAACTGTGAAGCACTTTCTTCGAATACATCAACTCAAAATCCTAACTTAGTAAACTCATCTGGCTTGCTTAAACCACTAATTAGCATAGTATTCTGCAAGTACTCCTGCAAAGTTGTGTGTCAAGAGTTACTCTACCAAGTTGCTGTCCAAATAGTGGCACATTTTAAAGTAAAACATCAGTAACAATTTCACATTTTTAAAAGAGAAAGATATATTAATAGCTACATTATTGTTTAAATAATCTCTCACCTATAGCTTCAGCTCATTATATCTATCTTAACACATTTTCAAACCTACAGTGACATCTTTAGCTTGAAAATCCAGACTGCATACATAAATATTAACAAATATGGAACTGAAAGAAAACCAGAGACACATAAGTATACAATTCTATAAATATCTCAGAGCTGAAACAAAATTTTTAAGGATATGTATGCTTTCTTCATTTCATAATACTAGATTTTGCTCTATCTTGTAACTTTTGGAAGAGAGAGCCACCACAGCAGATGTAGAGGACATAATAAAGACATCTGACTTTATATAATAAGTTTGGTTTTGAGTTTCACAGAAGTTTAAAGGCATTACACACAGCCTGAACACTTCTGTTGGCCATTAGTATGATGTATGTGATGAGCAGAATTTCTGTTTCCACTACATAATCTGTGAGAAATAAGGATTTCACATGCCTACAGTCTGCTTTTTTTTCTTCCTGTCAAAACGTCACAATTAGTTTCAATGTCACACACTAAATATTAAGCCATACAATTCCCTTGCCAAATGAAATTAATGGCAGAACCAGTTGCAAAATATGCTGCACAGCCTTCACTCAAAAATCATAAATCCTAGTTCATTCCAACCTTGTGGTAAATACTCTGAAAAGATAAATTAAAAAGTTCTTAGTTTGATGTTACCAAATTGCTACCACTAATCTCCCAGTCAAGTAAGTCCACAGGGCCTACACAACGTTACACATGCACACACACAGAAAAGTTATCAAGAAAAACATTCTGATGAATGGTAAAAAAAGAACAGCAAAATCAAGGCAAACTGAAAATCCATGCATTAATTGGGATGTCCAACTTATGGAAAACTTTCTGTTTCCAGTATTTCTCTGAACTGTATTTAAGTGTCACTATCAAATGTGACCTGTCTGGAAGTCTGCTTGTTTGTTTGCAATCCTTGATTTAATCATCGATACTTGAAGGAACAGACACCAGACAATTGCACACAGGAGATTTCAGCTACAGGATGATACACAGTCTGTGACAGAGGACTTGCACATGGCATATGTTTTTTTCACTTTTTTTTGGGAGCAACCTCTCTCACAGGTGGGTTTTGTTATAACGTTTCACACAAACTTTTTTGATCTCAGTGTTTCAGGAAGTAAATACAGACCGATTAGAAAAGCAAAGGACCAGCTAGCATTAGTACCCATTAATTACTGAGGACTTTATACACAGAATATAATACAGCCAAGAACATTTTAGAAGGGTCAGAATTCGATTCACCAAGAACCCAAGTTTTGTGCACATACACTCTTCCTCTGTGACACATTTTACTTTTATTTTTCTCCAGTTGAAGACCACAACATCCAGCATTCTATAATACAAACGACATTTTCTCTCGAGTCAAATACCCAATCAACCAACAGCAAGGCTAAATGTACTTCCAGTAAGCTGAAAAGGCAGTCACAAACTTCATGTACAGAGAATTAATGTGCAAAGTCCTTCTCTCACAAATTGCAGTATTTTAGTATGGAGCAAATAACGTGATTTAATAGTTAAATGATTTTAAATACTACTTAGCTTTAACATGTGTATATGTAACAGACAATCTCCAAAAGATTCCACAATTTATATTCAAATTTCAGCAGACATTAGTTTCATTCCCTGCTTGTAATATGGACACCTCATTTCTACAATCCCTTTGCAGAAGAGAAGTGAAATTATTCCTAGATACAGAAATCAGAGCTGACACAATAAAAATGAAGAAGTTCACTTTATATTAGGCTAAACTGATAAAGGTCTTTGAGGAGAGACTCAGTGAAGATGGAATAGAAATTCCATTACAGTTTTTAGGAAAAAAATAAATACCATGTATCTATTTGCATAGGAGTTTGTGAAAGAATACAAACTTTGTGTTTAGGACAAAAGTGCATGTTAGGTTGACATAGACTGGGTTTGCATGAAGTCTACAAAAAGGATTCAGGAAAATGTGGAAAGTAAGGTTTCTATAGCAACCTAAGAAATTAGCAACAAAAAGGAAATAAACTGAAGTGACGCCAATACAGTTGTATTGCAACAGACGGAAGCTTTACTATTTCACAAATTAAAGTAGAATACCACTGAAGAAAAAAACCTTGAACTACATCCAAGCTAAAGAAAGTTAAAAACCAGGAAGAACTGCACTCAAATGGAAGCAAGAAACAATGAGCCACAGTCAAATGGGAAGAGAACTCAAGAGGATAAAACTTACAGAGAAAGAAATTACAACTCTGTTATAACAATAAATTATCCATTATTTTAATGTTATCTTTTAATGACAAGTTTGCTCTAAGTTTCAGTACTCCAGAACGGAACTGAATTTCTCATTTTAAAAATATTTACTCTTGATATAAGGTTACAATTATCACAGTGGTTTTTTTTTTTCCATATAGTTTTAAATTGGACTTCTGACTAGTTTTCTCTCATGCCCCTTATATATGCCTGTGCCAATGGATTCACTTGATTATTACTGCGTAGGTATATCACATGTAAGACACTTCTGGACTTGGACTGAAGCATATTAAGACATGAACACAGTCTCTACAGACAATTCCACATTCAGCAACTGTCATAAGAAGTTGAGCTATTGATTCATCTGTTAACTTAATAAATGAGTCATACTGAATGCAATGAAGTCAATTTTCTAAAATTAGCTTGTAGCCAGCTTGGCTGCTCTCATCTGCTGAAGTTCTCCAATGCCACTTTAATTAACATTAATCTTTTGTCAGACAGCACTGTCTAAATGACACCAAGTTGTTACTAAACCTCACAGTAAAACTCTGCTTCATCTTTAAATGAAAGCAAAATTCAAAATCCTCAGCTCAACATTTTTTTTTCTCAGATTCATCTCACAAACATCTTTGTTATTTACCATGAGGATATTCTATTTTGACTGAATGCNCAAAAAGGATTCAGGAAAATGTGGAAAGTAAGGTTTCTATAGCAACCTAAGAAATTAGCAACAAAAAGGAAATAAACTGAAGTGACGCCAATACAGTTGTATTGCAACAGACGGAAGCTTTACTATTTCACAAATTAAAGTAGAATACCACTGAAGAAAAAAACCTTGAACTACATCCAAGCTAAAGAAAGTTAAAAACCAGGAAGAACTGCACTCAAATGGAAGCAAGAAACAATGAGCCACAGTCAAATGGGAAGAGAACTCAAGAGGATAAAACTTACAGAGAAAGAAATTACAACTCTGTTATAACAATAAATTATCCATTATTTTAATGTTATCTTTTAATGACAAGTTTGCTCTAAGTTTCAGTACTCCAGAACGGAACTGAATTTCTCATTTTAAAAATATTTACTCTTGATATAAGGTTACAATTATCACAGTGGTTTTTTTTTTTCCATATAGTTTTAAATTGGACTTCTGACTAGTTTTCTCTCATGCCCCTTATATATGCCTGTGCCAATGGATTCACTTGATTATTACTGCGTAGGTATATCACATGTAAGACACTTCTGGACTTGGACTGAAGCATATTAAGACATGAACACAGTCTCTACAGACAATTCCACATTCAGCAACTGTCATAAGAAGTTGAGCTATTGATTCATCTGTTAACTTAATAAATGAGTCATACTGAATGCAATGAAGTCAATTTTCTAAAATTAGCTTGTAGCCAGCTTGGCTGCTCTCATCTGCTGAAGTTCTCCAATGCCACTTTAATTAACATTAATCTTTTGTCAGACAGAGCACTGTCTAAATGACACCAAGTTGTTACTAAACCTCACAGTAAAACTCTGCTTCATCTTTAAATGAAAGCAAAATTCAAAATCCTCAGCTCAACATTTTTTTTTTTCTCAGATTCATCTCACAAACATCTTTGTTATTTACCATGAGGATATTCTATTTTGACTGAATGCTAAACCAAGTAGAATACTCAAGAGACTGTGTTTGTAAGCAGATGACATGACTAGGAGCAGACTGGCTCTTTCCAATTCTAAGAAATATCACAGGCTACACTATGAACGCATGTTATAGTATTACAGTAGCTGGAGTCAACTGACCAGGATAGCACTTTCTTAGTCTACTCAACTGGGCTAGTTTTACGCTGAACTGTAAGACAACAGCAAATCACCTTGCCTTGGATATTTGCACACAGCAGAAGCTTCACAGCTATTTCAGAGAAAAAGGTAGCAGAATTGCATTTCAAAGCAACTTCGGTCTCCACTACCTAAAGAGCATACATTAAAAGCAGACACAAAGCTACTTTAATTGACACTAGTTTCTACAGTCCTTTGAGAAACTGTTAAAGCACCCTGAAGGGAGGTGGTAAGAAGGCATGCTATTTCGGGCTCCCTTCCTACACAACAGAACACTGGCAGCTACAGCAAGCTGAGCTCCACCTCCTGTCACTGGCTGTATGCCAGCAATGAATTGTGCGAAACAGCTTGCTAAGTGTTTTGTGAGACAGTTTTACTTACTGTGAGTTGTAGAATTACGTGATGAAGACCCAGCCCATGTTTTTTGTTTCCGTTTCATTTTGGTTTTTTAATGGATTCTATAATTAGATCCTTGAAAACCTACTTCCCACCTTCCTACCCCCAATCTTACGCTAACTTCACCATGAGGTACTCAAAAACCTCACAGAAAGAAAATGTTTGCAGGTATGCCCTCTGTCAGTTTATGTCTCTCAAGAAATCAAAATTACTAGATTCTGCCTTACCATGTACCAACACAAAAAAAATGATGAAGGTGCGGTGAGGGAACAAAACTAACTCAATGTTTTAAAATGTTTACTCTCTACCTTATTGTTTGTTTAAGAGGAACAAAAGCATAAGAACACATTTTTCACTTCTTTCTGGCAACTTTTTATGACTAGAAAAAACAAACTATACAAATCTATTCTTTTTAAGGCAGCACCTTTCACCGTTCAAAGCTTTTTTTTTTTTTAACTTACAATAGGAAAAGCAAGAATAAATTAGAAGAGGCTAAATTTTCAAGTACCTTTAGTAGCTAAATACTATCACCTCAACAATCTGTTGAAAAGGCAACAAGGATCTTGTCTTCAGCGTATGTCAGAAACTAGGGACAAGGTCATATCAATGTCATTTGGCAATCATGTGACCAGAAGCCACTCCCCTTTTTCACAGAATGATTTATTTAATTGAGAAGTGGAGCAGGGGGAGGAAATTTTAACTGTTATGACAGAAAGTATATCAAAACCCACATCAGTTCATGGCTTAGTGTACTTTTCTAGGAGATATCCTTGGTTTAAATCAGTGTACAGAGCACACTTGATTGTGACAGTTTGGGGTATTATTACTGTCAGCAAAAGACTAATCTATAGATTGCCTCTTGCTCTTGAAGATGTTCATCAGTTTTACTTACTGCCTAATAAAGACACAGAAGGGGATTGTGGAAGGCAATGTACCCAAAAACTTTTGGACTTGCAGGCACTGGCCCCCAAAAGAAACAAAATGGCTAAAGAGGACACTTAAAATACACAGACCTTTCTGTGGTGTAATACTGTTTTTCACTCTTGCCATAAAGAGAGGTGCCCTCTGAACAAAAGTGGGAGGAATGGTGAACTTCCATGAGAAGCTAAAGCTACTTTATTTTTGGTTTTCATTAAGCAAATTTATGAATAATTGTTCTAAAGTCCTATCATTAATACTTACATTCTTCACAGCAAAGGTATGAAGCAGACAGCAAATATTTTAATAGAGTGAAATGAAATATAAACAATATGGATATTTATAACTTCAGAAGGTCTCATAAGACTCTAGCATCCAACTACATCAGACAATGTAGCATGCAGAACACTACGCTACATATTTCATGGCTTGCAATAGTCTCGTTCTACCAGATTGTAATGAGATGTGCTGCATGTGACATGAGCTGAGAATAAAATACCAAAGACAAATTCTGCACTCAGAGTTTTCATTACAGATCATAAATTTTATTTCTAATTAAAACTGACTTTTAAAGTCTTCCCAAACACCAGAAGAATGTGAAAACAGCCTTGCCATGTGGATAAACACCAAAAAGCCCACTTCTGTGTGAGACGCATGCATGTTTATAGCACAGAGTAATGATTCTACTCTGCTTGATCTGATTGGTACTCTAACTATGGAAATCATACATTAAGTCAAACAGACAGAAATGTCAGCTAGATTTAAGTAAAAATGGGTTCAGTGACTTTGAAAGTTCCCACTGGGGCATCAGATGCTTGACCAGTCAGCTCACTGAACAACATGAACAAGATCTGAACTTTCCCGAGAGAAAAAACATGCAGTAGCAGCCAAAAATCTTTATCATTAAAACAGTCACGTTCTCACCATTTAGACAAAGAAATATATACTTTATAGTCATGCTGAGATTTAGTTGGTAGACTAAAGACTTTAAAACACTGTATGAATAGAAATATTGATAGTAAGGTCCAAGATAACAATAAATGTTGATTTACTTTGTCCTATAGGAAACACTGAGGTAGGACAAAGTAATTACTTGGTATTTTTCCAGGAAGTACATACCTAGAAGACACAAAGAGAATTTGCATATATACTGATAGCAATTGCCTGTCACAAAATCCTCAGCTGAAAGCAAAATTGATGCATGCTTGAGAGTGACGTTTTGTCTGTTTTGGAAGGTACTGCACATTAGAGGATTTAGGCAATATGATAAGGATTGCCATGATCTGCCTGGAAATGAAAGACTCTGTTGGTAAATTATCATAACAGCTTGTAGAAACCTATACAGCCAGGTGAAGCTTTCTCCTGACACTCCTATCATTTCAGTTGACCTCTATTTGTTTCTACTCAAATGTACTCAGATGAGAGATCACCTGTATGTTAAGAAAGATTCAAAACAAATAGTAGAAACAGTAAGGCTTATTTTCTTATAAATTAACACTGCCCACCTCCCTCCACAGGCTTTTAGTATTCAGCAAAAACTAGATTTACAAAACACGGCCCTCTGCCATAACCCTTCAACTTTTTACCAGGTATATGCTTCTTCACTACAGCACTATCATTTTCTGCCCAATAACTTTAGTATACATTTTCTCTTCCATTTCTTAGATGCTCAAGCATGCATAACATACGCCTGTGAAACAGACCAAGTCCATATGCATGCTTATGCCAAGGCTAATAAAAATTAAGTATTTCTATTTAAAAGAGAGGAAGTTTGTCTGAGACATGTAAAACCAGAAAATAGATCAATAGAAGGACAGGGATTCCTGTCTCCTGATGTTGAAGAATAATCTAGAATGAACTGCAGACCACCAGTAGAAAAGAGCAATCAGAGAAATCGGAGTTTCTATGATCAGGCCAAAAATGCATCCAGAAGCACTCCAACAAATATCATTATCTAATTCATTCCAACATATTCAAATATCAGTATTCAAATATCATTCATTCCAACAAATATCATTAAGGACTAAAGGTGTGAATACGATGACTCAAACTCAAGAAGAATAAAATGTCAGGACTATGTGGAAATGGTCTGATCATTACAGATTCCAGATCAAATTTGTATAATTGAAATCACAGGGCTTATGGAAGACTGTCAGAACTTTAAACAACTTGGTTTTTTTCTTTTTAAATACACAATTCTGAAACTAAAGGAATGACAGAGGAGTCTCAGAGATAAGCAGCATCCAGAAGTGCTATGACACTAGTTCACACAATACTTCACCTTTCAAAAGCTCTAATGTCTCATTTCTCTCCAAGACATTCTAGAGAGATGAATACAATTCAGTGTACAATTAATGGTGGTCTTTTTATGTCTATGTTTCTCCAGACAGTTAAATTAAGAGGAAGAATATGCTCTTGGTTTGTTTTTGTTTTTTTTTTTCTTAATTCATTAGTGTGTTTCTATATATATGCACACATACATTGCCAAGTGTGGCCTAAATGGGAGAACTAAATTGTGTTTAAAATAGTGACTTTACTCAACTGGGTTTTTTAGTGTATGCTCTGTGTGGGGGAAAGTGAAAGGAAGAAAAAAGAGAAGAGCATTACTGACAGTGCTGAAAGTGAGATTTTTATTGCATCTCACATATTCATCTCCATTCCAGATTATTTACAGTTATTTTTTTAAGCTATCATCCGTACTTTATAACTGCTTGTAAAATATTTCTGTTAGGTTTGTATATTATTTGCTATAGGAGTTTTTCAGTCCTCTTATTTTCTGTAGTTATCATTCCCTTTTTTCTTTGCATGTGGATCTATTAAATGTCAACAAAATGTTTCTAGGAATTTAAAATCTACTAATGTATTGTCTCTGTTGTTTGTGTCATGATCCATTACAATCTACTTCAATATTCAGAAACATGGTAGGCAGGGGACATGCAGATCTTAGACAGTGGATTTGTGCATTTTGTTTCATTTCAGGTCCTAAAAAGAAATTTAATACTTTTAATTTTTTAAATAGCCTGCACAAACATATTCCATTGGCAAAACGGGGCTATTAACTTATCTTTACTTGCAAATGTTCAGCTTTTAAGTAATTATCACCTATGTTGTCCTGACATCTATTTTGTATGATGGTCTCTCAAAAGTTAAAATAATAGTTATATAAAACAATCCCCTTCCATTTTGTTAAAGCCCTTCTCTACTTCTTTATTACTGCCCCCTCCTATGACATTTAGCAAGAAGAATAACTCACCTCATAGTAACTGAACTTTTTTTTTTTTTTAAGATATGACTGCACAAAGTTACTGAGCAAACATACACAGTACTTACTACCCTGTTTCTTTGGGTGACAGTGATCGTAACACCTCTGATAACTTCAACATGCCTCCAGCAATCCCCAAGCTGAAGAACACAGATGAGGAAGAGTTTTGACTGCTTCCTCAGTTCTTGCTGCAGCATAGGTGAGTAGGGGTAAAATTAGATAAGGTGCCACCTGAAGTTTAAATTTTGGTAAAACAAGTAGCTAAGTGCTGTCATATATATTTCATGTTAGTGAGTCCTAGTCAATTTGCCTGGATAAAAATAGCAGAAGTGACAGGAGGGACTCTTTCAAAGCATGAATTTAGTCTAGAAGTCTCTGCCACTTAACAGTATTCTGAAGTAATTATACAGCTTTGTAAAAAAATTAAAAGCAGTAGAGATCTCTCATTTTCCAGCACATCTCTGTTGATCTCCCTTTTCTCACTAACAATCAATTTCATGTACCTGGAGAACAGCCTTGAAAAACACTCAACCTGCAATCCTCCTGGCAAACACCACAGAGAGATTAGATGTGTTCCTGGGCATCTAAATAGCCAATGTTAAGTGTGATCATAGATTCACATTGAAAAGGATTAAAAACCATAGGTTTTTCTTATACTTTACTCCTAGAACCATCTTATGTTAATTTAAAGGTTAAATACCTGACTATTAATGGACAAATGACTAACATTAACAGTGTTACTTTGACATGATTCAGAAAGTTAATTAAAGATGGTTAAGACAACTCTACCTGCAAAAAGATAGCGAGGACTGTGCAGCATATGCACGACCCTCACAGATAATGATATATAAAAACCCATGTGTACAGAGATACCTGGGCTGTAAGAAACCACAATTTTATTGCCAAATCACCATTTAGGATTTTACTCCAAATAAACAATTTTTATTATGTAACCTGCCTTTTCCTTCCAGCAAGAGGAACCCTTGCTCTTTAGAGAGTAATAACAGTAAATACAAAAAGCTAGTCAAGAAAGCTCAGAAACAATCTAAATATGTACTGAAATTAGTCAGTAGTAACTAAATATTTTAGCTGAGCTAAACTGCAGCACAAAATTAAGACAGCTTTTAAATAACTGACAGAAAAACCATTGTAGGTGATGTCAACAGAATATATTTTAGTACCTGAACCTCCAGTAAAACTGAAAAACTACATTATGCTGACAAAAAAACCCCAATTTAATTGCTTTACAAGGTGTTGTTCTATTTTCGATTTGAATTTGTGCTCAAAGAGCCTACAGGCAGCTGGGCAGCATTAGGTCAAGCAATGAAAATTGAAAGGCCTTGACTGAGAAGGAGACTCAGTATTTATGCATCAAATAAAACAAAAATAAACTAAAAGAACCATCTCTTCCATTTAAAGCCATTTAAAGGTGGATCAAGAAAGCAAATGGACCAATATCATTTACAAATTAATAGAAAACTCCAGATTTTGAATCTTATAAGATATCCTCATGCATATTCACCTTCCCCCAGCAGAATACCATGGGTCGATTTTACTAGGTTATTTTAACATGAACTGTATTGTCAGCTATATTTTCATCTAAAACATGTCAGGACAAATAGTGGTGCTATTCCTCCACAACAGCAGCCAATGCTTTAGCTTCTATTTCCTCTAGTCACATCACCTGGCTTTAAATGCTCATTGATGCGTAATGCTATCCTAGATAACTGTCAAGATACGTTTCACAGCTGCAGTGCACTCATACTTTAAGCTGCTAAGAAGGCGTGCTTCTCCAAATGCAGCAGTGCTCTTCTCTGCAAAGCTGAGAAACACAATTTCCAGTGCACATTTAGTTATTTTCATAAATCACACAATCATTATAGTAAATAGCTCTTGAAAAAAATAGACTTCTCATGCTCTGAAACTTAAATTACAGATTTTTTGGTATGAAGAAGAGAATATCTTTTTTTCATTTCAATTGAAACTAAATATTTGATAGAAGGATCTTCTCACAATTTGTTTGATCTTTATTAGACTGTCTTTTACAATAATTTGCCCAAAACCACTTGTACCAAATTCAAAACCATTTGTAATGAAAAAAAATAAAATGGAGCAGAAACCTTTTACAAATGAAAGAAAGTCAAGGTTGAGTATTTGATATCTAAAAATGTTCATGTCAAGGTTTTGTCACACCTATTGATTAACTCACAGTTCATCTGATCTTCATAGTGGACAGTTCTTTACAGTGGAGCACAGTGACTCCAATTCTGCCACATATGTCATTAAGACAAAAACTCTGCAGGTGGATTTTTAAATTTCAAGTTGAGTTTACATTGACAGTAAATCACAGAATCATAGAATCTGAAGGGTTGGAAGGGACCTCGAAAGATCATCTAGTCCAACACTTCTGTCAGAGCAGTACCTCCTAGAGTAGGTCACACAGGAACTCATACAGGTGGGTTTTGAATGACTCCAGAGAAGGAGACTCCACAACCCACCTGGGCAGCCTGTTCCAGTGCTCCCTCAGCCTCACAGAGAAGACAATTTTTCATATGTTTTTTTGGAAACTCTTATGTTCCAGCTTGTACCTGTTGCTCCTTGTCCTGCTGTTGGACATCATTGAGAACAGCCTGGCTCCATCCTCCTGACAACCACCCTTTATGTATTTGTAAACATTATTTAGATCACCTCTCAGTCTCCTCTTATCCAAGCTAAAGAGCCCCATCTTCCTTTTGATTTGTAAGATGAACTGTGTATGAAAATAAAAATATTAAGAAAATAAATAATACACAGATATTGTTGATAATATAACATATCTCCATCACTAATTATTCTGTTAAAAAAAATAAACAGTAGTATATGATTGGTTGGAAGGTATTTATTTTTGGTTCAAAAAATAGCTGGTTTTAAAACTTTTGCCCACAAGTGCACATATATAAGTTAAGGGCTAAGTGATGATTTTTGCTGAATGACTTAAAATGGTCAAAGCTCAAATAGGCCACAAAATCCAAAGTAGGCCAAAGATACTGTACACATGAAAGCTGAGGCATACGGATAGGCTCATCAATTATTCATTACTGGAACTTGGCCCAATGGGAAGTGTCAAGAGGTTCATTAATGGGCAAACATGCACTTATGAGGCATTCTTTGCTGGAGAAATGAGACAAGGGGAGAAACACAAGCACAGCATCAGACATTTCCCACCTCTGTGATCTTGGATGCAATTGCCCTACTCCAAAATAATTACCAGCTGTGAACTTTGAGACACTTCCCCTAGTACTTAACTGCAGTAAATTTTCATCCCAGAAAAATATCTGCAACTTGTCACCTTCAGCTTCTACAGCTGGATACTTCATACAGTATTGTAGCTTACTGGCTCTTCTACTCCTTCTCAGCTTCAGCCTCAGAACTGCATTGATACATATATGAGCACAAACACAGAATAAAATTTTTCTAGCCCGCTCATTTTTTTTTCCTCAATCTTTCCTCCTTCTAAAGCTAGCTGAGTAAGTAGCTATAAGGTAAAAATACTTCAGGGAGCTTGCAGATTATTGGAGAGTTTTGTTTTACAGAGCAATTCAGTTTATGACACAATTTTGCAATAAATCACTTTAAAACAAGCATAAACCACTAGCAGTCTTCTCATTAAAATAAATTAAAATAATAGTCCTAACTCTAAACAATTGCTGGTGACAAATACTTGAATGATGCATTGTAATACAAGCTTGTTACTTGTCTTTTAAAATGTTTATTACCTCTTCTGGTAGAATTCTAAGAACTTTTATTAGCAATTGAATTATTAAGTGTAGGATATCAAGGAAGAAAAGAAAAAAGTCTTAGGTCAGTCTGTCTGTTATTTTCAGAGAGCTATATATATTACCCCAAAAAAATTTCAAATATACATTTATAACTCTTAGGTATTTGAAATATTAGCTTTGCAAAATTGCTAACCTTGTAAAACCATAAGCTGCTTTTCTTAAGAACTACTAACTGCTATTGTTATCTAGCACTGACAGAACTGCTATTTAGTGCTAATAGAACAAGCCCGGTTTTGTCCTGCTCTGTGGTTTGAAGAACCCAAAGGTGAAAAGTACAATGGGTGGAACTGATGATAACGAGTCCTTAGAAGTCATTAACATAACCCAACCTTTTTTTAAGAACTGTAATGAATATGCATGTTTATTGTCTACATAAGGGGAAAACCTAATGGCTGGAGTGTGCACGTTTGGCAGAGAAATCCCCCTTTCACCCAGCACCACAATAAAGAATACCTGATTAATCATCACATTGGCTATTGAGTCCTGACTGGCCTTTTCTCGGCATCAATCCCATGTCAGATTTCAGATCTCCACGTACCACAGCTCGAGTGGCACTGAGCCACAACTAACAAACCATGCTGAGAGAGAATGCATGTTGCCTTGTACTCAGCACTGTGCTACAGACATCTACATTACAGCCAGCTCAGAGTAGAGAGTACTTGCTCATCCTTATTTGTCAACAAGTTATTAACAAGGCAATATGTAATTTATATGAACTACATAATTTAAAGTGTATAAAATATACGGCGTGTTGTAACAGGGTAATTAGAAACCATGTACTAACCGTTCATGAGAATTATTTAAATTAATAGTTGTTAGTAGCAAATATGACTCATTTACACCAGTTTGAGATCTTTCATATAAAACTTGGTTGAGAGTTACTTGATAATTTTCCAGTGAAGATTTTTCTCCAAAACCTGTAATTCAATTAAAACCAAAATAGTTGTGATTCATAAAATTTTATCTCAGTTCTTCAGTGAAAGGTTTTATGAACACTTTGACATGAAATAAAATATGTCTTTTGCTTTGCCAGTTTAATTTCATTTTAAACATTTAATGTATTTTTATTGGCCAAGTACAAAGTACTTA
The DNA here is from genome assembly GCA_013401255.1 of Urocolius indicus. Classification (NCBI taxonomy): domain Eukaryota; kingdom Metazoa; phylum Chordata; class Aves; order Coliiformes; family Coliidae; genus Urocolius; species Urocolius indicus. The sequence goes on along the minus strand of WBNH01004452.1, from coordinate 121,757 downwards.
CTGCTCTAGTTCATCAGCATTCCTCTTCCTTGGGGACTTAGGGCTTGCTTCTTTTTGCTCAGTATTTTTAGCCCCACCTGATCACAATGGCATTTTCATTCTAACACTTAAGTTACTCATTCAGTATTTCTCTCTTAACCACAAGCAGCATTGAACATACACACACAAACACATGATTACATTTTTATATTAATAGCAGCCATAAATGAAAATTTTGTCTTTTTCCATAACATACCTCTCCTTTTATAAACTAGTCAACAGCACTGGTCAGAGGAAGTTTTGTTTTCTACTACTTGAAAACATGAACTATAGATACGAAATTGAGTGTTCAGAAATACCTTTGATTATAAGATACCAGTCAGCATGACTCACTTATAGCAATTTCTCCAAGACCAGTCTCTGGCCCCTGTCCAGCAAAAAACCCATCATCCTTCATCTTTCTTTTCTCAAGACTGATGAACAGACAGCATGATCCTCACTTCCAGCGATCAAGAGATTTTCTTCTTGCAGCTTACTGCTGCAGGAGGCAGTATATTTTCTCCCATTAGATTGTTACAACAAGATCCTCAAAAGAACGGAAAGGGGCACACCTGCCACTAAGATGAACACAATAACACCACTAGATCAATAACTTCAGATAGCATTTTTTTCCATATGTTTTAAAATGAAGTGGCAACAGAGCAGCTGTAAAATCTGAACAGTAGTTATATACGTGAATGTATTATTTGATCATTCACTCCTGTTTCAGAATAATAGAATGTAAAAAGTTTGTCTGATGAAGTCTTCCCAAGAGCAGCTTTTGCAGAGATGGAAAGGACATGTACCAGCATGGAGTCCTACTTTGCTGAAGGAAGGGACATCGCTTCTGGAAGCAGTTAAATGTACACAAACCTCCTTGTCATAAAGCTGTCCGGTGGTCTGTCTTTCCCTTTATTCAATATTCCTGTGTCTTAAGAAACCCATTTTGCTTTGTGCCACTGTAATCGAAGAAACTACATATAGCCACATCTTTGTGGATATACTTACAGTCACAGTTCTTGTCCAAATACACTACATTTCAAAACCCGCCCTTAATGACTAGCTGAATTATTTTTTTATTAATGATTACTGAAGTTTCAGCACTTGTTTCCTCCTTCTCCAATGATGATTCCACCATAGGCCTTCTGTAAACCAGTTGAATAGCATTTTGGAAGACAGAGTGACAAAAAAGCTTGCTATCAGGGTAACCAACAATCTGTGAAACGAAGCTCTGTTAAAAATGTTCAGCTAGTGCTCTATCTTGTGCAGAAGAAACAAAATAGTTCAAAGAAACTAACATTTTGTATGCCAAAGTGGCACCAAAAATTCATGGTCTTGAGAAGGCTCTGTAGATAGATACACCGCTACCTCTAATGAAGAGGAATATTGAGGCAGAGACAGAAAAAAGATGTGAAGAATAAAGATCTCTCTGATAAATCAAGGAACTCTCAATTAATAAGAGTAGGCAGCTCTCATTAGCCTGTCTTTCCACAGAAAATGAGATTTTAGACAGAAACAGTTGTATCTCACCTGAAGTTAAAGAGTATTAATACGTTGGTTCTTCATTGGAAAATGATTGCAATCTTCAGCTAAGATGTCATTGAAATAAATTTTAAGAGAAGTCACAGCTACATTAGAGAAATAAAAAGAAAAAAGCGTTTTTCAGTACTGCTAGCTTGCTGGCTTTGCCACAGATTACTTCAATCCCTTCACAATATGTCAGTGTATTAGGCTATGCAGAAATATCCAAGTTGGTGAGGTAATGAAAAGTGTTGATACTTATTAACACTGCAGCCATGGTGAGACTGAAATCAAAAGCTGTGGCAAACCTCTTCCTGAGAAGCTGAATATTCACTCCGTCTACACTAAGTTTTGGGCTGCTATAACCACATGGCTACTATCAGTATTTTAAAAATAGCTTGTGTCTATCTACATGTGCTATAGTCATTGCAGTTTGCAGAACATGTGTGCCCTCACTGACACAATGAAAATCAAAGATAATAAAACTAGTGACTGGAAAAAAGGGTTTCAAGCCAAAGAAAATTTTATCTGGTATTAGAGCTCTTGAGCATTGCAAGCATTCATAAGCTCCACAAAATAACCCCACACCATTATTCAAACCCTTTTTTCAAAGATAAAAAATAAATTGGCTAAAGAGACTAAAAGGCTTGAGAGAGCAAGGGCTACAACACTGGCTGGGGTCTGAAGTGTGGGCAGAAGAAGGCAGGACAAAAGGAACTCCTGAAGGAAGATGAAGAAAAAAACCCCACCCAGCCTCCTAAAAACAGAATTCACTACTATTACTGGGATTTCTAAAGAAATTCTTGAGCTGCCAATCTCATTACGTGATTTTAACTATACTTTCAATGTCAGTTTTCAAAGTAAAGATTCTGAGAATCATTTTAGATGGGTTTTGGGTCAAGGCATTTCTTGTATATTGGTGGCAACCAAAGTTTGCAGATGCTTATATACACAAAGCCAAAATGATCAACTTGTGGATGAGGAGGGCTGGATGGTTGCATTTTCTGAGTTCCATGGCTTATTCTGTGAAAATTGATCTCTAGATATTTAATGTTTCATGACTACTGAAAACTCAAATACATTATTAAATTTTTCTTAGTGGTTTGTACTCTGAACCAGAAACCTGAAATACAGTAGGATGACACTCTCAAAGCCTCTAATTTTCCCTTGAAATTCATGCAGGTTTACATGAAAATGAGGTTTTAATCCAGATGAAAGATAGGCTGAAATAAAATGTATTCACATCGTGTTCTCTAATTTTCAGAGCATTGCAAATGCGGTAGGGGAGGCACAATACAGAGTTTCCTGATGGAGATGCAGACAATATGGGTACAGCTAGAGCTCCAGGCACAAAACAGACACAACAGCTGCTCGTGGTACCACATGCTGCTTCTCAGTCTTGAATCATGTAGTCATCCCAGGACTATGGTGGTAAGAATTTCTCAGTCCCATTGCCCTGTATTCTCTTTGTCTTTATATGAAAGTGAAAAGAAAATTGCATATTAATTTATTCCCTGGATTATTAGCAGTGAACAGCTTTCCAGGCTCTGTCAGAATCACTCCTAAGATGTACAGAAAAGGCTTCCTTTACATCTGAAGCTAGGTGTTCTATTATAATCTTTCAGAAGTAGATTATCCATTTCCCCTCCTAACTTAATCTACACTGCAAGTAAGTACACAAATTTCACAGAACCATTCTCTAAGGCACTCTCTCAGGTATTTATAGCTTTGACAAAATGTATCTTCTACAGAAAGACTCATATCCAGGGGGTGAGCTCTTAATTGGTTTTCAGAAGAAGAGCATTTCAGAAGAACATTTATTAATTTTTAATAGTGAGATTAGAAGACAGAAGTTTTCTCCCATATAATAAATCATTACAATTTCTGTGTTGAGAGGCTTTTCTTCCTTCATTACTAAGTGTTTCACATTTAAAATCAGCCATGTCAGGAAAGCCCACTCTACTCTGAAAGGTGTCTGCTGACCTCATGGAAAAATGTTTCAAGTTCCTACATGTTCCACTCCACATGTGTAACTCCTACTCCTGAAAGAAATACATAAAAATTCCTGTGCCAGCTCACTTTAAAGGTCTACACAACTCAGTATGATGTTTCTGGTGTTAAGAAACAAATGCTTAAGTAATAAACATATAATATACAGCATGATTTGTCCACTGGATGCTTCCTGTCTCTTGCCATCTTGAGCTTTGCTGACCCAGATGCTGCATGCAGATCATCAGCTTTAGTAGCCATAATAAGCCCATCAGTCTAACTCCTTTTTTTTGTACCTATCATTTATACTCCGAGTTTCTACATGATATTACATCAATTATGAAATATTCAGTTCTGCTACACTTGAATAACTAGGTACTTTTATTCATTTTAAACCTGATGTCTAAATTTTTTCCTGTCACAGTTTCTGATCCATGAAAATCAGTGAGTAATTACCTCTGAATGTTTTTTTTCCATGCTGTTCATTCTGTGCACCTCTGTCATACATTGTTTCTTGGTTGAAGTGAAAAGTTCATGTCTATTTAATTTCTTTGTGTGGAACCTGTTGCAAATCTCTGCTTAATCTTACGATCCATACCATATAACTTTTACAGTAGTCAAGATGTAAGTATATCCCAGGTTTATACAGTCATATAAATAGGTCTCCTGTCTTGTTTATTTTTTCAGTATGTCCTCATACCTCGTTTTCTTTTCTGAGACTACGGAAACACAATATGCTGCTGAGTATTCAGAGGATCTTCTCAGAGAAACATTCACAGATGCAAGTTAACCCGAGAGCAGCACTATGAGAAGATGGGCTCTTTAATTACCCAGAAAAGACCTGGATGCAAACAGAAGCAAAGACTATAGTCAGGAAGAATGAGGTCAGGTGAACAGTCAGGTTAGCTGTGATTCAGATGAAGCCTGGAGGTGGCAAAACGGGCTTACAAGAGGCTGTTTGAGTTCAGAGAGTCACAGATCCCCAGAGAGTGGAAAGCTGATGAAAATGGCAAATGCAACAGAAAAAGATCCCTCCAAAAGAAGCTTGAAATGAGAAGATCAAGAAAGGCAAGATAATGAAAGTCACTAAGGCAAGACTAGAGAACACAACTAGAAACTGTTGGATTTGGGTTGGATGAGAAGACAAAAAGCAAAGGGAGAGACATTTATAGCATAATCCTTCAAGGATTATACTATCATCCTATAAACCCAGCTGAATACATTAAGCTTTTAAGAAGATCTTGGACCTAATTTAAAAAAACTGGACTACTGACCAGGAAGCTGGGCTGCTAGGCCATTGAATTCGAAAGGAAATTATAGGCTGTAAAATTATATTCAAAGGGCAGGGGGGTTTAATTGCCACTTATGGTCCCAGACAAAACAGACCAGGCTACTCAGCTTGGTGAAGAAAACAGAAAATAATTTAATCCAACACCAACTAAAACATAACCATAAAACCCCTAAACATAATCAACACAAAACAACACAGAGTGGTACAATGATGAAGAGCACAACCAGCCCTTTAAGACCACCTTCTCCTCACCCTTCCCCTCTTCCCGGGCTCAGAGCCCTGATCCTGGTGTATTTTTCTCTTCCCCCCATGAACAGCTCCGGGGGGCAGGGAATGGGGTTTTCAGTCAGTCTATTCCCAATGGTTTCTGCTGTTTGCCTCTCCTCAGGGCAGGCAGGCTCTGCACCAGTCCTCCCTGCTCCTCCATGGGGTACTGCACATACCCAGCAGCCCTGCATGGGTTGTATTTATATAAAAGGCTGCAGCTCATCTCTGCCTCTCGTGTGGGTCTATTCTGTGGCCTGCAGGCTCTCCAGCCTGCGCCATGGCCACCTCCTCACACAGTCTCTTGCCCATCCAGGCGCATTTGCCTGGAGCTGCTGGTGGCTCTCAGTTCTGCCATTGCCCTCCATGGGTTGCAGGGGCACAGCCTGTGTTCTCACCATGGGTTGCAGAGGGGTCTAAAGTCTGGTGCTCCTCCTTCCTTCCTCCTTCTCTGACTGTGGGGTCCATGTGGTCACCTCCATCTTGTACCACTCTTACACCTTCTCCCAAGCACTTCAAATTCTCATCCTTAAATAGTGATGGCAGAGGCACCAGATTGGCCCAGCCAGGCTGGAGGTGGGTCTGAACCCAAAAGCCAGGGGAAAGTCCAAAAACTCTTTACCGGGTCTGCACTGCAACCCCTTCCTCCAGTTACCAAGCAAAAGCAGCTCTTTGCTAAACCATGACAACTACTCAGCCAATATCAAAAAATGTAGTCTGTCAGTGTAAAGGCCCATCATATTAGGACCCACTGGTGGAATACATTATCATTTGTGTCCTAAAGATGCCAATTTTTCGTACTTTCCTTCTCTCATAACAAGTTGTGCACAGTATCAAAAGCATTTTCAGACGGTACTAAAGTTAACCAAAGAGGGGAAAAAAAAACCAGAAAACCTAGCAAACAAACAAAAACCACAAAAAGGTTTGACACAGTCTCAAGATTGGCTCATGAAGTTCATGAAGTTGAATTTTAATTTAGAGGTAAACACGTCACAGAGATGAAGACCATTAGCCTTGACATGCAGTAAAAATTAGATCACCTACACATATATTTCAATTAAAACAAGTAGTAGAGGACGAAATATATATAAGCTGTATGGAATCAGACACAAAGAAAAAAGTTTCTACATGTTAAGATAACTCAAGATTACATAGTTATCCAGTAATCTAATTTATACGCAGTTCCTCCTTAAACAAAGAGGGGTAACAACATGCATGCAACTTCTCCACAGAAATACCAGCATGCACAATCTGGTACCTCTGATGACTCTTGAACTCTTTACCATTATGTGCTCATTGGATGTTAATTCATTAATAGAAGAATGTAAAAAACAATATGGTTTTAATAACGTTGCTCTGTATTAAACACTAACAACTTGGCAAGCATCATATCACTAAAGCACTAAGTGTACTTCATCAGATAATTACAAAACTACTCACAAGGATATAATGAAGAAGCTTTTCTTTGCTTAGCAATAAGAGCCAGATACTCACAAAGAAGGGTCTTGGACCAGATCTTTAAGGTTTATCCCACTACGATCCTCGGCAAGGTTCCTGAAGCAACTGTCACTCACTAAAAAAAAAAACAGAAATAAAATTAAAATAAAAGAAAAAGAGAGGAGTGAAAAAAAGAGGTGGAAATCTAAGAGTAGAATGCAGTTCTTTTGATTAACTGGAAACACTTTTTGGTGTTGGGTGCAATTTGAATATTCAATATAAAAGTCTGATTTTCAGTGAGGTTTCTCTGAAACATAAGTCAAATTAATGGAAAGCCATAAACTCTGGATCATAGATTTACGCTGAAACAACCAGTTTCAGCTGGTGCTCTTACTACTTCTCTATCTGAAGCTACAGAAAACCTCAGACATAAACACTAGATGCATAGGTGCACGCTGATATCCACACATTTCACAGTAGGGTATTTAATCATGTACCAGTCAGCATTCTTCACCAAATCAGAAACAGCGAGAGTTGCTATTATTTCAGTTCACAGATGCTCATGTGTTACCAAAGAGAGTTAATATGGGCAATATCCACAACAAGCAACTAAGAGCAAGAATTTATTCTAAATAGATTATAATTAACTCACGAGGTGTATTTAAAACAACTAAGCACTCTAATAATTGAAATTAAAATACAGCAAATTTCACAGAACTCTAAAAGAGTATTAGTGTGCTTTCATTTTCTTTGCTACATTAAAAACAAAACAAAACAAACAAAAAAAAAAACAAACCCAAAAGACACGATTTAAACCCGAAACTCCAAATCTATTTTCTTGGCTAATTCTTTCAGCACATGTACCCCATTCCCACAAACTGGCTCACTTCTCTTAGCACCATAGCCAAATTGAGAGATGTAAAAATAGTAGTAACACAAATGCTTTCTAAGAAAGAAAAAAAGATAAGTAGTTCAAAGGAATTACAGTTATTTCTGACTACCACAAACTTTCTGAAAGACACAGAGTTCTTCTATGGCAAAATCAGTGTAAGGATCAATGTGCCATAACTAGCAAGGTAATCTACCTAAAGAAAGCTTATGAAGATATATATTATTGCTCATCTTCCAAAACCCAACACAGCCTCACGTTTGGTGAAAAGGCGATTTAAAATCATCTGTCAAAGCAGGTTGATTCTTTGAAAGATTCTGATTGAAAGATGATTCTTTATCTTTAAATGCAAGATACTATTCTTAATTTACATCTATAAGTATTCATGTGCATCACCAGCATCTGAAAAAAAAATGCAAATCAATCCCAAAATATGTTCTTTTCACAGATTACGATGCACACTGCGACAGACCTACCTAACATACTATAAAACTGAAGAATGTTTCTACTAGTACTCCTTGTTGCCAAAGCATCTCACGAGCATGAAGCCTGTTAAGTCTGCTGAGACACACACGTTCTTGGAAGAAAGAGTCCCAGAAGAAAGAGCTGTGGTAACTGATGGAACAGCTCTCACACAAAGCCTCACAGCTAACAGTATATGACAATAACAGCTGTATTTGTCAAGTGTTGGTAACATTGCTACGCTTACCTACGTTGCACCTCAACACTGTAATAACCAGATGATAACCTAAGCTTTGCTTATCTGCCATCTCTGAAAACACTACCTAACAGTTGCTCATCACATGGGATCCCTGAAAGCCAGGCAGTGTATCGCACAGAGGCTCTTGCCTTTGAGGTAATTGCCATAGATCTTCAGTTTAAACAGCAGCTATTTGTGCTAACAAAGTTCAGAATTCTTAGCTTGTTCCTCCCATGATCATTTAATCATTGTCTCTATAATTAACAGAAAGCTACATGTATGGAATTCACAAGCACTCCCTACCTTGCCAGGAGACGTAACCTTGAGCACCTTGGGCCTTCAGAATGTTTCTTTTTATTTCCATGCCCATCTATTCTACTGAATCCAAGACCCTTCAATTTACAGTCTTGAATTACACCTGAGTTAAAGGAGCTAAAGTTCCAAGATCAGCAGACTTGCAATCAACCTGCACTACATTACACGAGGGAAAAATATCTCAACTAAATTAATATTTGATAGCTTATATTTGCCTCTTGTCAAATTTTGCAACAAAACAGTAAACAGAACATTTACCTTCTGTCTTGTACATAAATTCTACACTAGTGATGTATCAACACATCTCCTATGTCAACATTATACATTATGAATAAAAATGGTCAAAAATGTTTCTTTACTACTGACAAATCAAACATTTCTTAAGCATTCAATTAATCTAAACATGCTGTATGTATTCGGCTGTCATTTCGAACCTCCTCATCAAAAGAAATCACAACTATAATTCAGGCAACTATTGCAAATCTTCTAAAGCTCTTACAAAGGGGAAATGAAAACAACAACATAAAATTATTTTATCAGTAAAACTGGCCACTATTTGTCTATATGTATCATGACATTTATAAAATAAAGTCTATCTGTGTCTTACTTGTCTCAACATAACCCTAATATTATGATATCATTTTTACAAATAGTAGAATCACAGAATCATAGAATGATAGGGATTGGAAGGGACCTTTAGAGATCATCTAGTACAAGTCCCCTGCAGAAGCAGGTTCACCTAGATCAGGTCGCATAGGAACATGTACAGGTAAGTCTTGAAGACCTCCAAGGAAGGAGACTTCACAACAGCCTGTTCAGTGCTCCCTCATCCTCACAGTAAAATAGTCAAAGGAGACAGAGGGAGCATTTAAATATAAGAAAAAAACTATTTTACTGTGAGAGTGACACAGCACTGGAACAGGCTGCCCAGAGGGGTTGTGGAGGCTCCTTCCTTGGAGGTCTTCAAGACCCACCTGGACACGTTCCTATGTGACCTGATCTGGGTTGACCTTTTTCTGCAGGAGGGCTGGCTAGAAGATCTCTAAAGGTCGCTTCCAACCCCTACCATTCTATGATAGTATGATTCTATATTTAAATGGAACTTTTTGTGTTCCAGCTTCATCCCATTACCCCTTGTCCTGTTGCTAGATACAACAGAAAACACGGATGCCCCAATCTCCTGACATCCACCCTTTAGATATTTGTAAATAGTAAGAAGGNCCTTGTTGAACCTCATGAGGTTCCTCTCTGCCCAACTCTCAAGCTGGTCAAGATCCCGGTGAATGGCAGCACAGCCTCTGGGGAATCAGCCAGTCCTCCCAGTCTAGTGTTATCAGGGAACTTGCTGAGGGTACACTCTGCCCCCTCATTCAAGTCATTGATGAAGATGTTGAACAAGACTGGCCCCAGGACTGATCCCTGTGGAACTTCATTGGCCACAGGTCTCTTAATTCTGTTGAAAACTACAAACCTTCCCACTAATTAGCAGAGTTGGGCCATAAAAGCTTTACATAAAAACACTAAGTCAACATCAGTCAAATATCTACAAACTTTGAAAAACTGCTCATGTCTCCACTTTTTTCCTTTGAGTGTTGGAGAGTCCAAACTGTGGTAGGCTGCAAGCTTCTAGGCCTCTTGTCAGGTTACTGTTCTAGCCAGATTCAGAAAATATAGATGCCTCAGATAAACGTGAAGAATTTCAAAGCCATTTTTAATGACCAAGAATTCCAATAGTTTTATTGGTATTCGCCAAAATCAAATTTCTGAAGACTCGAGTTTGACTGTCATTGCCAATTAAATTACTAGCATCAATAGCAACAGCAGAGCTTCCAAAGAAAGGAAATAATTCAGGGGAATGGGCTGGAATAGGACCTCTTACAGGAAAACTTTACTGACCTACATACAAGCACAGCCAAGCTTCCACAGGTTCTTGCAAACTCTAGCCCAGGTAAGAAAATAAATGTTCAGGAATAAATACAGCAATCGAGTAGACTAGGTACTACATTTCTCACAGCTTAGAAAATGACAAATCAACACTGCATGCATTTTAAACAATGGTACACTCTGACTGAAATGCAAGCTATTTATTTTAAACAGGACAGAGGGTCAAATTGTGTTTCATAGAACGGTTGGGTTGGAAGGGACCTTTAGAGATCATCTAGTCCAATCCCCAACTACATGCAGTAGAATGGCAAAACGACCAGGATCATCAATCAAGGTTTGATGGAAGAAAAGGGAAAAGAAAACTTTGCACTGCAGCAACAGATTTTACTACATACACAAAGGACATGCCTACCTTCTGATCTTTAAAGCACTGCCAAAAGAGACTTCTGCACAGGACATGTACATGAACACATCCCCATGCAGGATTTTATTGTTTTGCTTTCAAGATTTACTATTTTTATTAGTCCTCAAAAGTTTATAAAAGCTAGCATTCTAAGCAGTGTTGAGTGCATGATTTATGGAGAGATACAGTCTTGTTAGGTGTTTCCCTCTACAGATAACACCAAGCGGCTGAGCCTGTGATCTGTATTACACCTCCCTTGTATACTTGCTTATAGACAAGAATCACAACAAAAAAATCTCCCTAAAACACATTTGGTCCATGAGTATTGTACATACAATGACATTCTATAAGGTACTAGAATTGTTTTTTAAGAAATTAAATATTGGTACAAATGCCACAGGCATAGACTGAACTCACTCCTACCATGGAAACACATTGTCTAAAAACCATCACATTAAGGAGAAGTCTTTAAACATCCATTAAACAGTCTGACTTCCAAGTGAGTGGTTACATATTTGAAAAGTGAAGAAGTTTTAGCAGTAGCTCCAGTTCTCCCAATAGTCATCCTACTTTCAGCTCCTCTTTTCTATTACTGATGTTCTGTTTCTGACCCTGTCTACTCTTGTGTCTATAAAATAATGGAGATGGGAAGCCAATAAGGGAATACAGTTCTCACCTGTCAATTACATAGCACACAAAATTCCATATGAAAAGGTTAAAATCAGCATTCACGGTCTAATGTGCAAACATCCAGCTTACAACAGCTGTGAAGCCTTCTCACTTGGCATTTATGAACTTCTAAATCTGTCCAAATGATTTTTTTTTCCTTTTTTCTTTAATAGAGTCTTAACTAAGGTCATACTGAAGGAAAATGGATTATTAGCCTGTTGATTTCTGAAATGAAAAGTAGAAGTTCTCCGCCTCTGAAGATAAACTAATATGTCAAGCAGAGGCAGAATACAACTGTTGTGAACTTTATCCTTTTAATTTTTTTTAATGTCCCACAATTTGAAACAATATAGCCCTTTAAAACTGTCAATCTCTTACCCCATACAACGTATTCCCAGTAAATAAAAGCCCTCTTCAAATCAAAGCACTTTCAATTCTACACCTATTACTGCTCATTTTTATACCATGTTATAGCAAAAAATGCTCTCAAAACCTTTAAAAAATTAAGAGCTGTTTATAGTTTGGTAAAGAAAATTTATAAACATAGAATCATAGAAAATACCGTTTACTTCTCCAATATAAAAACATGTAATTCCAGGAAACTGGAAAGCCTGACAGATTTTCCTTTTTGTTCTCAGAATTCACAACTGCTTTTAGATTAGCTGTAGTTACCTGATAAAAAACATCTTGACAACAGAAGTGCTACAGAAAGACAGTAATTGGTAACTGCTATGCACTATTAGTTTGAAAATACACAAAATATCACAACAATGAACAGTATGCACTGAAGATATCAATTTCTTACATTTTTGTCTTTTCGTGATAATATCTCCTAAATTCAGTTCTTGTTCTCATGACTTTATCTGTCTGCAGCATTTTTGTCAGATTTTCCATATCTGATCTCTCTTACTTATCCTTCTTTTTATAGGATCATTTATATGTTTAGGTTTTTATACTAGATTCATTCAGCAGCTGATAAATACCAAAAAATCCCCAACATTTACACACTTGGAATTTTCCAGAAAGTACTGGTCTGGCACAGCATTGTATTCCAGTCTGGTTTTGCTTGCAGTAAAGCATTAATCAGAGGTCTCATTTCAGATTCAGGTGGTTCTGTTCCATGCAATGCATCCAAATGCAGCAGGATTCAAGTATTTGTTTTTATAGGCCTAACCTTACACACACTGCAGCAAGCATCCACTTTTACCTAATGTTGTACATATTGTTGACTAAAGACATTTATAAAACAAAGTATGCATGAAATAAAGGTTTAAAATGAAAGCCTAGATTTGACAGAGACTGTCTTTGTCTTGCTTGTCTCAACGCAAGCATAATATTACAATAACCTTTTTACAAATAAAGTTGAAAATTGCAAACCTCAGTATTTAGTAGAGTTGGGCAATAAAAGCTTAGGTTTTAGGATATAAGAAGGTAAGAGAATTTTTTCTCAGACATCAAAATACTTCTCTCTAAACTTTATTCTTCAGACACAAAATTCTTGTCCTACAGACATACTTTAAAGAAGGCAAAGCAATGGGATAATATCAGAAGTTAAGTATTGTTTCTCCTACTACTAAAATGCATTTTAAGGTGTTTTTCAGGTTCCATGAATAGTATCATCAGAGAGAAATATCATGCTTCTTTTCTCTGCTACTGCCATATTTCTTCAAGTGACTGGATGTCAACTAGAAGCCATACATAAAACAGAAGGTATATTACTGAAATTTTACAGCACCTTCATCAGATCTATTACAGAAATTAATTGTAAGATGAGCACTTAAACCAACATTTGCATACCTGCACGCAAATCTCTCTAATGTATTTACAGAATAAGAATCTGCATGCAAATTTCAAATGCTTATAACTGCTAAGAAAGTATCTTGTCTGTCAGTACCAGAATTAATGCTGGCTAGTTTCCTAAGAAAACCTAAATACCATTCACTATCAGCATGCTCACATAAGAAAGACAGCAAAAGCTAATACAAACTTGGGCACGTGAAAGCACCAGTCTATACCAATCTCAGTGGGGGTAATGAACCAAGTTTCCTCTTTACCTGACTGCTAATTTTCATTTAACTTATAGATAACTATTATTCAAAAATATCTTTTTTTTCTTCTTTTTTTTTTTTTAGATAGCAGTTACTTTTCTATTACCCTATTTTCATACATGAGTTAAATTGGTCTAAAAGGGGAGACTTGAAGATCAATTGAAAGACTGATAGATGAGACTGAATATCTTTTGACCATGTAGACCTTGTTTTTCCATGGCAGATAATTTAAAATACATTTGCAAAATTGAAAGACGTTGATGCAGACTAAATTTCAAGTTTTCTTCCCTTTTCACTTCCATATTCAACTTTATTCTGTTAAAAATTTTATTTAATTGTAGTATTGTAGTATTAAAAACACTGAAATAACCACATGAAGAAAAGAATCTCTTTTATATTAACATCCCACAGTAAGCTCTGCAAACTGTGCTTTACTGGATCTTGAAGCAGAGCAAGTCTTCCCTTCAAGATGAAGAGCTACGAAATACCAGAATGGTATCCTCAAAGATTGACAAACAAGCATTCCTATAAAAAAAATGAGTTAATCTAGGAGAAAAACAGGGGAAGAGAAAGGTTCAGATGACCTAGTGAAAAACAAGGTGATCATAAATCAGAAATACAAGTTAGACATGTGAATCTGTGATTTATTCAGAAAACACAGAGAAGCAGTAGTGCCACCTGTACGGCATACACAAAGAGTGGCTATTGCAATGAATAAAGAAAGAGATCTCAGAAGAGGTGAAAAGAGCTTTCTTGGTTAGCTTAGCAAAAGGAAAGCATTAGATGCTTGCTTTGGTGTGTTTCTATAAATACATCAGCAAAACAAACATCACAGGGAGAAAAGAAAAAGAATAGTGTTGCACAAGTAAAATAACTGAGAAAAACAGAAAGTAAGTTTTCCAAGAAACAATCTTTACGTTTACTGAGGGCAGGAAAGTGCACAGGACAGTTCTCAATAGATTTAAGAATAGATTAAATGACACAAGAATTATTCTTGAACACAGGAACCCTTCTGTGCCACAGTTACTAATGCTGTAAAATTTATGTTAGAGCTTCTTTGAGGGCTATGAACTTCTAAATCCCCCACAAGGTTTCTCACATTTTCTAACAGCAATTAAATGAGTCCTTTTTTTTTCTGTGTATCCATTAGTCTAGTGGGTTACGCCTCTTTCAAATGATTTTCATTCAAATTTCACAACATTCATGCAGCCTTAGGCTACAAATCCTGTGCTGAGTTTTAATCTAATACTCTAACAAGCTTGAGTTTCAACTCAATCAAAATGCTAGCACGATCACTGCAGTGATCAAGTGAACTTCAGAAGGAAAACATCAAGCCATTGAAGACATTCAAATCTTTGGAGATAAAGCATTATCAATACTTCTGACAGTTTGCACCTGATAAAAAAATTAAAGTCCTTGAAGCTAAGAATACTGAGTGCTTGATGGCATGTTTCCTTTGGATGCTTATTATTTGTCATTTGAAATACATAAGTCTGTGTTTTGTTGTTTCCAACAAGTATTTCCAATAAGAAGTTTTTATTGCCCTTCTTTTCAAGATAAAAAGGACTGACAAGGAGCCCACCTGTCCTGAGAGATAAACAGCAGAAACCATCGGGAATAGACTGACTGAAAACCCCATTCCCTGCTCCCCCTGAGCCCTTCAGTGGTGGAGAGACAAAGACACGAGGATCAGGGCTCTGAGCCGAGGAAGAGGGGAAGGGTGGGAGAAGGTAGTCTTAAAGGGCTGGTTGTACTCTTCATTGTTGTACCACTCTGTGTTGTTTTGTGTTGGTCATGTTTTGGGGTTTTATGGTTATGCTTTAGTTGCTGTTGGATTAAATTATTTTCTGTTTTCTTCGCCAAGCTGAGTAGCCTGCTCTGTTTTGTCCTGGACCAAAAGTGTCAATTTAGCCCTCCCTGCCCTTTGGCAATTCTTAAATATGTGGTACTTGAGTCTATAGTGGTCTTTTGTCCCCTGATGGGCCTAAATCACGACAGATAGAAAGGAAAAAGATACAAGGTAAGCATATCTAAGACCTCCTTTAACACTTCTCTGAAATTAGTAGCTTTATCACAGGTTAGAACAGCAGCGTTTACAGCAGATACCAAGAATCACTCCTTACAAGGCAAGTGGATATCTGAGAGGTTTTTGCATTACTCTAAAAATAGATACATTCTTATTCCTAATTTTAGGGGGTTTTTTTGTTTTGTTTTTTTTTTTTTTTTGCAAAAGCTACATGTTTAGTTTTTTGGCTAACAACACCTGAAACAATTCACAGCACCTTCTGCAGGCCCAACTTAACAGCTTACATAGATTCTTAGTTTCAATGAACACTAATCAAGTCTACAATCAATCTCAGCTATGTGCACTTTTAAATATGATTAAGTATGCCTAAGCTTGATGCTGGCATATTTCATATCTTATCTGCCAGATAGCAGAAGTGGACAAGAAAACAAAGTGCATTAAGATAAATACTTCAGCTTGTTTTAATAGCAATAATCACCATATAGTTTTCTTTTTATGACCAGCTTTCCATTATCAGAAGTAAAAGAATACCTTGGATAATAGAAGAAAAACCTCTGCATACGGTTATCTCTGAACATACAGTATAACACACCAAACCTATTTGGGTTCACAGCGTTCAACCCAGGCTATCACACACTGTTTCTGGAAAGTCTTACTTGTCCAGATGCAGCACTGCATATGGACTTACTTAATGAGCAAGAGCTCAGTTTGAAATGAGCCCTCCTAAATCTAGACCATAAGGCAGAAAACACATTAGAGCCAGCCTGGATACATTAGCAGTAGCTAGCACTGAGGAACAGCTATTAAATCCTTACCAACCTTCACTGATTTTATACACTTTAATGGCCCTATCTAAGCTTAGGTCAGGAAACACCTCAACAGATACAGCTAAGCCAACTTTACATGGTGCCAACTCTGCCATGGTAGAGTTTATTAGCTCATATTTGTGGCAGTGTAAAGGCATCTAAACTCTTGGAAGAAACAGAATTGCATTCATACCAAGCTGATCTAGTCATGCCATTTCAGATTTTTGCTGGCTTCCAAGGGCTCAGCAATTATCCTATGCAGCGGGAAGCTGTGTTTCTTCACTATGATCTGGATATGCACCATAGGTCCTTCCAGAACACGGAGCTGCCAGGTAAGAGATCCATATACATTCACCTTGAATAACTGCTGATATCAAACGCTGTAAAGTGCAGATTCTAAATCCCAGAATTTTCAGTATTGTTCATAGTTCACTTCTGCCTCTACTGGTGACTTCAGTGGAGCAAGTGCTACTCAGGTGCCACAGCAGGAAAGGATATCTCATCAGAAAGCTTCTATTTTACGAAACAAAGAACTCTAAAATAAACAAGAATTTCTTCCCTACCATTCTATAATTCTATGATCTGAACATTTTTCAGTGAACTGATTCCCAGAATTGACATTACCTCCTTTATCTCATTAGTCATTTGTTTTCATGCATTTGTTCCTAATGGTTATTAATATGTGAACCAATATCTCTCTCATCATTTATTCCAACTGGGAGAAATCAGGAAAAGCTTTAAATAGTTGGAACTGAGCCAACTATCTCAGTGAGCTGTGAGAAACCTAAAAATTAGTTTAAAATCTGTGTACAGGTTTCCCATCCGTCTCTCACTCAACTAATTATTAAAATTACAATCTCAAATTATTCCAGAGTACTAGAAGTCATGCTTCATATACCACTTGAAACATAAGGTTCACCAAACGTGACATATAGAATATAAAAACAAGGAGAATAAAAATATGCTAAGAAATTAAAACAAGGGTAAGCTTTATCTTTTTGTACCTTTGTTTATGTTTGAGTTGCAACACTCAAGATTCTTTATGGAGTCTTGATTGCCAGTCCTTGGTTTTAAGTTCTGATTACAGGGTGAAAATATAAGGGTTATTTCAGTTTACTGTTCCTTCCCTTTCTGCAATCTTGCTATGCTCTTTTAATCTGTTATTTCAAACCAACACTTTTAACTGACAAACCACAAATTCCATAAAAAACATTTTATTAGTTTAAAATTTGTTTACTTTAATTGAAGATCCTTAGCCCAATGTGTGTGACAGTAAATAGGGGTACTTTTGAACCCTTGCAGTGGTTTAGCCCAGTATCCACCAAGTCATAAAATCACCCCCTCTCCCAAACTGGACAGGGGAGAGAGAAATACAACAAAAGGCGTGTGAGTTAAGGACATAGAGATCACTCAGCAATTAGCATCATGGGCAAAACAGACTCAACGTAGGGAGAAAAAAAAGTTTGATTTATTAAAGAAACAATACGAGTGGAGCGCTAAGAAATAAAATCGTCTTAAAAACACCTCCCTCCACCCCTCTTCTTCCCAGGACTCCTTTTCCTTCCTCCCCAGCAGCACAGGGGATGTGGGCTGTGGTCACTTTATTACAGATGGACTTTGATGCTGCTGCTTCTCAGGGGGAGACCTCCTCATACTTCCCATTGCTACACTGTGGGGTCCCTCCCATGGGAGACAGTCCCTCACAAACTTCTCCAGCGTGGGTCCTTCCAATGGGCTGCAGCTCCTCAAGAACTGCTCCGGCGTGGGTCATCCACCAGGAGAACAGTCCTTCAGGAACAGACTGCTCCAGTGTGGGTCCCTCACAGGGTAACAAGTCCTGACAGCAAACCTGCTCAGGTGAGGGCTCCTCTCTCCCCACAGGCTCCCAGCTAACACAAAGGTGTTACCTCCATCACTAATTGGCCAGGCCTCAGTCAGGTGCGGGGTCCACCTTCGAATTGACTGGCCCTAGCCCTATCAGCTACACGGGAAGCTTCTGGCAGCTCTTTGTTTAAAGAAGCCACCCCTGTAGCCTCCCACTACCAAAAACCTGGCCCAGGCAAAACCACTACAGACCTGTTCAACCCTCATCTCACAAGAGCCCAGAGAGCTCTAGTCCAATGTTTCTTCCTTTGACTGTTCTTCCATGCATTCACTTCTAACTCTCCACCTGTACTGTATTCTTTTTGAGCGACTGTATTTTAGCCATGCTCAAAATTGCATTCCATAATAGCTACAGTGAAATCAGAATTACTGATACAGTATATAGCCTAGATTATTTTCCTGTTTGTTTCAGCTACCTAAACAAGATTTTTGTCTTAATCATGTTGCTTGTTTACTAATTTACCTTGTCTTTTAGGAACTCACAGTCATTTCTATTCTAAAACTCCTTTGAAACATACAAATGTTATCATTTTACTGCTGTCCTTTTTTGTGTATATAAGTAAACAATACATCTTTTTTTTTTTTGCTCAGAAAAAATTATATTCTCAATAGATAATCCTGTCACACTGATATTGACTGCTTACTCTCGGCTATTAGTTTAATCTCTTGGCTGACTCTGTATCTTTAAGTCAAAGCCTGCAAGCCACAAAATGGGAGAAGTCTTTAAACCTGTCATCTCTCATCTACTTGTTTATACTGGCAACAAATCAAATCAATCAATCAATCAGCTGTCAGGACCATACAAAACATTCTGGCATCTGTAGAGGAATGACACCCCATATAACACTTGCTCCTCTCTATTTAAACTTCTTGCAGCTCAAAAGAAACCCATCAGTCTCCATATTTGTAACATGTCAACATGGAGCATCCTGAAAAGGGTTCCCCCTCAATAGCTTCTTCTATGCATTCAGCCAAGGCAAAAATCCTGGATATGAGACAAACAGAGCAGCAAAATAATACCGACAGGTTCCTACTGACAGAGCCCAGAGAGACAGAATTCCCTAGCGATGACAGACCTCCTCCTGCCTCTCTCGCTGGGTTTGGTGTGTATGTCCATTGGTATGCTTTGATGGAGCTGGGCATTACAGGCTCTGACATACAGTATCAAGCTGTGTAAGTGTGTGGCTGTGTGAGTTAGGAAGGCTAAATAGTATATGACCCACAATCTGGGCTCATTTCTTGTCACTCTTATAGTCCTACCAAGATTATATTAATCTTGGTAGGATTAATATATTAATTGGTATATTAACTGGTATATTAATCTATATTACTCCGAGTAATATTTGTGTACCGTTTTTCTTTATTTGCTCTGAGTCCTCCCTGCTTGATCAATGAGGAGGAAGAGGAGAATTACAGGGTTATTATTATTATTGACTGCACCATTAGCGATCCTCATGGTTCACAAATGGCCAACAAAAATAGATGTAAATGGTATATACCATTGAAAAGTTCGGTGTCTCTCCTGTCATTATGGAATTAGTTTTATTCTTACTGAAATCTTTGAGCCATATGCAGATTATAAAAATGGGAATGTTTCTTTAGTTAGGAGAGAAACAATCTTCTGACAAACTTCTTTCTTTTCTTTTTTACTGTGTATTCTGAGATTTGAAATATTAATAAAATTACATTTTAGACAGGCTGTTGACTGGATGGCAAACTGAATGCATCGTGTGATTTACTAGTTTGTTCTTTGAAGTACTTACTTTAAAAAAAGGTCTTAAAATTTATAGGCATGCATGGTATGCATGTTTTGTATGCAGTTTTCCTGAATTTCACTATTGACTTCTGTGTATTTAGATAACTATATTAAGAAATCATAACAGATACTGTGAATCAATTCTGCGGAATTTTTACAAATTACTTTCATTCTCCTCTCATTCATGGTGACACAGGTACGTGACGTGCTGTTTCCAGCAGTAGATTGGCAGGACAACAGATAAAAAGGTGCAGGATGAGGCTTTAAAATAATCTGCCTCATGTGAGAACTGTGTCTCAGTTTCTACTAGTTATATTTGGTTTGGTCCAATACTGAGTTGCCCAACAAGGTTGTAGACTCTCCATCTTTGGTAGTGTTCAAGACTCTGGAAGTCTCCCTGAACAAACCGATCTTATTAGACTTGCTTTGTGGGGACTGGCCTAGTTGACCTTCACTGCCTTCCTTCCAACATACATTTTTCTGTGCTTCTTTAAAAAGGCTTCTGTGTCATATTTTAAATTTTTACTTATTATAGTTTCAATATAAAAACTTGGCTTCCAAAATTGAGAAAAGACATACATTAATATTAGATGCCTATAACATCAGTAGCCTCTAGTTACATTCTGGAAGAGAAGTAGCAAGCAGAAAATTCATATGAATGTCCAATTAAAATAATTTGTAATACTTATTTGCAATTAGAACTGCCAGCAAAAGCATTGCCTTTCTTTAAGGGTTGCTGTTTTTAGGAAATCAACACATTTCTAGTACTCTAGTGTCACAAACTAAGCAGGGAGGCCTACAAAATGAACTGCAAATATTACTAGATGTTAGAAACAGGTTAATGGCAAACTACAACATAAATTAAGATTCTATAAATAGTAGTGCTTTCATCAGAATATATAAGAAAGCATCCTTAATGTACCTTGCCACAAATGGGATGCTATTTAAAATAATTACTGATCAAAGACATTATTACATAGAGTGACAGGAAATTCAGCATTGTTGAGAATTCTCTAGTGACTGGATTACCCCTCATTGGAAAGACTTTCAAACATAAAGATATTTTCATTTTTTCAGAATATTCTAGTGAAAAAGTAATTTGGGATCTTGATAATAAAGTGACTCTTCTCTTGAACACTCCTTGTTTATTATGCAAGCCTTGTTTTTTTCCATTTTGTATCGTCTACTGCATTCTCTCCCACACATTTTAGGCATTTCAAAGACATCTATGGAGAGAAATGAAACTGGTATTTAAGAATTCCATTTGAAGGTTCTCATTTCCCATTACCACCAGTCTGAGGATCCTGTTTTCAGTTCATCTGTTCAGTTTTGTGTCCTACCATTGTAAGAAGAAATGCAAACAAGCATCAGCATAGGCAGAGCAAAGCCACTGGTCAGAAGGGCATGGAAGGGCTTGGCTATAAAATGCTCTCTGAAGCATATTTTAAAGGAGTATCTAAACTCTCACTGCACAGCAGGGCATACACTTTTTTTACTATTCCATAACTTGCAAAGATGTTAAAATATTTGAAATTATTTTTGTTGTGAAGAAAAGGCACTTTGTTCATGGCATTGTTGTTTAATTTGCTAACATTTCACCAGGCCAGTACACCAATACATCATAGTCAGCTGTTAACCGTGCAATGATGAGAGCTTTTTCAAAACAAAAACAATGATGCCAACAACAAAGATATGCACTATATTGCTTTATAATTTTTATTTTGATGTTTTGTGTTTTCTGTTGAAGCCTATTGGCAACACCCTAAATCATGAGGGAGATTAACGTTTCCAGCTGATCAGCTGATACACATATCATGTGTCACAAAGCATCTAAGAGATGACAGCTTTTCAATGAAAATGCATGAGTGTCCACAATCAAAAAGAACAATGAAAGATCCTGGGGATGGAGAGGGTGATCGGCTACAAACCATCTCAGCTGAGCTGTCCCTCTTCCCTCCCTAGTATAACCTTTATTTGCTTTAACTATGCAAGAGCACAAAGAAAAATATATCACTTCTGAAGTCTGCACACATATTACAAAGACATAAATATCAAAATAGATAAAATATATGTATCTATAAATATATAAAATATAAGCATGGTGGCTCACACTGCTGATGTATCCAGGCAATACCCATCAGTAGATTGTGCAAGACAACAAAGAAAAAATGCTCAGGAGGAGACTTTAATATAATCTGTCCCATGTGAAAGCTGCATCTTAGTTCCTACTAGTTAAATATTATCCTAATTGAAGCATTTTCAAGCTTTCTGATTGCAGTGGTTTTGCCTGGGCCAGGTTTTTGGTAGTGATGGGAGCTACAGGGGTGGCTTCTTTACACAAAGAGCTGCCAGAAGCTTCTCCTGTAACTGACAGGACTAGGGCCAGTCAATTCGAAGGTGGACCCCACACCTGACCTAGGCCTGGCCAATTAGTGATGGAGGTAACACCTCTGTGAATAATGTATTTGAGAAGTTGTTCTGCAGTTGCTAAACTGCAGCAGCAACAGGGAGTGAGAATATGAAAACCCATATGACACCAAGGTCAGTGGATAAGGAGAGGGAGGAGGGTGCTTTAGGCCCTGGAAGAAAGACTCCCCTGTGACCAGTGGTGCAGCCTATGGTGAGGCAGCTGCGCCCCTGCAGCCCATGGAGGTCACTGAGGAGCAGAGATCCACTCACACCAAAGCCAGAGCGGGAAGAAGGAAGGGTGGGCGGAGGTGTTCTCATCTCCCTGTTCTTACTGTTCCTTTTATAAATCAAACCCTTTTTTATCCCCAAGTTGAGTCTGTTTTGCCCATGACTAATTGCTGAGCTCACAAAACCTCTTGTTGTATTTCTCTCTCTCTCTCTCAGTTTAGGATGGGGAATGATTTTATGACTTGGTGGACACCTGGCTAAACCACCACACTGGTATCTCTTAGAAGCTATAAGATTTTTAGGGTTTCAGAGTTGCATTCAAATACAAAAGCTCTTTTCTAATTATGCTATATTCCAGAATATGCCTGCAAAGAAACTGTCTTATTGCTTTACAGGCCACTTCATGTGTGATTATCTCATTATATCAGACTAGCACAGAATGAGACAGCCCTGGCATCTCCGGGTGATGGGTCAGGGGACAGAGAAACTAGACAAGGTGACCTCCAGAGCTCCCTTCCCAGCCTTGGCTTTCTGTGAGCAGCATCAGCAGCTGCCAGTTTTTCTGGCTGAGAGTTTTTAGGAGATCTGCTTGTATACAAGTCACTGCTCCTTAGCTCTCAGTAACAACATTTTTAATGGATCTATGGGAGACAATAGACTGCTTGGCAGAACTAATGTAACGCACATTTGTAACTAAATTCTTCTTCCTTTACCATTTTATCTTAAAAGTTCTGAAATCCAAAAAACTTCGTATTTCTTTCCAAATTTAGTTCTTACCTATTTTGGCACAGAAAGCCATGAAATTCCATCTAACAGAGAGAGAGGAAAGAGGGGGAAAAAAAAAAAAAAAAAGGAAAAACCTATCATTTAAATGGTAGTGGTGCTGAATACTGCTTTAAGCCTTTCCACTAAATCTGGGCTAAATTTGGGATTTCTCCACTAGTCTTAAGGAATACAGATTTGAGGAAAACAAAGAAAACAGTAATTTTAAAAGTCCCAAAAACTAAACTATGATGATGATGTGTTCATAATTCTTATCATAAACCTAGATGCTGCATAGAAGCAATCACCTCTAAATTCAGACAGAAAATGTTCCTAAGTACCTTAAAAAAAATTTTAACGCCTTAGTTAAAACTATGAACATCATGACTATTAAACTACTAAAGCTCATATTAGCTACTTCACTTGTACACTGAGAAAGCCTATTTTGTTCCTCCAAAGAACTGTTCCGTGAGTATGAAGCAGGTAAGCAATTAAACTTCTTAAAGTGTCAGCATTTATAAATGTATAAAGTGCACAAAGTTTTCAGCATTGCTGCGACAGGGAAAACTCTGACTGCCAGATATACATACTAAGACCAACAGGTTTAATAGTTGTCGGTAAAGATGCCTGCTTTTGTCTGCAGAAATTACTTAAATGCTGTCCATACATATCTCTGTGCCAATCTCCCTTTTCCCCTTCCCTTACAAAGACAAGGCTCTTATCCATTCTAGTCCATTAGCAGTCAGTCAATCAACATGCACATAGTGAGCATCAGATGAATCTGGAATTACCCACTGCAGTGACTGTGTGGTACCGCTCTTCAGCTTAACAGTTTATTTATAATTTAGTGTTTGGCTAGTTCCAAATGAAGTAAGAGCTAGAACAATGTGAAACAATTTCAGCATACTCAAACTCAAGAATTATTTCTAATGTTCAATATCCAAGACACATTGGCAAATTATGAACATCCATGTTGGTGTTGTTAAACTATGTTTAATGTATAAAGATTCAATAATGTATTAAAAAAAAAAAACCCCAATCCCAGTACTGAAACAAGTATGATTCAAAAGGAAGTTAAATGTATTATGGAAAACAAGGCAAGTTCTGAACTAAAAGACAAGTAGTGCTATTTTAGGAACTGAACAGATGGCTACAGAAAAGCAGACCCAGAAATCAAGAACAATACAGAGAGTCAGAGCAGGGCAGCTGAAGTGCAGGATCACTGGAGAACACGCTTTTCCTATCTTATTGCATACACTTTGTGACAACCTCAAGACACTACGAATCTGCAATAGAAAAGACAGGAATTTCATTTCCAGTTATCTCAGTGACTTGCAGAGCAGTTTTGGCTACTTTTTTTTCTCTGCTCTGTGCATACATTGATACACAACTATTTAGAAAATCTCAATACTTTGCCAAAACTGCTATACTTTTTCTATGAAATAACAAGGGAAACTAAAAGCTAAGGTTCAAAATGTAGCTTATTTGCTTTAAAACATTCCTAAACAAATATTTGTATTACAACCTTTTAAAGAATTTGTTGAAGACAAAACAGTACATGCAATCTTTTTATAGAAAACAAAACTTTTGCCCACTGTCACATCTGTAATTATAGACCTTTAAAATTTGTAAAAGCTAAGAAAACCAACTAAATGTGCAAAAAAAAAAAAAGGTATCTCAATAATCCCATCTCACATTTCCAAGAAAAAAAACAGGCAGCACTTCCTCTTCTTCCTGACACTGATCACTACCCTCTGATCTCAGCCATTCAGCCAGTATTTTTTATATATTAAGGACACTGATTTAGTGTTTCCATTTTAACTTTGGGCGAAGGGAGGTTATACATCTTCAGATGCCTTCTAAAAGGTCTTATTTGTTTTCTTTCTTTTTTTTAACAAGAACAGAATCAAGCAAGATGAAACAGTTGTTGTCAAAATCTCACTATAACTTGAGTACAGAATGGAAGAGACCTAAGAAATGTATTCAAGAAAATGTTTTTAAGTGACTAAACGGCGCATAGGTCCAAAAATCATTGATCCAAATCCATCATTCATGATGGGTAAATA
The DNA here is from genome assembly GCA_013401255.1 of Urocolius indicus. Taxonomy (NCBI): domain Eukaryota; kingdom Metazoa; phylum Chordata; class Aves; order Coliiformes; family Coliidae; genus Urocolius; species Urocolius indicus. The sequence continues at coordinate 96,392 of WBNH01004452.1, read as the reverse complement.
ACACAACTAACCCATAATCTGGAAAAGACACAAAGCTCTGTGCAAGACAGAAGGAGGCTATGAACCCTACTTATTTTTTGAAATATGTTTTCTGAAATATTTGACAATTTACAATGTATTACATACTTCACAGAGAAGGAATGTTTTCCCCTTGTAATTCTGATGAACTTTTATCATTTAAAAAATGAGCATACGATGACATACTAAATAAAGGTAAAACACTACATTTTTGTACTGGTGCACTCAGCAGTTCTAAATCAGTGCATAAAGGATTAAATTAGTTCTCTGATGATAATTTAAAAATCAAAGAGAAAATATTAATGAATGTATGCAAACATCTATACGAACATGCTTTACTCACACTTTCAACCGGCCAGACATAAATTGGACTTCCTCCGGAAGCTAGACAGCTCCACTGAAGCGGTGCTACAACGCAGCTCAGCTGCAAAGGCTGCCAAGCTGAGCTCTGGAACTGAACTACCAAATTAATACTAACATCAACTACCTAGACTGAAGTATGGGCAAAGCAATTCAAGTGTGCCTACAAATTAAACCCTAAATATATCCAGTATGAACATTCAGATTTAAGAGTGACACTAATCAGATACCTGTTCCATAGTCCTAAAGTAACAAGGGGATGTAAAGTAACAAGTCCTAAAGTAACAAGTATTTTTCCAATCCAGCAATTTTCTTATGTAACAAAGCACTTCTCTTTGCCCTGGAGAAACAAACAATATTTTTATCTCAGTCTTGTGATTTCAGTGGAATATCCATACTTAGAACAAATGAAAAACCAACTCTACTTATTATAAGCCTATGCATTGCTAGAGTTTTCCAGGTCTCTCAACTACCAGTCTATTTCCATTGGTTTTATCTTCAGTATAGAGCCGTAACAAAAATTACTACTTCAGAATAGTTATCAGAATTCTCATGCTCTTGACACTTCTTGAAGCTGTGGTTAGCTGAAAAGCCAATACTGTACAGGACAAGTAATTAAAAAGCTCTTATAGTGGGTATGAGCAGACAGTTTTGGGGAAGAAGGCTGTGCTCAGCATCCTGGATGATACTCCTAAGTAGAAGGCAGCCAACAGTGGCTGCCAGAGGAAGCTCTTGCTAGACAGACACCATTGTGAGGCCAAACCCAACAAAATTCTGCCACTGAGCTAAAAGAAAATGCTAAGCAGAGGAAACAGCTTCTGGCATTTCCTGTTTATTTTTGGAGGGCTCCTCAGCCTTTAGCATCAAAGGCAAGGTGGTTGCAGCATGCTGTGAAGACAGACACCACGGGAAGCCTGAAATCATTAAAACACTCATTTAGACAGAAGAAGAAAAGATGAGCAAGTACAAATTCTAAGCTGGAAAAAACCACCACCTCCCTGTATACTTTCTCCTAGTCACATTCCAAAAGTCAATTAAGTGACATGCTTTAGATGCTTCCTCTTTTAATTTGTATTTCCTTTCTGCTCCTCTGACAGTGTGTTTTAAATGTATTTTTTAACCACCATGCTCCTTATATCCCCCATTACAAAAGAAAGAAAAATACCTTCCAGTTGAAATAGAGAATGGAAACGTGTTCATCTTTGTTGCTCTCACGCAAGATTCTGCTTCACTGCCTTGGACAAGCACCTGAGAAATTTTTGCGTGCACACATAGATTTTATCCTTGCTGTAGACACTCTTGCTGTGTCAATGTATCACTTATCAACCACATATATCATCCTTAAAGTTCAGGTGACAAGCTAGGTGTGCTGACCTCACTCTGTCTGGCACCTTGAAGTTACTAAGACCCTGAATTCAAGTGTTTTTTATTTGGAGGCTTGTATAGAGAACAGAAAAGAATGACTAACCTTCATAGCTTTCACTGCATTAAAATGCTTTAAAGCAAACTTTCTTAAGGGCTTATGCCTAACTTGACCAGGTGTGATTACTGCAATTTCATTATTTAGCTGAAAGGTAATTAATTCCACAAAAGCCATGTGACTGGCTGCCAGGACTGAGCAGTCTTCCTGCCAACAAAATATGCTAGACAATGGTAATTGGAGATGAAAAAACAGAAATTACTAAAATGGAATTCTAATACTTCCAACTTCAAACACTTAATGAGTTCTGTACACAGAATTCAATCATTTACACCTCTGTTCCAGATCAGACTCACAAAAGGTTTTGCTTCGGTCAAATTTTGTATCACCATCTTTTATGTGCTGTTTTAATCTGCTACTGGTTTTCTCTAATCTCATATCCACCATAATGAATCAGCTGTTTTCTAAAAATGAGAGGTAAAAAAAAATACGAAACCCAGTGATAAGTACTACAACTGAAGAAAAAAAGAAAAGCCAAAACAACAAACAAAAGCCATAGTAGTGACTTGGATTTCACGTTTCAGAAATATATTTCATAAAGTAATTTTGCATAGATTTCAGTATTGTCCTGACATAGTCACATTTCACTGGGACTTAACATTCACCAGAACTTTCAGAAGCAAAAGTTCTCAAAAACTGTCTAGAAAAGACAAAGTGGGCAATAAATTCAGTTACTGCTTGCCTGGACGAATGCAAATGTAACAAACCTAGCACAACGCTCCTTAAGTTAGATGCTTGCAGTCAGCTCTACAGGTCAGATAGTAAAATAAAAGAAACTGGGTGAGTAACACCACACAGTCAGTGATGTGGTACTCTTTGTTTTGGATTAAGTTGACAAAGCTTCAGAGTTTTGTCCAAATCTGTATAAAGTTAGAAATAATATGTATACATGGGAGACAGGCCTGAAGTTAGTGCATCTGTTCATAGCTGTACATAAGTAGCACCAAGGGAAAGCTAACACTGAAGGGCTTTTTCATCCGCTTACCAACAAATGTCTAATCCACTGCAAAATTAAAATCTCAAACCACATTAAAGTTGGCTACTTGCACCAAGATATGCACTTGCAAAACTACCGCTGGGTATTTTCCCTGTACTCATCCTCCTCATAAACCCTGCAAAATAGATTGTTCTCTTGGCCATGTCGAGGGAAACACTGTGTTGGGAGCTTTATGGAAGATGTATTTGAAGATTTAGGGACTTTAAACAGGCCATGCACACTCTATTTTGCTTTGTACTTAGATGAGGCTTGGGAAGTCCACATGTCAGCATGAGTGGCACTGCAAGAGAACCTGCTGTCATGGCACGGGTGGCACCGTGCTAGGATAGAGATGTCATCCCAGAATCTCCGGAGAGGAGAAATCACTGTTATACAAAATAAAAGGCATGATGAGAGAGAAAAGGAACTTCTCCCTAGACAGCATCTGTCCAGCATGCTGTGGAATAAACCTGCCTGGGATCCATCTGAAGCTGCATGAACATGGGGTTCCCAATCTCTACAGGTACATAAGATTTAATCATTATCTGTATTCCTCTTTTTATTCTTTCTTACTGATTACTTTATAATGATGCTTATTGCCCAGTCTTTCTTACTGATATCCAGAAAGAATGCTGCACCACCTCCCTCCCCCTAGTCAAAAATTAATGCAAAACTGAACAAAAAGAAAAGCAACTGAGCTACATAGCCTACATATCTCTTTCAATATTTTCATTATGCTTTTTTCCAACTCTGACATTTGTGCTCTCAATGCTACACATAGTTATAAATATTGTTTTAGATATCTCCATAATCTGTCTATATAGAATGATATATATACAGGATTCTCCTGTATTATGGGGGAAAATAGATTTTTTCTATTCTACCAATGAGTATAATGAAGTCAGAAACAGTACTTAGTGCAATCACTATAAAATAATATTTAGCTAAATGTTTATTGAAATTGTAAAAAAATTCAAAGATACACTAAAACTATGTTTTGCTATGAGAAAGATTTGCACTTACATTCAACTGTTAATTAAACTCGAGTCCAAAATCATCACTTAACTCAGCAATGCACAAAAAGTATAAATTCTGCCAAGATGCAAAGACTATAACAAACCAAAGGGTAAAACCAAAACGTCGCTGTAACACCTCACAGCTAGAATTCCAACAGGCACTCCATTCTCTTGTGAAGCCACACATTGCAAACAGCTACTCACGCTATTAAATATAAACAAAATTTGGCAAGTAATCTGAAAGACATGTTAAATTCTGAAATCAAGTTGTTTATTCAATGCTCTATAAGTAATTGGAGACAAGTAGTGATTACCAACTAATTTAGTTTTCTTAATTTAAGAATGTTCATCAGAAGATCTAAATCACCATTACAGCAAAAAAATCTAAAGTATTGGTGGAAGGCAGGAATCAGCAATTTTCTTTAATTGTAACAGAAAATTGACATAAACCACAAAAGACAAATAATTCCAGAAGAGTGACAGCTGCAAAAGTAAAGGGGACATCTGATATTAGTTTCAGGACTGACAGGCTCTTCAAAAATTAACCTGTTAATGCTAATGTTGCACATTCAAACTTGACAGAAGTGATATCTGCAAACAGAACTATGCTTACAACCCGTCCTGAAAGGTATTGAATACAGTTTCCACGAAAATAATAAATACTAACACCTCTTTTGAACTGGTAAAGGGGTAAAAAAACATCAAAAGACAAAACAGTGGTAGTAAGCAAGTTCCTAAAAAAACATTCCAGTAAAAAGATATGGAAATAGAGAAGAGGCAGAAGAAAGAAGTAAAAAGTAGATAAAAAAGTAGATAGACACCAGAGGCTGTCTTGCCAAACTCTCCCTTCTTAAGCTGCTCACCTTAAAATAAGAGCTGTTTTCTCACTCATACCATATACGAATGACAACATTTAAAATCTTAATTTACATGAACTACCCTATTGAAGTAAGTGGTAACTGCTGTATTTCACTTTGTGAGATAACTCCCCAAACCCTAATATTTAAGACCATATAAAAAGGGCCATACCTTCACCAATGCTCTAGAAACTAAAATGTTGCACTTTGGTAGGATATTTCTGTTCTAATTTTACTGCCTTTATTTCTCAGAACATGGCAGGAAAAAAAGGAGTGGGACATTCCAGTTTCTCAGTTGGTTATAATCAGTGTATTCTACATCCTTGATCACACTGGTGCTTGACCACTCAGGCTGTTCCCATCCAGGCAGTAGATATTGTCCTCAATGAAAGATTTCAAATGACAGAACAACTCAGGAGAATTCAGGCAAAGCCTGAAATAGCAGTAACAACACACAATTTTTCTTAAGGCAAAACTAAAATAACATGACTGGTTCAGAAGTGGAAGATAACCTGATTTAAGGTGAAGTATAAATGTAAAATAGAGAAGTGAAAAAATTGTCAGAAAAAAAAGGATTCTGACTGCATTTATATTCATCTGATAAAACTAGACTGTAGTAGAAAGTCCAAACTATTGGCATGCAGAACTACAATAAATAATGCATGCAAAGTCTATCCTGTTTATTTGTTCTGAAAAAGAAGGGAAAGCTTTTCTTTCAGGAATTCCATGCCTTCTTTGTCCCCCGCCTACCCACTGCCAATTGCTACTTCTTCTGGTACATTCTTGCCTAAGGGAGATCATGAAGAGGGCAAAGGAATGAATACATTTGGACCTATTCCTCCAAATAAGCACTCAAAACCCTCTCTGTGTATACACTAGGGCAGTCGGCTTCAGAGTGACTCCCAGGCCAATGTTTGTGCAGTTTGAACCCATGTGAGGCAGGATTGTTCGCATTAGCTGTGACATAACAGCCCAAAATAATTCTAGTAGACACCAGGACAGTGATGCAGCCTCTAAGCACTTAATTACTCAAACCAGCCTTTCTTAATCCTCTTTTTAAAATTACAAATACACATATTTCCCTGGGTTCTGAGCCTTTTGGACTTGACATTTCTCCTCTGTTTTTCCAGAATGCTAATGGATAGAAATATCACAACTTTACAGATTCCCCTGTAATAATGTAACTCCAGACATAGGTAGTTTGAGAAGGACATTCGAATATTTCAAGTTTACTGCACTGAGTATAATACAGTGTAGGAACACAACTAGAAAAACAACTCCATCAATCCAATATTTATTAAACTTATTGTGCTCATTGGACATGGTATAGTGGTAGGCTTGGCTATGTTAGGTTAGTAGCTGGAGCTAGTGATCTTAAAGGTCAACCAAAAAAATTCTATGACTATTCTTTAATTTTAAATTATTAAGCATCTGTTATTACTGTTTTTCATCTTTTCACAAAAGCCTCAACAACTACTCAATGAAGGAAGTAATTTATCAAACCTAGATTTTGGTCCACATGGCATCATCTCAAAAAGACAGTGAAATCAATGTCTCTACAACAAAGAGAATGTAACAAAAATGGATGTGCAATTGCTTGAAGCTCCATTGCAGTTTTCAGTATTTAATAATAAAAACATATGCACTTTAACCCTCAGTCTGTATATTCATATACAGCATATTTGTTATAGAGACAAAATTGAGATAGACTTTAACTAAAATATTTTGAATAGTGATACTAACTCCTCCCAAATTATTAAGATTAGCAGATAAGTTATTAAAAGGTAAAATTTTAAAAAGTTATTAAAGCTAATAGATACATCAGAGTATCCCCAACCATCTGATGAAGTTATTTAGAAAACAAGAGTTAAAAATAGCCTACAAATCAAACCAATAAAACCATGGTTACTGCTCATTGAAAGATATTTATTTCAGCTTTATTGTAAATATTATTTTGGAAGCACAGGTATTGAACCACTGTTTGCAATACCATTTTTCTTTCCAATTTCAGTATCTGCAATGTATCTTTATTACTGAAAATGAATGCTGTTCCTAGCGTAGTGTTTGTAAGGACCAGCATGTATTAATTCTCTGCAGGAATAAGAGAAAAAGCAAGAAGCAGAGTTTGATTTACGGAATTCATATATAAACTGGAGATAAGATTTATTTCCAATTATGACATCAGTTGACTTAATGTGCACTGTTTAGTGCTGTTATGAAACATGACTGCTTCTCATAACCTTATCCATAATTAGGCAACTGATGATTTGACATTTTAAACTCAGATATAAAGGAAAAAGATTAAATAATATAAAAATGACACTTTTATACAAGAGTCTTAAAAATTTTAACAGGTAGCCAAGGATTATATAATGATGGGGGCTGAATACAGAAGTATATCACAGGAAAAAAAAAACCTAACTTCAACATACAGCTTTTTCGGTTCCTGCTATAGGATTCTGTGTACCCTCAGATGTATCCTAAACTGTCATAGAATCATAGAATCATAGAACGGTAGGGTTGCAAGGGACCTTTAGAGATCATCTAGTCCAACCTCCCTGCAGAAGCAGGTTCACCTAGATCAGGTAACATAGGAACATGTCCAGTCAGGTCCTGAAGACTTCCAAGGAAGGAGACTCCATAATCCCTCTGGGCAGCCTGTGCCAGGGCTCCCTCATCCTCACAGTAAAAGAACTTTTGCATATATTTAAATGGAACTTTTTGTGTTTCAGCTCCATCTCATTACTCCTTGTCCTGTTGCTAGATAAAAAAGAAAAAAGGGATGCCCCAGCCTCCTGACACCCACCATTTAAATGAGCAATACAAATATGCATTACAGGGAAAAGATGTAGAAAAGCACCAGAAGTTCAAAATATGTCTTTGTTTCAATGGCAGCAGTATACAGTTGCCACTGCAAGTCATTTACTTACCAGCTCATATACATCATTGTGAACTCAAGCAATTCAGTTTTCTGTGTAGTCAGTGAAAAATGTGTTCATAATAAATCCCTTGATGTTGATGAAATTAACACATTTTTCAAAGTTTTGACAAAATTTATGTTTTAGATTTACACTGGGCTACAAATTTGAAAAAAAAAAAAGAAGCCTGTCATGTAATAATTTGAAAAAACTTTTTCAAAAGCAAGAGATAAATGTCTTACAGCATACATTTCTGTTTCTCTTACTGGAAAGCCTATTTTCATTATATATGACAGTGATTCTGCAAGAAATAACAAGAAGGGAAATTTATTTTTGTTATGTATTCCACGTCTAGTAACCATCCTAGAAGAGAGCACATAGTTATGAGAGCTATATTAGGAAAGTAAAAAGGAGAGCTTCTTCAAGACCTTAATACACACAATGTTCCTACAGTTTAACAGCATTGACTGATGAGGTTCATATCTTGCAGACTCATCTCATCTCAGACTTATCTTCTCTTAATCTTTGCTTTCGAGAGATTATTTTGTTTAAATAGTAGTAGCCACATGTGCTAGCATTTTCCAGACATTCAAGACCGCATGGTCCAATACTCCAGGGAGCTCAAACTCTGAAGACAGGCAAGCAGGCAGACTTAAGTCAGGGAAAACAAACAAAATATGTAAAACAAAACAACTACATTCACTATTGGTATTGACCTGTAAGCTCTGAACAAGACAAGTTAAAAGGTTGATGGCTGGAGCAGATGAGTTTTCCTAGGTTGTGTCATGCATTGATATTGTGGAGCAGAAAGCAAAATTGTGGAAAAAATGCTGACAAACAAGTAAGTACAATGTTTGACAAGAGAAATGTAAGCAGAAAGTCATAGCTGTATATCGCCTTTCATATTCCACTTCAACTTCTGTCATTTCACAGCTTCTAAGTAATTCCTTTTATTATGCTACTAGGGATTATTAATCAAATCACTTGGGCTCTGTCAACATTCTCAAAACATTAGTTTGTTACATCTCACCCACATAAAAATGGTTATTACAACAGAAAGGCCATTCTGTTTCCTTCATCAAGGATATCCTTCGAAGAATGTGCTGGATGTAAAAACGTATTCCTTGCTGAAAACTTGATCAAAACTCTGTCTCATCATCTAGATCATTAAGGAAGATCTTAAACAGGATTGTGCTCAGTATTGACCTCTAGGGTACAGTGCTAGTTACTGGCCTCCAACTTCATGCTGCTGATCATTGGCAGTTCTATCAGTTTTTTGGTCCAGACATTTAATCATAAAATTTTATCTTGGTTAAGCACAACTTCTCCCTGGTGAATCCATGCTGACTACTCCTAATGACTTTCTTGTCCTTCATATGCACGGAAATTTCAATAAAATACTCTTTACAAATCCCCTTTCAGGAAGCAAATGCAGTTTGAATACTAATATATACCTGTGAAGGTCTATCTTTAGAGCAGACAAGTAAGAGAAGCATCAGGCATTGGGATGCAGTGAGCAATCCTAATGCTGTGCTCTGAATTTCAAAGGATAACATTTGGCAGCAGGTAGCTGGGTTGCAGTATTTGTTCAAAGTCAATCAAAGCATAAGGATTACAGACTTCTAATCATGATTAGAAGTAAACTGGTATATTCATATTGAAGAAATCACCTTTTTTAAAGGCATTGAGCTACCTAAAGCATATTTCTACATAAAAATAAAATTAGACCCTTTAAGGACACTGGAGTCTCTCTTGCCGGGTGTACCCCAGCTCTCCTGTTAGTGACTACCAGGTCATCTCCCTGCTCTCTGCCTTGGCTTCCCACACCCTACTCCTTCCATTCTATTTTCAGTGTAAGCTCTCCCAGCAGCAACCATGTGCCATGTCTGATCTAAATTTGAACCACTAGGTGCTGCTGCAACACTGACAATACATAACTACAGCACAAACCGTCCCATAAAACCACTTAGGAGCCTCATGGGACAAGACTGACCTTCAAACAGTACATGAGAGCTCTCCTGTAACGTCACCATGCTGCAGCAGGAAACATGCAGTTTCCAACCTGGAGAGTAATCTTCTGTTTTTTTCTTGTATTACAAATTTTATTCACTGATCTGTGACTCAAAACCCACACACAAAAATCAAGCACAGGATTAGACCAGTTGCCTTTGTGATCCCCTTCTAAGCTAAGTATATAATTGGCCATCTCAGGAGATCTCAACCTCATAACTGAAGCTTCCAGCAGATCACGTACAGCATATTTGCTGTTTAAGGTAAATCACTGGCAGCCTGGCCATCAGTGAGATGGCCAAATCCTTCTTTTGGATCTCCAGTTTCTGAGAAACCCTAGCTATCTCAATGGTTCCTTCACAGAACATTTATAAGCATTACTAGCTTATCATAATTTCCATGACCTAGAGTTCCAGGATGAGGAGTTCTTGTATTTGTATTCCCTTTGGCCATACCAGGCATATCCAGTTGTTAAAAAGTTTATAATTCTACAAAAAATGCAGACTATGCTGCCACTACCAGACCAGCACTACCACTACTCTCCAAGAAACTGGTATTATTTGACCAAAACATTATTAACACTAATATAACAGGTATGTAAATAAGATTTGTGAACAACACATACAGCTGTAACTGTAAGACGCTGCTCACACAGAAAAGTCAAACTAATATTTTTTAATTTCTGCTTTTTTTGCCAGAGCAAATGTATTCCAAATGAATTTGAAATAAACTGTCTTTTGTAGGAGTCAAATTTTTGATTTTAAGTGGACTCTTTCAGTTCTGTAATGCATACTGCTGACACCTTTCAGAGGTCTGTTTTCCAAATAAAATCCAAGAAAGGGAACACAGAGATTTTCATTCTATATAATAATTCAAATTATCATCCCATTACACCATCACTTATTCTAAGAGCCTTTAGCAATGACATATTTCTAACATTTAAAAAGTTGTCTGGGAACATATAAACAGTATACAGAAAAAGCCCATCTAGCTGATAGTCAGTCAGCAGTGTTAAATTCCTTTTATCATCCAATTTTGATTGAATCGCTAGAGGTCCACAACAAAAGTGTTTTCTAACTTTTAGTTTCCTCCTAACATCACAGGGCTTCTTTTAGGAGAGATTAAACTTTTTTTTTCTGCTGCTACTAAAAGCCTCAAAATCATTCCTGAAAGAAAGGGAAAACACTAGCAGATTTTGCCTTGGAACATTCTTTTCTATCCCAGTGAAAAAGTGTGAAAAACTGCAGCGTCACATAACCACACTGCCAAAGACCCTAACAGTCTCCCTACAACACAGGGGAGGTAGGAAAACTATTAGCAAGAGGCAGTTGACTGACTACACTCAGGTTCTGCATAAACCTTTGCATTTAGATGATAGCTGAAACACATCTCTGATCTTTCCTGCTTCCAATGTAAATTATTCTGCACAGGAAGACTTGAATTCAGTAGTCATTTTTTACTTTGTATCAATTAGTATAATCTAGTTTGACCATTTTACAATAAAATCCAAACAATCACACACAGTAATTCAATTCATCTATCAGTAGGGATCAATTGACCAGCCTGCAGAATCTGGTCCAGATATTGTTGCCCCAGGAACAATAATATTGCTAGGAAGAATTAGAAGGATATTCTTTCGATGTTCCAGCAAGTCTGTTCTCTTCTATTCATGTCATGTTTAAATAGTTTTCTACAGTACAAGATCAATCTTCCAAACACATTTCAGCATCATAAATCTTCTGTTTAACAAATACACAGTAACTAAAGAGTTCGGTAGGGTAAGTGGCAGTGGCATAAACATGACAAATTTAACCAAATTCTCATGCACTACCTACCATTAATATTTGTTTAATTCAGTCAAGTGAAATCTACATTTTCTTTGCAGGGAAAAGAAAATATGGTCTTGTTAAATAAATAAAATTTTGTCTCAGCAAAATCTGCTTGTCAACGCTGAATTTTCATGCTAATTTTTGTTTGCTTCTCCATGTTTAATTATTATTTTATTAATATTTGCTGACTACTGCCCTTTAGTTAAACTAAAAGGCCTGGTAGCTGCACCCTTACCTAAATATAAGCCTAAAAATTTGCTATTTTGTAGTTATATGACAGTCTGTCCAACTTAGTTAAAATCCCTGCTACCTGCTTTACAAGACTGGTCTATACAGAAAAAAGGATTCTTTCTCTAATCCACTTGAAAAGAAACTCCGGCGATAAAATTCCAATGTTTAGGCTGCAGATTGTCTAAAGTGTCTTGTTCATTATCTTCTTTGTTTTTGTCTAAAATAGCAAGCTTCTAAATATGAATCAACATTTCAATAGGACAGAAGAGCTCTCCTGGATCAGAGAGGAATTTCCTTCCTTAGAGCATTTGTCTCCTTGCCACCAATTTGCTATGAGTCACTGGCTCAAGTCTCTTTCATGTGTGGTGCCTGACCTGAGCATCTCTGTAAACTACTCCTAAATGGCCCTGCACTTCTAACAGTTATAGTCAATTAAGGCACACTGAAGAAATGAAATATACTATTAATATGAAGAATTTAGAAAACTGAGAGGTCTCAAAGCAGACATCACTATAATATGAAACTTTTGACCAGATAAACTTTAAATCTCCACTCCTTCATTTGCCATTTGTGGAAAGGAATAATATTTCTCTATGTTAGTAAAGATAAATAAATTCCACTTTTAGACAAACTGATACACTAAGATGACAAATCACAGAAAGCCTGGCAGTATTATTTTTTTTTTAAATCAAAAGTGAATCAAATATCTTACCAGCCATTAGAATGCTGCTGAGTATGGTAAAAGAAATACAGCTTTCTAGTTATGAGGTAGCTAAAGCTCTAGCAAAATGTTCCATCCCAGACTCCACTAAGCCTTTGCAGATCACAGTAAGACAAACATGAACACATTTGGTGAATTGCACACAAAAGAATATTTTTTGTTTTATATTTTAAAAATAGGGTGATCACTCTGGAAAAAAGTATCACCCTAATAAATTCAATTATACAACCAAGATTAAAAAATACTAAGACTACTCTGAGTTCTCCCTTCAAAGAGCTCTTTTAAGAGATAAGAGATGACTTTGCACGACTTCATTCTTTGATACTTTAACACTGAATGATTACATATAAGCAGAGTCAGATGCACTGTATGCAGGCTGTGTTTTCAGACTAGAAGAAGCAGAAGGCATTTTCATATTCCCTATACTTTAAGAATACTTAAGAATAATAAAATAAAACTTGCTTGCAAAGGGTTCATCTATGTTCATGACACCTTTTATTTATTTTCACTACGTGAACAAAAAGAAAATGGTAGAGCTGTTAGAGTCAGGAAGATTAACATGGCTCTTTACCTATTCCTCCAGAGTCTGACTAGTGCTCCTCCTGCACAAAGAAGAATTATTGAAAATGAAATCAATGAAAATTAAGTTTAAAGGATACAAGTCAACTTGAAGAGCTTCTGAATCCCAGAACAGCAATAAAAAATCCACTACCCCTTCACATCCACTTCACAGCTCAGACACAGTAAGAAAGTCATTGTACCAGTTTGAACTTCTCTTATATCTTTAACTCTGGAAGATGCTGCTTACAGTCCTGAAGGGAAGCATTTGTCGAAACAGCAGAGGTATATGCCTTTCCCAGTGCATGAGACCAATCAGGGTTGTCACTTACAGAACTTCCATAACATTTCTCTCCTGCTGACGCTATGCTTAAAGGTCAGAATTTGCCTATGTAGAGATTCTAGGCTAATCACACACTGATAGGATTAATATCTAAAATAATTTATTATGAATGCTGACATTCTCCTTTCCAGTTATACAACTTGTCTGCTAGTCTTTAAATACCTAATAAATAGATGTAATATGTAAATATTGTTTAGTTGAAGTCCTCCTCTTGGTTTTACTAACTGGTCAGGAAAATGACAACCTCTTCCTCACTAGACACCACAGGCTGCAGAGGTCAACTGCACATGCAGGAACAATTCATTCTAAGGACTTCTCAACAGCAGGAAATAGTCTCTATTTAGAAATAAAGGCAGATGAAAACTGGAGAGCAGATTTATGTTAGGAATACATATACGTTTCATAATCACAAGGCATGTGAAAACACAAACCACTCTTTTCTTTCACAGGTTAGGATAGCTAGATATAGTATCCTTTAGCTTCACCCTTTACTATTCTTTCACTTTCCTATTGCAAGCATGTTTGTGTTAATGCTTAAATAGTCATTAGGGTACATCCTAAGAGAGGGTAACTAACAGTAACCCCTCCTATCCTAAGACGTTGGGCACGAAAATTCCAGTCCCTATTCCAAGTACTTATTTTCACAAAACATAATCAAGCTTTTACTTATAAATCATCCTATTACATATCTAATTTTATATTATTTGTGTATTTTATTTTATATTGTTATTAAATTAGCTCCTAGAACCACAGTTCAATTAAAATATGTTTGTAATTGTTCCAAAGACTATAACTGAGCACTTCAACCAAAAAAAAACCCAAAAAACAACAACAACAAAAAAAACTATAATAAAATTAGCTTCTTTAAACAGTATCATTGGTTTTTTACCTGACTGAATAGTTTTTTCAATTTAAGAGACTATCCTATTTGTTTTAGGACAACGGCTTTGCCTCCTTCAGTATGGAAGACAAAACCAATAATTAATTAGATCCCTAGCAAAATTCCAACATGTACAAAGTTAAAGTGATTACAGAATCCTTAATAGGTATTTATTGAGGCTGAATGATTTATTATTTTTGGTTTTAATAATTTGGTGAATAGCTGGAAGTGGTACACACTAAAAAAGCCAAACGTAAGAACTACATAAACTCAAAAATTCTCACACATTCTCTTTGTACATCTTAAATGTAAATAATATTCTAAACCAATTCCAAAGTCCATTCAATTTAAGAAACAGGACAAGAAATGAGAATGTGGGTTTTGATAAAGCAGTTGGCATTTGATTCAAAAATAGAAAAACTATAATTAAGGAAACAAAATAAACTTGATTCCTCAAAATAGCCTACTGGTATCAAACAGGTAGCTCATAATGTACAACATATAAAACATTCTGAATGGGAAAGAATACAGGAAGATTTTATGAAAAAGTAAAATTCTGTAAGATGACTGAAGATTTTCTCTGTTCTTTTCACATTCATTGTCTGTATTATGCCTTAGTCTTGCTTTTCAAATATTTGGCTATGTAAACCACACATATTTGTAGAAGCTGAGCGAAAGCATATTAGTGTTTACTTCTGATACAGACCAGTTATCCTGAACTAAGTGTTGCATGCCTTGTACTTGCACCTATTATTACACCAAACAAAAGGGTAAGTAATGGCTTACTTTTACATTTAAAAATGCTAACATTTGTAATGCTGCATGGATACAAAACCTCATGGAAAAAAAGAACTTAAAAAAACAATCCCCATAAATTATCAGGAAGAATATGAAGTAGCTCCCCAGTTAATCTGGCATGTCATGTCTTCATTTGCTGTCACACCGTTGTAACTGAACAGAATGAATCTGTTAGTTGCAGAGGGAAAAAAAATCAATTTCTGTTACTAAATGAACTGTACTGAGAATAATATGACAATAATGTTAACTTTTTGCAAGTCTTCTTTAACATCAGATCAAGAGCATTCCACTAACATCAATGCCACCACTGTTCCCCATATATTTAAGTAATCTCACACTGGGAATACAAGAGTGATTGTGTGTGACCCAGCACTGTGATTGTGCTGGGCCAGACAAATGTTTATTGAGCTCAGGGTCTCTTTTCAATGGCAAACAGAACACATCTAAGAAGTATTAAGTCAAGCATGTACTGATATTTCTACAGAACACTCTGTCTCTTCAGAGACTCCAAAGACTTGAAGCAGCATTTATTGTTATTTTCTCCAGTGAATGCTTCTTTCATTAAGTTCATAAAATGTTTAGTATCCACAACACTGTACTGCAAGAAGTTACATACTGTACTGTATGTGAAGAACCATCTCAATTAATTTGAGCTTGCTAAATACTCATTTTATTTTATGGTCCCCACTTCTTGCAGTGAAAGAGGTCCTAAAGGCAGGCAAGGACAGTGACCTCTCCAACACAGGGCACAGTCCCATAGTATCTAAGTGAGAGCAGGGCATGTCAGGGTCAGAAAGCAGAGTCAGACACAATCCAGGTGGCCTTGACCACAGGCAGACAGGCCTGGAGTGGACACAGAGGTGGCTGCAGAACTTGCTCCTATAGCCAGGGCTCCAGCACTAGAAGTAGCAGTGAGATCACTTTCCTGTGTCACTGAGAAGTCATCAGGAAACAGTGTAACAAATTGTCAGTCTATAATAAAATAATTATCGTCGGAAGGAGCCAGGAGAATGTCATTAGCATGGATAGGTTTTTATGCTGAGCTAAAAGAGTGATTATATAAACAGCAGAAATTACAGATTCTTTTTTTGATTTCTTTAAAATAAAACTCGCATCGTCTGTGAGAGTTACAAGTGGGAATTCCCATCTTAAATGACTCAAATATGCTTTCCAAATGCTGGAAATATAGACACCAGAGGCATTAGGTTGAAGACTGAGCATCATCTAAGAAAACTAGAGGATAATGAATCCTTAAGACCCAGGATATGAAAAAGTAGAACCTCCATGAGACCCCAGAAAGCAGAGGGATAAGCACCATGCTTAGGGCTCCTGCTGAAATGACAAAGCAACATGTGTCACAGAGGTAGCAGCATGCCTTAAGCCCTTTCTCCTTTGACTTATCTTCATCATGACTTCAATTTTGGAAACAGCATCATCAGAGAGAGAATTGCAGGTGACTGTAGCATCAGATTACATTAAGTCCACATGTTGTATGATGATCTTCGCCACATCATTTCAAGCAACAACAATTTAAGCAAGCATACACAGAAAACCCACAATATGAAGCTTTTTTTTGTTTGCCAGAAGGAAATAACTTCATTGCATATAATATTTCAAAAGCGTTACCATTTTTCTTAGTCCTTCCAATGTTCATCTCCATACAGTAAGCAAAGCTAGCCTACAGACACAGGAAAAATAAAGCTAAAAATACTCTGTTTGAATTGTAAAGTCAGGGAGAAAAATGGAAGTATTTTACATCACGCTAAAAATCAAAGAAGTTTTAACTTAAAGCAAAGCAGTATTCTGAGCTTCAGATATTAAGGAAATTTTTGAAGAGGAATTTGAAAAAGTAAAGGTGATTAAAAGAGAGTTAGATTTTCTTCCTATGCATAACTGGCAGCATAAAGGTGTTTGAGCAAGAATTTGACATTTGAGTAGTAAAAAACCGGTAAGGTGGCAGACAATATGAGAGTCAACTGAAGAGGGCAATAACCCCAAATCTATTATAAAGGAACATATAAATAAGGTTATATATACTGTATCACTTATAAGTGATATGTTTCAGCAATGTTTTCATCAACATAATGCTTGTAAAAGTCTGATTATATTTTTAGCTAGATCCTATGAAAAGTTTAACAATTACCTAGAAATAGTCTGCTTTGATTTTAGAAACATAGAATGTAAGATGTACTTCTTGTTTCTGCTTAAGTAACCTGTGAAGCTGGTCATCAGTCAAGACTAGCAACAGTAACGTTAATTATATGTTATCTAATCTCTCTCTTAACTGTCAACTCCATAAGCATATGCTTAAAATGACGACTTGACAGCCACAGAGATATTAGAGATATGGTGTTATTAGATTAAGGGATCTGTTCATCGGTAGTGAAGTATTTTAAAAATTGGCAGCATAAAGATAATTCAGATAATTGTTTGAACATCCTCCCTGCTGTTGTCTAAAAACAGACCTTGTGAAGAGGAAAAAAATGGAAAGGAAGAAATACAAACTCAGGGAAGATGCAAAAGTCACCAACACATCACCTGCAAGGATTCTAAGTAGATGAGAATCAGAAAAGCTAAGGAAAGACAACAGTTAAAAAAGCAGAAAATCTTCAAAATTATCAGAAGATACAGAGAGATCACAGACAAGGGATTGAAATTTCACAGAAGAGAGACTAGCATTTCAGCAAATTGTTTTGCAGAATTTCCTTCAGAATTTGAAATACCTGAACAAGTGCTACTGAAATTTTGCAGGAAAATTGACTGATTTATAATTAGTTAAAATGCCAAAGAAATAAAATTAACTTCCAGCTCTCATGTCCTTCTTTTACATAAAGGAGTGGAACAGTATGTCTGTAGGGTTTTTGTTTGTTTGTTTTGGGTTTTTCGGCTTTTTTTAATTCTGCCTGGTATAAATGTTTTACAAAGATAATGAACAGCAAAGCCTCAACTATGAAGCAATTTAACAACTTAGGGCTAAGTGACTCTTCCTTCTTATCCTCTAGGGAACGAAAAAAAAAATATGAAAGGATGAGTGAAAGTGAACAATTGAGTTTCCTTACTAAAAACTACCAAGCATTAAGCACAATGATATTTTTCTTTTCCTCTAAAATGCAAATAGTTATTTCATTCCAACACATCAGCTACTAAGAGTAGTCTGACAGCATACATGTTTTCCTAGCACAAATGGGTAGTACTGCACTTTGCAACGGCCATGCTGGACTAAAAATCATATCAAGCATATACACAGTTATACCAGTAAAACTATGCTTCTGACAAAACGGTGAATTCTATTTTAGAAAAATAAACTAGAAAGAAGGCTTAGGTCATAGAAAATACATCAATACTGGGGGAATTTTCCTCATGCAAACTGTCACCAAAGTCCTACTGTTTTTTCTACAATTTTAATACCCCACATGAACTTAAAATCAAATCTGATGTACACCTCCTAAGCTAAAGAAAAATAAAGCAGAAAAAGAAATAACATACAGCACATCACACAATGTCAGGAGAGCAAATTAACAGAATGCTTCTGTATTGATAAACATTGCAGATTTTGTTTAATGTTCACAGATTATCACTTCTTTGTTATTATGAAGTTTCAATGCAAGACATTTCTTTATATGTGATTTATGGCAGGCAGGTTTTACATGAAGTTTTAATTGTTCAAATCACTTTTGAGAGAAACACAGTTAAAGAAGTTCTGCCCTGAAGCAGTTATGCTTTTATCACAATCAGGAAATGTGAGTTGGTCAGACTGAAACATTTGAATTATTTGTTCTGAATCAAAGTCTGCTACATGCCAAGACAATTTTCACCACTTCTATCTCAGTCTAAGACAGAGAGGCACCCAACTTCTTGCCACCCCAAAAGTCTGAAAGCATTTTGTCACATAGGTGACAAAAAGTGCACCTGCTCTTCTGACTTGCTAGAAGCCCTGGAAGTGATTAGTGTCTTCTGGACAAATTCTCTTATACAATAAGAACCAACCTTACTTCAGTTGAGCAAGTAAAAACAGAGGGTGCTTATTCTCAAACCATTTTAAGTGCTTGATCCACATGACTGACAGACGGTGGCAGTCCTGGACACAAATCACAGTCATGCTATCTCTGGACACACACACTGAAGAATAGAATGCAGTATAAACATTATATTTGTTCCAATTACTAATTCTAAATTGAGTCATATTAAAAGCCATAATCGCAAATGCTCCTGGCTAAAAGAGTAAATAATATTCTGCATTGTAGGACAATAAGAGGTTACAGTTCAAACTAAAGTCTGCAGTAAGAATCAACAACAGCGTTATTCTTTCCTTCATGTCATCCTTCCCATCATCCTCAGCCTCAGTCCTGCTTTTTCAGTGAGAAGCCACTAACTGCAGATTAAAGACTTCTGCCTTTTTAGTAAAGGCAGAGCATCTGCTGCTACAATAGAGGTTTCTTTCCCTGCAGGGAAATCTTAAAGATTTCTTCTAAAGTAGCAAGATGACTAATTAGTAAATGTCTCAGTACAAATGCTAAACAGAACATGTTCAGACTGTTACAATGGTTCACACTTTTCTCCCAACAGGGTATAAAAAACCCTTCAAAAATAAAAACCCAAACCCAATAAAAACCAAACCAAAACAAACAAACAAAAAAAGCCCACAACACACTTTCACACAAAAAACCAGTTTAACAGATGTGAGATGGATCTTCTCTGCTTATGACATAACCGTGATTTTTAGCAACTAAGTTACACAATATATACATACTACAGTTTTGTTCCAAGCTGTGAACAGAACATCAATGTTTGAGAGGCAGCTGTTCACCACGACAGTTACCGCAACACTCAAAGAAACTCAGCTAGCTAAAGCTAACAAACTCTACAAGGAGATATACGATGTCCACTACAATCACATGCAAAAACTTGAACAAACTTGGAATCTAGTCAAGATTAAATCTTCTTTAAAAATAGACTGAAATATATCATTTGATATTTTCAATGTGTGTTACTCTAAATAATCTAATAAAATGCCTCTGAACTCTGATGGCTGGACCATAAGCCAGTCAACACGGAGACATAGCTTCCTGAATTTTCTCCTTGAAATGATAACAAAACCACAACAAGAGCTCTGCATCTCTAAAGCTTTCTCTTTTTTTTTAAAAATAAACAACAAGGAAACTTTGAAATACTAAAAACACTAAAAGTAAAGGGTTTGAAAACAAAACCATAGCTTGTGCCTTTGAGGGGACAGGAATCTTCTTTCAGGCATCCTCTCAGTTTGGCAACTTTCATCCACTTCCTGGATTGAAATAAATAACACACAGTTCTCTGAAATGTTCCAGAAATTCATCACATCTTACAGCCAAGTGAAGATTTGAGGTATTTTTCTGAGACACACCAGCAGTTGCTTATTAGCATGCAAGTGCTTGCTGCAATAAATAAAATGTTATTGGCATTTTCAGATCTCCTGCAGCAAGCAAGCATGCAAACAGCCCATACGTTGCTGGATTCCAAGTTACACATTTATGAGGTTATCCTTTTATTTCAGGCTAGCACAGCAAGATCCACTTCAGTTCCACGACAATCCAGATGGAGCACTTAAGGACTTGAAAACAAACAATTTCAGTATTAAATAAAAACATACAGACACAGCATCTCCCCACAATCAACAAGTTTCATCTAGGCATGAGAGGAGTCAAAACAAATGAGAGCACAATTATTCCTTAACTTTTTATAAGCTATCATTAATGGAATTAAACATTAGAACAGAGATCACAAAAATTAATAAGGCATAAACACTGTTGACACAATTTGCAGAACAGTGGGATTTACTTTGTCATTGTTCTTTTCACAAGAAAGTAATCGATCACTGATGCCTGTAAACTTGTAGCAAACTCGAGAATTCATAATGCATAGCACTAAAACATCATTTGTCCTCTCCACCTCAAAAACACTTCATTAAAACTACAGAAATATAACTGTATTTCTGCTTTCTGCAGGTGCTGATAAGACTTAAACTAAAAACCCCTTTGATCTGTACTGTTATTTCCCTCTTAAATATCACCATAACGAAAACAGTACTCCACTTAACAGATACTAGAACTGCTATAATTCTTAAAGAAATATTAAACTGTTTTCCAAATGCCAAAACTGTTTTGACTAGTTAAACAAAACAGAAAAACAAAAAGGCACCAAAAAAACCCACAAACTCCAAAAATCCCAAACGTGCCTGCAAGGGATTTCCTTTTTCTCTTCATTAAAATGTCTCTTTTTTTCCTCATACTCAATGTTTTTTTTGAATACATTAAAACAAATACAAAAGCACAGTGACAGGATTAATTTGATGTAAAACAGCATAATAATCTGTTTCTCATAATAAAATCCCCGGTTAAGGCTATAATTTTTTGAAAATATTATTTCTGCTATAGTTCCTTCTGATAAAACCCTTACCTGCTGACTTCACTGACCAACTGTTTTGCTGAAAAACCCAGAAAAATTACGCCTAAAATATGATCCATCTTGTAGATGATCAAAACAGCTATACTCAAGTGAATATTAAAATGCAAACTGCACATCATAAACATGTAAAAATATACCTGTCTGCAGTTCTGTAAGTCTGCTTTCTAAATCCTAATAGAATTTTTAATATTTAGGGCTCATTTGTGGCCATAGGCACAGGAGGCAATTGATTAAGCCAAAGGAAAGATTTAGATTTTTTTCTTCTTTAAAGATCAGCTTGCACTAAGAGTAAAGTTTTAAGTTAGTTCATATTTCCATTATCATCATTCCTTCCAAAATATTTGAATAGCCTTACTTGCCAGTCTTCTTGAAATAAAGAGACTGTATTATGCACCTTTCAAGACATAAAAACTTTGATAACATTCCATACATGTAATATTTATCAGAATTATCATTATTCTTACTGTTTCATTGCACTGTTGCTTCATGCAATTGAGAAGTCTGCCTTGCTGCTTTTTCCTAAACAGCATACATAAAAGCAAAGAGCAGGAAAAAATAATATTTTAGGAAGGCACATTCATTAACAGTGTAACAACGAATTGTGGAGTCCAGTAGAAATCTTATAATAATTTCTGTTACTGTCCAGTCGTTTACACTTGCAACTCCACCTGATCTTGAATTTTTTTTGGTCACAGTTTATTCCAGCTGTCTACACTGCGTATTTTGTTTAAAACATTGCACAACTGAGAAGGTTGTATGTTTACCATGTCTTGTATGCTGCACTCTGGCTCAGTTCCAGTCTCTCCAAAAGCAATCAGGTATGGTAAGATCTACAGAAATCTGTCAGTAAAGGAACAGAGCTGCAAGGTAAGCTGAGAGACCATTGACATGGCTGCAGGTGGCCAACTAGGGTGTCTGGAGCAGGTACAGAGATCAGAAGACTCATGAGAGAAGGTGAAAGCTGCTAAAGAAACTGTCCAGACGCATACTGAAGTAAAGTGGTCATGCAGCCATCACAGTGTGACTTCTTTAATAACAATAGTTGTAGCGGTCAGAGCAAAGGCTTGTGTGTGGTTCTGTGTGATTATATGGTGTCTCAGACCCCCACCAATAACATACAAAACCATAGAGACCAGACCTTTCCAAGGGTACTGCAATACTTCCTCTGTCAGGGCTGAAGGCAAATGGCCCAGGTCTGAGCTTAAGCTAACAGCAGAACACAAGAAACTGATAGATGTGACAGGTAAGTGTGAGAAGCAACAGAAATCTCGATGCCATAGGAACAGCTGGACTTCGCAGCCAGTTATGTAAGAAATAATCAAGCTTCACAATAACTAAGGATGAGTATTGGGACCTTTTGACAAGTAGCATCTTGTCAGGACAGCAGCTAATAGTATCAGCAATACCACGTAAACCTGAATTTCCCTTGGCAGCAGTATCAGAAATACCTTTTTTGTGACAAAATCAATGAGGGGAAGTAATAAGGGATGGGTCTATGACTTGGAAGAAGGCTGAGTTAGAGAAAGAGAGATACAAGGAAGTGAAATGGAGAGTCAGAAAACTGAGAAAGCTGTACCAAGGAATGTAAATTACATCATCACAGTTGTCTAGGAATACTTGCTGTGTGGCTCTGCATTTGAATTCCACAGCCTCAATCAGAACAAATCAAACCTGTTTCCCTGACTATTCCACTAGTAAAATCTGCTCCTGTGGCCAGGATGAAGGAAACAGGAGTTTTCCCTGGCTGGCAGGGTGGATCAAACATCTTGGCATGACTGTCAGTTCTCATGCTGTAACTCAGTGAGTGTCTAACCACTACGTCCCTAGATCTCTGTCAGCTTTCCGCCTTCTGGATTAAGGGACTTCTTCAGTAAGAAGTGGGATCTGTGTATTTAACAGCACTCATAGAGTTTTCTTCCATGAATATGTCTGATAATGCATCAAGTCACATAAAATATTAGCAGTTGCAACATCCTGTCACAAAATAAAAAAACACCAGGTGTCAAATGACGAGACCTACAAAAGCATCCTAAATCTTTTAAGCAAGCAAGTTGAAACAGCATGAATGCTCATGAGTGCAATGCATTATCCATACAGAAGGACAAACTATTCTCTCAGTCTGCTAACTATACAAATGCCAAGCCTACTTATGAAATGTGTTACCAGATTCCATGTATCTGCTGTCAACAATCATCTGTGGAAACTGACAGCTAAGCCTCCTGGGCATGCCAGTCCTGTAGTGGTGAAAATGTAAATTTTCCTTATATGTTTAACATTCCACCTCTGCTAAACTCTTCCTCCACAGAAAAAAAAAAAAAATGGATACAAATATAACCTTTTAAAAATTATTCCCCCTAAAAATAGTAGTGAATATTTACCTACAGTTTGGTGAAGTGGCCCAGCTGTACAGTCCAGCTTCCAAAAATAACTTCTGATCCTTCTTGAAGGATCTTGAATAGTATGTGAAAATAGAAGTATGATATTTAGAAACCAAGAATTCTGATATTCTGAGCAGTATGGACTGACTTCAGGTTTTAGAAATTGCAAATTGCTAGGCATCCAGTTACGGTCTGAAAATGTGCATAGTCTGGGTAACTGGAATAAATACAATTATCCTCTACCTAATCAGGAAAAGCAGACTTGAAGTTTTCCTAATCATTTTCCTCCCTAGTCCTCACTGCCTTGCTCAGTTAATGACATTAGCAATAACATTATGAGCTTTATGCACAATAATCCATGCTCCTGCAGGTCCAACAATTTTACAGAGTACTGTGGGTCAGGTTTTAGTCACACCAGACAAATGTCATGAAAGAATCAGACAACTCAAGCAATTATTAAAAAGTTTTAATACAATGTTGTTAAGACTCATGATTTCAGTTTCCCATTAATCATGCCAATCAACAAGATGTCACAGTGAGTGATCACTGTCTAAACTCGCCACGTATTTCACATTTCATTTGTTGAGTATTGTCACTATTCATCTCCATGGAAACAGTTGTGATGGGAAAAACTCATTGGTATCACCCAGTGAATCAGAAAAGAAGATCCTAATTAAAGATGACTCTTTCTAAATATACACACAGCCTGCAAACCACCAATATTAACATTTTCAAGATGGTCTTAAAATACAGGCAGTTTTATTAAAACTAGTAAGACAGTCTTATGGACAGATGAATACGTTTATGGTACAACACATTCATGTAGAACCTTCTTTACTTAAACCAAAACAGTTAAAAAAAATTTGGCTGACACAATGTTTACTATATATATTGTTTTCATGACAGCTGACAAATAACACCATTTAACCACTGCAAACTTGTAAATAACTACAAATACATTGTTCCACACAAACTTCCCACATACAATGAGATCCCCATATTTTTTCCAATGCTTACAGACATCCCATGACATTTATCACCATTTACACTGCAGAAACAGTCACAAAAGGAACTAGGCCCTGGGTGTACCTTGGTATAATTACAAGGTATTGCCTTAAAATGCCCTCCATATAGTCATATCTCTTCAATATCTTGACAGGTACCTGACTTCTTTAAGGCATTCACTTACCACTTCCTGTGGTATTCATATTACCGTCACAAGACTCACCAAATATGAAAGGGCATGAGCTGAACACAAAAATCCACTGTGGATTCTTCTGTCCAGTGTCTCATTTTCAGTCTAAGTAGTCACTCTATATTTTAAGGGTTTACTTAAGAATAAAAGGTATTCAAGCAATATTTCAAGCTGATAACCATTTCTCAAACAGCTTGACAAGCATTCAGCTTCTATCTTTGTTTCCATGTTAATTAGGACAAATTAAAAAATAATAAAAATTGCTTATTTTATTTCTTTTTTCTTTAATGAATGTAAATATTAATTTAGAGAGCAAAGAAAAAGATCTTAAATTGAAAATTATATCAAAGTTGTATGACATTTAAAGGTCTAAAAAGTAGTGTATAAAGTTGAGAGGGTGGGAAGGTGTCATACACAACAAATCCCTGCTAATGTGGACAGCAACTCTTTAAACACAACCAGTTACCTCTTCTGGAAAGTTTCTTATCTCAGGCACAGACCCACTCTAACACAACTGTACTGTTCCCAGGTCCAATATTAGCCTAGACTCTACTCTTGTGTCACCTCTGAACCACACCTCATTACACAACATAAACATGTCCTTCCATATCTATAGCAAGTTTTAGACATACTCTAAAAAAAAAAAAGTATTTTAGATTAATGTCAAAGTAATGCTTTAAAAAATTTGCTTATGTATTTTGTATTACTAAAGATGATGTCACAGTACGTAATAATTACGGACAAATGTAAGGTATCTGGAACCTGGCATACTAGTTTGATGCAAGACATACATACAGTAACACAATACGAACCACAAGTAAATGTAAGCAAGTTGTTCAAGTAATAAACAGGTTTTGACAACCCAAAGAAAAGATTACTAGAAGTAAAGATCTTTTTTTCCTGCTATCATGTTAAAAGGGACTTAAACCTTTACTGCATGACTTACTGTCTTCTCCATTTAAAACTTTTAATTGCAATAATCTAAAGGAGTTTATCAGCTCAAAAGAAGGCTGTCTTTACAAATAAGGCGATATATATAGTTAGGAAAAACTTTTTTAAGTTGATCACCTAAGTAAAATTCAAAGCAACTAGGTGTCAGCATAAACATGTCCTTTCAAGAAGCTCCTTAAAACTACGCACAGGTTACCTAGGAAAATTTTTTTTGTATGAATTCATACAAAAATTAAAGAACCTTTGCTTTCAAAACCTATGTTTATTTTTCCAAACAGCTTAAGCATTTTGCCAGGAAATCCTTTCAGCAGAAAAAAAATAAATCAATTATTTTATATGCCTTTACAAACACTGATTCTCCAAACACAAACAAAAACCCCAAAACTTAGATACACACAGCCCCCCAAAAAACGACCAAGTAATTTATTACATTATTTCAAGCCATTCACAATACAATGTAATGATGTAGTTTTAATAATGAATCTTATTAACAGTTGCACTTGCTGTCTCTTTTTAGCTGCTCATTGGAATTAGCATGGAGTTGCATCTTTGGTAAACACTTGGGCAAATTCTAATGTATCTAAACAATTTTTGAAAAAAAAAATCACCTCCTGTGCATTCAAAACTTTGAGATAGAATAATCACAACTTGTAACTTTTGAGATATGCTACAAAACCAAGTAGGTAATTTATAACACAGAAGAGCAATTTTCGAAGCACGGAACTGTGGACGGTAAACTGTTTTCACTTGTCATGGTTCAGCAAGGAGCTGCTTTTGCTTGGTAATGGTGGCGGGGGGGGAGGTTGCAGTGAAGACCCAGTGAAGAAATCTCAGACTTTCCCCCGGCTCTTGAGTTCAGATCCACCTCTGGCCCAGCTGGGCCAATCTGGCGCCTCTGTCATCACCATTTAAGGACAAGAATTTGAAGTGCTTGAGAGGAGGCGTAAGAGTGGTACAAGATGGAAGCGACTGCACAGACCCCACAGAGAAGGGGGAAGGGGGGAGAAGCACCAGACCAGAGACCCCTCTGCAACCCGTGGTGAGAACACAGGCTGTGCCCCTGCAAGCTATGGAGGGCAATGGCGTAACTGAGAGCCACCAGCAGCTCCAGGCAAATACGCCTGGATGGGCAAGAGACTGTGTGAGGAGGTGGCCATGGCGCAGGCTGGAGAGCCTGTGGGCCACAGAAAAGACCCACACGAGAGGCAGAGATGAGCTGCAGCCTTTGATATAAATACAACTGTCCTAAATTTAGAACATTTAAGCAACAGTTCTTTTAGTGTAAATATAGTTAAAAGAGTATTTAAGCATCTTTAAAACAAATTAGGCAGCGATAGTGCTTCCTGATTCTAAATGCAACTTGCATTGTAATAGCAGCTGATGGTCCCAAGTTAGGTTTTTAACCCAAAAAAAAACCCAGACAAGACATAGACAATTAATCAAAAAAGGGCTGTATTACATAAATAAGACTGAATAAAGAGTGTGATGTTTTGCATTCATATTAATTCCAATAATTCCAGAATATTTGTCATTTACTGATTTCTTCTTTTCCTACTCTGGCAAATATAGGTGTTAATTTCTACTAAATGATGTGAAAAATATAAAAGGCACGTGCTACTTCGATTCTCAAAACGGAAAGCAAAGTCTTTTGATACTTACTGTAAAAATTACTCAATCACTACTACATCCTATTACTATAGAGACTAAAAGTACAATTTTTGTCTGAGTATAGGTTAAACTTGAGGCCATTGTAACGGTATGTATCATTAAAACTACTAACTCATTTCACATATGCCTCCTACTACTTGCAATGAGAAACAGCGAGTAGTTCAGAAGATGTTTGGTATTATCTTGTGTTAACCATAACAGCTTACAAAGCAGATCCCTACATAATTCTGTTGGTAAATGTCTCTACAGAGAAGTCTGACAATTTATTCCTACACTTTTCTAATTATTAACCAACTATTAAAAAGTGGAAAGCCTTGCCTTCTTATTGCAGAACAGTTTCATATCTTTAAGAGTCTTCTGAAGTACTTTGAAAATGCAAATTTATACTGTCATATTATTCATACTGAAGGCATGATGAGATATTCTAAAAAGCCCTCCAACAGACCAAACAGAATTAACCTGAGGAAAAGCTGCTTCAACTCTTCCCCAACATACTAGCAGATATGCTGAAAATATATTAGTCTCTGCTACAGCTTCTGAAGTGCGCTCAATGCAGAAATCACATTTTCTGGTCCAAAGCTGCTAGAACGACCACAAGTATTCCCTAAAAAATAGCCAAACAACATTTCAGAGTGTGTGACTTCAGAGTTAGTAACTTCTGCTAAAAACCTCCCATGTGAGATTCACACGATGTTTGGAAAAAAACTCACCACCAACAAAAATCCCACACTTCGGTAAGCTCTTTCATCCTCTCTGTACAGAGGACTAGTGCAAGGAATATGTTTAACTTCTACATAATAGTTTTATTTGCCTCAAGTGCTCCTTTTATGTCTTGATAATCTACAGTCCCCACCAACACTCTCACAAGCTTTCTGCTCCCTGATATGCATGAATGACAGTTATTATTAGGCACTATGCCTTTAGCAAGTTGATTCTCAACAGTCTCTTTTGGGCTTGCCTTCTTTGGTTTTGCATTTAACTTGACAGTATCTCTGATCTGTTTTCACCCTTTGCATTACATCCTTTTATTCCTAACAATTTCCTTTCTCCTGAAGTTTCAACATGTCAGCTTTTAGTTTTTGGTATTCTGATACTGTATCAAAACCTAGGGAACAGAAGAATACTTTGTAGTGCTCAGAAGCAGCTCTATATGATGGCTACTTACCACTTCCAAACTGGGGGAAACACCAGACCACTCCACATCTTCACAGCTTCTTTTCCACAGAATGGATATAAAGGTGTGAAGGATGAATGGAAGGTGTAGAGCACTCTAAGTTTTCTAATCTAGACAAAACTGAGACTAATGCACTGAGCCATTCAAAGTAGCTAGAGGTCAGCTAATCGAAGCCTTTCCATTTGTAGCACGTTCCACTTTAAACAGATTGTGCAGCATTATAAACTATTCAGCTGCTCTTTCTGACTTCCCTTTAGCTAGCTGTCTCACTTTTATATACTCTTGCTCTGGGATGGGGTTGTGGGGATGATTTCTTTGTTTTTGCCCCTTTTATGCAAGAGCTGAACTTGACTAAAAATTACATTTTCTGTAGTTAGCAGATCCCAAGTGACAAGTTGGTTCTTTTTACTACTTTTTTCCTGCATTTTGCTCCAAGAGTAACTGCAATGAGGGAAGAAGAGCACGTGAGTGAAACAGCACGTTATTGCTGAGGTTGGGTGGGGGACAGAATAATTGATGTGAGCAAAAGAATGTCTAGGAGAAACTATTAAAAAGAAAATATACAAAAGCAAGATAAAAGCCTGATCTAAGTGTAACCTGAATAAAGTAGAAGTTATCACTCTTTTTTATGTTATGAAACTGCTAGAACATATTTTAGAATACAGAAGGGTTTTTTAAAACATTATCTACAGAAAGTATGGTTTTACAAATAGCATAATAAGCAGCTCTGACGTCTGTAAGCTGATGTTGACTCTTTGCCTATTTTTTTACCATGGACAAAATATGGCCATTAAATTTTTAAGTGTTAGTTACAAAAAATAAAATGTAAATGTGTGTTATAGTAACAAAACCAGTAAATTAAGAAAGTCACAAAAATCTTGTGTCACTATTTTGTCTAAGTTTTTGAAGTAGAACATTTTCATAGAATCACAGAACAGAAGGGGTTGGAAGGGACTTTTAGAGATCATCTAGTCCAGCCCTAGGTCCACCTAGATCAGGTCACATAGGAATGTGTCCAGGCAGGTTTTGACGATCCCCAAGGAAGGAGACTCCACAACCTCCCTGGGCAGCCTGTGCCAGGGCTCCCTCACCCTCACAGTAAAATATCTTTTTCTTATGTTTAAATGGAACTTCTTGTGTTCCACCTTCATCCCCTTATCCCTTTTCCTGCCACTAGATACAACAGAAAAAAAGGATGCCCTGACCTCCTGACACCCACCACTTAGATACATGTAAATCTTAATAAGATCCTCTCTCAGTCTCCTCTTATCTAGTCTAAAAAGGTCCAGTTCCTGCATCCTTTCCTCATATGAAAGATGCTCCAGTCCCCTCATCATCTTGGTGGCCCTGTGCTGGACTCTCTCCAGAAGTTCTCTGTCCCTCTTGAGCTGGGGAGCCCAAAACTGGGCACGGTACTCCAGATGAGACCTCACCAGGGCAGAGGAGAGGGTGGAGGAGAACTTCCCTTGACCTGCTGACCCCACTCTTCTTGATGCATCCCAGGATGACATTTGCCTTCTTGGCTACATGGGCAAATTGCTGGCTCATGGTTAGCTTATTGTCAACCAGCACTCCCAGGTTTCTCTCTGCAGAGCTGCTCTCCAGCAGATCAATCCCCAGCCTGTACATGGGGTTGTTCCTTCCCAGGTGCAGGACTCTGCACTTGTCCTTGTTGAACCTCATGAGCTTCCTCTCTGCCCAACTCTCAAGCCAGTCAAGATCCCATTGAATGGCAGCACAGCCTCTGGTGAATCAGCCAGTCCTCCCAGTTTGGTGTCATCAGGGAACTTGCTGAGGGTACACTCTGTCCCCTCATCCAGGTTGATGAATGTGTTGAACAAGACTGGACCCAGAATCTATTCCTTCACCTAGCCAGCCAATTTTACTCTCACAGAAGGCTATCAGGTTGGTCAAGCAGCATTTCCCCTTGGTGAATCCATGCTGAGTCCCTGTGATAACCATCTTTTCCTTCATGTCTTCTGAGATGAGTTGTTCCATCTCCTTTCCAGGCAGGGAGATGAGGCTGACAGGCCTGCACAGTTCCCTGGATCATCTTTCTTGTCTTTGTTGTAAGACTGGAGTGACATTGGCTTTCCTCCAGTCCTCAGGCACCTCGCCTGTCCTCCATGATCATTTTGTAACATAAGACCGCAGAGATCTGAAGATTTTTTTTAACTACACTTTACTAATGCAAAAAAAAAGCAAGCTACATGAAGCCAAGACCTTCTGTGCTTCGTTTCCCAAATTCTTATTATTCCCACAAACCATTCAAGAAATAGTTATCTGTTAATAGCACATTGGAATTAGTTATATTCAAAGAATGGAAAACGTGCTAAAGCAGAATAGAAAGAAGGTAAAAATAATCTAGTCCACTAGAAAATCTCATGGCACCTGTCTTAAAATATTTTAGCTTTTTTTTTTTCCCTTGTATTAGTACTGATCTATATTATGGCAGTGCATAGATGTCCTGTTTTTTAACTGCAATATGAAGCTATAACAAAAGGCTTTCTACATGCAAATAATTCATGATGTAAGTAGCTGAGTGGTTTATATCTGAAATTAAAATAAGTTATCCTGAACTAACAAGTTTATAAAACCTGTACTCACCTTATTAAGGTCAAGTCAACAAACATGAATTGTATAGAGTATCCTCCAACACTTTCAGGACATTTATACTCTGGAAAAATACCAAGTTGTCCAGAGTATGTCAGTATTTGCAACATACTGGAGTTTTCATCTTAAGATTTGTCCCTTGCAATCATTGTGCCTCAAATGAACTACATTTTCTCAACAAATTGAAACCAGTGTCAAAACAGGAACCTTTAAGAGAGAGATTGATGTGCTGCTATTCTGAGGATCTGATCATTTCCAAAACATGCTGCAATTTCTAACAGTCATTACAGTGTTAAAATAGTCTATGAAAGTTCTGCCTAACAAATTGAATTGTGTTTATTTGATGAAGTCTTAGTATTTCTTACGTCATATTAATCTATTGACAGATGTGGGGTTTTTTTTACTATACAGATTAAATAATTACTTTTTCAGTATTTCTCTTTTGATCTTCAGAACTTAATTACTTTGTAGTCTTTCTTCAACCAGTATTTTGAGCACAAGATTAATTATAAGAAAGTGCTTGTGTCATTCCTTAAAATAGATCCTGAGTGGGAGCACATGCCATCATGATGTTGTAACTCATCAGGAAATTATGATGTAGTACTGTCTTATTCTAAAGGTACCTGCTAGCTAAGATATGCCCAAGATCACGTCAGCACTTCTGTCTTTCAGGACTGTTTTCCCTTGTCAGGTTAAAAGAAATCCAACAAAGACAGAGTGTGTTTTTTTTCAAGAAGAAAAAAAAATTACACCAATCACTTTGCAAAACTTCAATTTCAATTTTACATAAAGCAATACTACTAAAAAATTAAATACTACTAAAAAAATTAAGATACAAAAAGATAACTGCAAAAATAGTAACTGCAATTTAAAAATGCAGTGAACTATACCACAGATTTGTCAAGGTGATAAAGTAAGGTGAGAATTCATATTTTATCTGTCTATTCTCTTTTTAAATAATATGGTATGTAAATAAGGGTTGGGGGAGGAAGACTAGGAAGAACTCCCTCAGACTTTTTTCCTGCTTGTTATAATCTTCTTAAAGTCTACACAAATCATAAAGGAAACATGTTGTTATGGAACAAGACCACATCAGAGAAACCACGGTAGCAAAATCTGAAGCAGAGGTTTGAAATTTATAAAAAAGAAAAGTAAGTTATTATTTAACTGAGAAGAATATCCCTTCAGGTATACTAAAGAAAGCTTCCAGGCTGGGTGACCTCAGAACTTTTTGAATCATAGAATCATAGAATGGTAGGGTTGGAAGGGAATGCTAAGATATTTTCATTTAAATGGCAACAAAAACCAGTGCTCCTACTATTACAGTATTTGAATCTTTCATAAACATTCTTGATACTTTCTCCTCATCTGCATGGCTTCTAAAGCCACAGTAGCACATTAAAAAAAATACGGTTTTGCATACAAGTAAAATTCAGGCCCTCAAGACCTACACAAATCAATTCAACAAATACCACAGTATTTCCTTAGAAACAGGGATAGTAAATGCACTGAATTTTACTGGTGGAAACTTCATAGAAGACTAAAGCTCTATTGAGACATATGCTAAGAGTCTCACACACAAGGGAACACAGAGGTTACATCTGAAGCATCACACATACTTTGTGAAAGGACGGTGGTAGATACTGTTTAAGAGCATTGTAGGGGACACAAGGGTCTACAAATGGTTTGGGACTACCAAATCACATTTTTTGCTATAGGTCTACACCAGATTACAACAAGTATCACACAGGCAAGAAAGTTGGGTTTAATTCCCTGTTAGCCTACAAGGATTCAAATAAACTTATTTATTTCCCAAAAGAGTGCTTTAAGAAACTAAAAGGTTGCATGATGACAAGTTTCTTACCTCCTAAAGCTAGATAACCACCCAGCTAAAAATTAAAATATTATGGCATACAGACAACGTGCAACAGGGACTGCTCTGTTGCCTAATAGCACAACTGGGAGAGGAGACCTAGATTCTAGTCTGAGCTCCATGGACTATTTCTGTTTTGTTACTTGCACTCTAACAGGAAAGAAAATGCAACAATAGTGAAAAAAGCAAAGATGTGAACCCTGTTCTCTTCCTTCCCACTGCATGGTCCAAACTGCTAATTTTAAGACATCGAAACACCATCCCATTTATGTCTCTTTTTGGATCTAGCCTATGAAGTGTCACAGAGACTTGTTTGACTATTTATATCTCTGTCAAAAATACAAGATCTCTTAGAATTTGAGCACCTCTTCAGCCATGAAGCTTTTTTAATTTCAGAATTGTGTGTCTAGAGATGTACCTCTTAATAGCACCGTTCCACTGAGAAAATAAAAGCCATGTATTCCATTTTAAAGAATATTTAAAGTATCTTCTGCTTTCAATGCAGCATTCACTGGAGAAACCATAGTATCTCCAAATGAGTATTTGCAGAACCAGATCAAAAGAATATTCTCAGTTCTCTGAACCACACAAACACTATTAAATCTACCTCGCAAGTCTAAAACACCTTCCTCTGCCCTCAATATCCATCATCATATTATGTGTTGATGCTAACCTCTATCTTGCATCAAAGGCAGCCTTTTTTCCCCTCCATGCTAAATATATCCAAACATCTTTAATCAATCCTTAAAATACACAAGAAAAGTAATGTTCCCATAAGTCAATCACTATGATAGATTAACTGTGAAGTATTTGTTCATTCTTTTAGAAATTGTTACACATTTTCAGCTACCACATTAACTTAAAGCTAACAAGAGTGCTTTGCATCTTCAACTTCTCACATAAAATTTTTATTCCCTGGAGCAAAGAGGAATGTAGTCAGAAGTAAAAATCTCAGACATAAGAGGAAGGCAAAATATATCACTCTATATATTTAATTTCCAGTGGATTAGCAGTGTCTTAGTAAATTAAGAGGCTTGTAATTTTTAATTATCAAAGAAATACATAGTCGGTACTCTTAGAATACTATTTTTACTGCAAATCTATCCTTTAGTTTTGTGAATCCACTTAAGCCCTCGTCCAGAAAGGTGAAGTTTTGGTGATATTGATGATGACAGACTATGAGGAAAATAAAAACTTCTCAACTCTGTTAAAGTAAAATTATACAACAAAAATATACATTACCTATTTTTAATATATAGAATGGTACTTCTCTGAACTAGCTAATTTGAACAGATTGGCAAATTGAAACAGACCTTTGTTTATTACAGACTAGACAAACTACTTCTATAGAACTTCAGCTGAACAGCTAAGAAATTCTAACTATAGTATTATTTTAAAAAACTAAGGAACCAAAGAGAATGAGACCAAGGACAAAGCTGCGTCCATGTAATGCTTTCAAGACATCTGATTCAGGTTACTCAAAGTTTAGTAGCAAACAATATTCAAACACAGAAAAATCCTAAAATAACACTCAATTTCAACACAGAAAATCTGAAGTGGAATAAAATTATCATCTGTGTTCTAAGAGCACTATTCAACTGCTAAATTTTGTCTTTAAAAATGACCTGTAGGCCCCTGATGTGAGGACCATTGTATATATGTGTAATAAATGATTATCTCATTGAATGCTGAACTTAAATAACCAACAAGTGGATTTTACTAGTAAACCGTATTTTAGAAGTCAGGCTGGAGTAGCCAAAGGTAATTATGAGAGTGAATTCAAGCTAATACAAGAACTCAAGTTTATTCAAGAACCTCACATGTCAGTTAAGTATCAGTTCACATCCTCAGTCTTTAAAAAGCAATTTTTTTAAGCACGTAGCCTTTCGGCACATAAGTTTCAAGACTTCCTTTTTACCTGAGAACTTGCAAGGTACTTACTTCCATAAATGAAATTTGAAAAATATATAAATAATTGATGTTGTCAGAAAGAACTTCATACAGATTTACACAGCAAGCAATGCTATCAGTTACAATCCAATTTCTGAAATTATATCCAATATAGAATAAATCACAAAGCTGTGATGAGCCATGCAGTACTGTGAGCTTTAAACCACATCCTTACTCGAATGATCTCATCTAGGTACCCAGTAAAAGGATTTTCTTCAATTACATTCACATAACATGGTTAAAAACCCAGTTGGCATCTTAAGATGAATCATCTATGCACAGTAATTGAGATTAGATAGCTGTGTAACAGCCCAGAGGAACATTACAGATGTATTATGTTGACCTAAGTGGAATAAACACAGTTAAAATGTATACTTTCCCCCCCCGCCCCATGAAACAAACTTCTTTAAAGTATGAAAGCTGAATTTTCTCTTCGGATGCTATTGAAGGGACAAGAAAAGGAGATGAATCTCCAAAGGCTCCTAAACAGCTATACAAAATGTAACATTTGTGAGAAGTAAAAAAAGGAGGCAGACAGATAGTGGAACAAGCTGTAAAATCTCATATATGCTTTTTGTCTGGCAGAAGGCTCCATACAAAGCCAAGTTAAGACTTTTCTATTTGTCTAAAAAGAGGATAAAAAATGTAGCAGAACCCAGAGCCCACCCTAACGAAATCTACTTTCAACAGGAATTCACTGCTTGGTAGGGGAAGAGCAGTGGATTTTGTCAATCTTGGCCTCAGTAAGGCATGAATAGTTTTGCTTCACTTACTGAACTGTCTTCACCTCATACCTTGAGTTTTCTCAATTTTAACTTTCTGATTCTCTTCCTCATCCCACTTGAGGGCAAATAGGGGCTTAGCTGCTGGACAGGGTCAACCCACCACAATCACCTTCAGTGATTTCTTTCACTGAAGTCTTCTCACTGCATTAAAGCAGTACATGCTACAGATATATCCTCCTAGACAGCAACCTACTTGAAACTCCAACGGCTGCAAAATGAAAGAAACAAAGGAAAAAAAGTCTTGAAAGAGTCTCTACCCTCATGAGACTGTGTCTGCAATATTGTGTCCTGTTCTGGGCCCCTCAGGTCAAGAGGGACAGGAGCTGCTGGAGAGAGTTCAGCAAAGGGCCACAAAGATGATGGAGTCAAGCATCTTCCTCATGATGAAAGGCTGATGAAGCTGGGGCTCTTTAGCTTGGACAAGACTGAGGAGTGAACTCATTAATGTTGACAAATATGTAAAGGGCAGGTGTCAGGAGGATGGAGCCAGGCTGTTCTCGGAGATGTCCAACGACAGGACAAGGGGCAATGGGTATAAGCTGGAACATAAAGGGTTCCAAAGAAACACAAGGAAGAATTTCTTCATTGTGAGGGTGATGGAGCACTGGAACAAGCTGCCCAGATGGGTTGTGGAGTCTCCTTCTCTGGGGACATTCAAAATCCACCTGCATGAGTTCCCATGTAACCTACTCTAGGTGTTCCTGCTCTGACACAGGAGTTGGAGTAGATGATATTTCGAGGCCCATTCCAGTCCTTGAGATTCTGTGATTCTGTGAACACCATGTTCAAAAATGACAACATTTACAAGCAGTTATATTTGGAAAACAGATTCTTCTCAGAACTACACTATGAAGTGAAATGAGAAAGAAAAGGTAATTATGAATGTTGATCTGATAACTTCAGAATAAAACTCTAAGATTCCAGGAGATGTCAATTCAAAGCAGTTTCAAACAAAAAAGTTCCAAGAAAACAAGGACTTGACATTTAGTAGAAATTATGAAAGAAAACTCTCCATCTAGTTGCATTTGAGAGGTTGAGGTTGACTTTTTCACCTAACACCAAAACTAATCTGAATAATAGCAGAATCACCTCAGAAAAAGGAAGCCAAACATATTCTTCTGTGAGCATGACTAACTGAATGGAAGGCACCAAGTTTTGAGTCAGTATATGTAGCTTCAGGTCACCAAATCTAAAATTGCAATGCCTGAACAATGGGTGGTGCACAAGGCTACCAGATGTCATCATATCTTTTCAATCTTTTTAAAAGACTGTAACTTACAATTTTTCCAAATGAAGTTTGATAAAGTGCACTGCTGCAATAATACAAATTTTGATAACCTGACCACACTGTATTTTCCAAGGACATGGGGCACCAATACCTTGACCAAAGAGCAGTTTCTCTCAAGTATTATAACCAAAAGAAAAAAAATTAAAAAAAAATCCACCTTCTTTCTACTGGCAGCAACTTGTTCCTGTATGTACTGAGTGGGAACAAACATTTACTCATAGTAAACTGAGAGAAATTCATTGAAAACTAGTGTGGCAAAACACTATCATCTGTATGAGTTCACATTTTGCTCACTAAATTTAACAAAAATTTTGCTGGGATAAATGAGAGCTCATGGTTAGGATTACTTCTCTAGATGTAACTAATTTCACCATTAATAAAATGGAATAAAAGATGAATTTATCATTAAGAATTGCTAAAGGACTAAATATTTGTCAACTTTAAACAAGATTCAGTGAGAAATTTTTAAGGAGAGATTATTCGGATTACACATTTGGTCTATCAGTGATGTGTTAAACTTTTCTAGTGAATGGGATGCTTCAAGATACCTGCAGAGGCATAATCATTAAGCACACAAATCTTCCCTAGTTAGCTAGTCTGCTTTCCATTTCCAATGAGGTCTTTACATCTGATTTCATAACCTCAGTCTCTACATTCTTTGCTGGATGCTATACTTGATACAGCTTTGATTTATAGAACGTGGCTATCAGTCCTCTCTATACTTTCCTTTTCACTGCCTTTCTATAAAATTCCATTTTTATGATTCTCTTTTTCTTCTAGAATGAGTCATTTTGAATGTTAGGATTGCTTATTCAGTGAGTACGGCATTTCTGACTATTGCTATTTTAAAATCACACTCTCATTATAGATATATCTTAATACTGAAGATGTTACTTGCATTGCAACTTACAAAACTCAGTTTAGCTGGATACCTTTATCTTATAGAATTGCATCCGGATCCAAAACCAGAGTCAATTCATAATTAGTAACCACAGAGATCATAGGGAATATACACTATTGGACAAGTGCATGGACCAGCAGGCTTCTGATTTTCAGGGAAATAAGGCCTTAAATAAATGAATATGGTCCACTGAACACAATTACAACACTAAACTATCTTACTTCATCCCAATTCTTCTCCTTTTTTAAGGAAATATCAGGAATCCCAAAGCCTGACTTGCCCAACTAACTGTTGCCTGTGACTGGTTGTTCCACTTACCTATATCATACAGATAACAGTCAAGACAGGTAATGATTCTGTTCAGGTCAGCAAAAAGAAGGTATGCAGGATAAGAATGAAATTAGAAAATTATCTCCCATGGAGATGTTTTAGTCAGTTGGTGTACAGACAGGTATCCAACAATTAAAAAAAAAAAAGTGTCAATAGCATATCAATTGCCTTTTAATACATATCAGGTTGGCATATTAACTAATATGACTGGTAAAAATATACTTGGAAAAAAAATATACTGAGTATAAGCAAGATAACAGAGGGAATGGTGCCAGAGAAGTCCCTCAAGCAGAAGGCAAATTATAATGGTAGAAATAAGTAATTTATCATATATATTATTATTTGATATGTAACAAAATGAATATCTTTATGACAATACATAAATCATTCCCTGCCTTTTTTCCTGCTTGTTATTCAGTAGAGGCAATGTCTTTGCTTGTCAACATGGCAAGCTAGCAAATATCACTGAGAGGAGACCTGGCCTGACTAAGCAACACTGGCAAGAAAGGAAACAACACTTTAGATAAAGGAGTGGCAAGACTATCTTCTGAACTAACAAGTGAACTACACAAACCTAACACATAACATCTGTTTGAGCTGCGATCAAAGAGAAGTCTCATCTCCCACCCTTATCTATTCTACTTGTGCAATCCAGCCCCTTCCTCACATTGGCATTTCTGAGGTCCCTCTCTGAGTTGATTTCATTTGTTCAGGCTGCAGAAAACTAATCTCTCAAAAAGAAGAAAAACTCAAAAAACAGTTTTCCATTAGACTAGCCAGTTAAACTTGGCTTACACAGAGCAAAAAAACAGCAGGATAGAAGTGCACTAAAGAACAAAGAGAATCTAAAAGAACTGTCGGTACACCTGCCAGCTTGCTCACCGTTCACCTACTGGAGAAGTCTGCAGAGCTCAGCACTAAACAGTCATACCATTGACTCAGCTGGAAAGGACCTCTTTCTCTGGCAGGTTAAATTTCAGCTCATTTGGCTCCCTGCCTGCACAGCCTCAACAGGTTATGCTAGCATAGCAGAGCATAGCAGTTAAGAAGTACTGATGATAGAGCCATAATCAGAATTCAACAAGGCTTAAGAGTAAACCTGAACAGAGCCCTATTGGTCTCTAAAGCAGTGACTGCATGGTACACTAGAAAAAAATTCTCTCTGAATAACAGAGTTTGAGATTTAGCAAATACATAAAGGTAAAATTCTGTCTGTTAGGAAAGTTTGTCAAGATCAGGATCACTAAGTATCGTTATAACATGGCTTTTATAAGAACTTGTAATTGTTTGGCTTATTTTGGATATTTGAAATACTTTTATTTTACTTGAAGCTAGCCTAAGTTAAGATTAATTTCAAAGTGAGTTTACAAAAACCATTTCTCATACTGCTTTAGGTACTATATACAGAGCACCCAAAGATGCAAAGGATATGCCCTCAGTCACATTACCCTCACAAAATGCACAGTAACAGTCCAAAAGCCGGTTATCTTTCAGACACTCCACCATCAAGAAAGTCTCCTCAGCATTACCCACTGGCACAGGTTGCCCAGGGAGGTTGTGGAGTCTCCTTCTCTGCAAGTTTTCAAAACTCACCTGGACGCGTTCCTGTGTGACCTGATTGAGATGAACCTACTTTAGCAGAGGATTAAACAGAATGATCTCTAGATGTCCCTTCCAAACCCTACTATTCTGTGATTCTGAAGACCTCCCTGGCACTCACAAGGATTGTAGAAGGCACACATGATCCTATGGAGGCAACAAACAGTGAATAGTGTGATTATATTAGTGTTTATGTTTGGTTCAAGAGTGTGGTTTTCAAGCCATCTCCTGACAGTCCCTAACCACCATACTTCAGTTCACACTGCAGAGAAGGATCAAAGCACAAATGCTGAAATAATGTTGTACAAAACTAAAGAAGATATACTCCAAGAGTGCACCTAATGTACTCGAACCATTTTGAGCTAGTGTAAAGCAAAATACCATGAACAGTTTGGATGAGAAGCCCCCAGTACTAAGTAGTTTGTTTGCACTCCAAATCTGCTTCTCTTAGGACACACTACTCGATAACATAGACTTTACTTCAACTGAACACAGTAACAAAAGGTAAGTTAACTTATTAAGTTACAAGACTTATGGAGGTATAGTACAAAAGCAAAGAATTTTTTTAAAACAATGTCTAGTTTTGCTGAGGAAATACAAGAGCACTTCATTATCCAAATATGAAGAACTACTTCACCTGCTTGGCTTTTTACTGCAAAGAATTTTTTAATCTACCTGTTTTTTCCTGCAATGGCTGCTAGTTGAAATGTCAGCATCTGGAGGGTTACGTTTAAATTTATGCTTTGAATGAATTGCAATGTATTTTTTTTATTATTGCTTTAAATGGCTCCAGGTTTATGTTTTCACAATACCTTAAACATAAAGCAAGCTCTAGAATATGCTTTGTGTTAGATATTTCCTAGATGTTAATGAGATCTCAGTCATTAATTTTAAAGGGTTTTTTGTCTGCGTATTTTTCATATGCACAGTTGATCTAGAGAATGAAGTACAGGTAGAATATTTTTAGCAGGTATTTGTTTAGTGCAGAAAAAAGATACTAGGAATAATTTGAAGACCTTTTTAAATTATTAGGGAGTGTACCAGAAGCTGCTGTTATTCTGGCAAGAAATACTGAAAGTGATTACTGTTTCACATCTAAAATCTCCCTTATGATGAGTCCTCACAGCATCTTACACATAGCAATAACCAAATATAAGACATGTTATGAGGGAATTAAGAGATTTTTCTAATATTAAGGGTAATCCATGATGTCCCAGTTTAATGCTATACAGAAATTTGTCTCAGATGCCTTTTCCAGAAAGATGTTCTGTTCATCAAAGCACTCAAAAAACCAGCCTACTTGAACCCTTTTCTGAGAAAACAATGTTGAAATGACAACTAGTAATTTCACTAATTCTCTTTGATCAATTGCCAAGCCAAAGAGAAAAGTCATGGACTAAAGCCATTGTGCATAAGCTAGAGCTATAACCTTTGGAAGAAAGAAATAGGAACAGGCAGGTGAGCATCTGTCATGGTTTAGCAAGAAGCTGCTTTTGCTTGGTAACAGTGGCGGTGGAGGGAGGGTGCAGTGAAGACCCGGTAAAGACTTCTAGGACTTTCTCCCAGCTCTTGGGTTCAGACCCATCTCCAGCCCGGCTGGACCAGCCTGGCGCTTCTGCCATCACATTTCAGGATGGGAATTTGAAGTGCTTGGGAGGAGGTGTAACAGTGGTACAAGGTGGAGG
Source organism: Urocolius indicus (assembly GCA_013401255.1). Classification (NCBI taxonomy): domain Eukaryota; kingdom Metazoa; phylum Chordata; class Aves; order Coliiformes; family Coliidae; genus Urocolius; species Urocolius indicus. The sequence continues at coordinate 54,566 of WBNH01004452.1, read as the reverse complement.
CGACCACACAGACTCCACAGTCAGAGAAGGGGGAAGGAAGGAGGAGCACCAGACCAGAGACCCCTCTGCAACCCATGGTGAGAATGCAGGCTGTGCCCCTGCAACCCATGGAGGGCAATGGCAGGACTGAGAGCCACCAGCAGCTCTGGGTGAGTGCACCCAGATGGGCAAGAGGCACAGGGCATGCTGGAGCCTGTGGGCTGCAGAGCAGCCCCACACGAGAGGCAGAGAGGAGCTGCAGCCTTTGGGATGAACGCACATCAGAGCAGCCTGTGCAGGGCTGCCAGGTGTGTGAGGTACCCCATGGAGGAGCAGGGAGAACCAGCATGGAGCCCACCTGCCCTGAGGAAAGGCAAACAGCAGAAACCACTGAGAACAGACTGACTGAAACCCCCATTCCCTGCCCACCTGAGCCGTTCAGTGGGAGAGTAGATAAAGACATCAGGATCAGGGCTCTTGAGCCCAGGAAGAGGGGAGGGGTGAGGAGAAGGTTGTCTTAAAGGGCTGGTTGTACTGTTCATTACTGTACCACTCTGTGTTTTGTGTTGGTTACATTTTGGGGGTTTATGGTTATGCTTTAGTTTGTGGTGGATTAAATTATTTTCTGTTCTCTTCCCCAAGCTGAGTAGCCTGCTCTGTTTTGTCCTGGACCATAAGTGACAATTAAGCCCTCCCTGCTCTTTGACAATTCTCAAGTCTTTGGTATTTGAGTCTAATTGTGGTCTTTTGTCCCCTGATGGGCCTAAACCAGGACAGCTTCCTCGAAGCTTAATGATCACAGGAAATTCTTCAGCAGTTGCTTTTAATATAAACTTTAGAGTTTCCATTTTGATCTTCGATGACTGGGAAAAAAGTCTGAGTCTCATCCAGACAAGAAGGTCGTGCATATTGGAGACATTAGAGATAGTTTTAGTTCTTACTCTGCTGGAATTTAACTGTCAAGATCAGACTAAGTTTTACATTTTAGGTCCCTACAGTGGACCAGAGTGTGTTCCAAAAAATACCCTAATGTCAGACTAGGATTAGATTCTGGAGCATTTTAATGATACTCAACTTGAACTAGAGATGTCTTACTAATATGATCATTCCTGCCTTCTTGAAGCTCTGTGCCTTGGCTTCTGTCCAAAGAATTATGTTATAGAGTACTACCCTGTATTCACATTTACTTGAAAAAGTTAGAAAGCTTATAAAAAAAAAAATTCAACACTCTAATTCTCCTGATTCTACATACCTTTTACTAGATTCATCTTTATACACCATTTGTTCTAAAATAGTCTCTACATTTTTTTAAAGCATTACATCAGAGCATAACAGCAATGCTGAAGTTTTAATCAGAGGGAGTTACACACATATGAGCATCTGTTACTACTTCTTCCCAGCATACATGGAGTTTTCTGAGCATTATCTACAGAAACACTTTGTCCTTGCACTATCTTTTAAAGACGTTTCACAACATTTTTTCTCAATATGCTTAATTTACTGCTTATTTTTCCAAGGCAGCCGATTTTGAGGACCCTTGATTTGCTCTAAGGCTTACTTAATGTCTTCTCTTGAACATTTGGCCAACTAAAAAGGAAAACAAAGCTAAAACAGAAGAAATGACAAGTACCTATTCCCTTTAAAAAACCTTTGGAGTTTTTTTGTCTGGAAACAGTAAGTACATCTCTTGAGAAAAACACTTGGTTTTAGGTATCTTGCTGCTTTCTCCTGATTGCTTTCCCTGAGATGAAGACTCTGACAGGGAATACATCGCAAGCCTTTGGCTTCTCACCATCTACACCACTACGCCACTACTCTACAGCATACAAAAGAACTATATCAGCAAGAAACTACTTAATATCTATTTGAATTCCTGGAGATTTGCTTCTTCCAGAAACATACCTACCACTCAGACTTTCTTAAGACAAGATTCGCAAGTAACCAGCTAAAATAATATGTACCTGCCCAACATCAATGTCTTACTCTTTTACGGTCTGGTCAATCTTCATAATCCCATGAAAATTGTTTCATGAAGGAATAAGAAATAGTAGAGAAGGACTGTATTGGTTTGCCAAATTTCTACATAATGAAGAATCACATTAAGAATAAAACTCAAAAACTACTGTTTGAGATAATTCACTTCCATATGGAGCTAAATTAACATTGAGTCAGTTCTTTCAGGTCTTGGCATATATCAAAAAACACTTTACTGCTCAAGAACAGATTTTGTAATACATACCTATTCACTAAATCACTCATGTCAGTCAGTATAAGTTTTACTATTTGTCTCATCGTATGAGGAACAGACAATGCATTTTATTCCTCACAAAATACCATTAATACCATGCACACACCTTGAAATAGTAAGAAAGAGCCCTGTTCTGTGGGATTTTGCAAAAAGGTACATAGAAGAAGGTAATTCTTCAGGGTTTATGCTATTTTTTTACCCACTTGGCAAGTCACGCATAAAACACACCTCAATAAATTAGTATGAAAACAAGTAAACAAAACATCACACACAATCTCCTACTTGCAAAATGAAGTTTTCTAAGATAACTGCCTAATTAAGCCTATTTTTCTCAAGCACTTTAGACAATTGCTGGTCCTTGTAAATTTCAACTTACTTTTCTGAATTGTTTTGTGTTTTTATAAAAAACCCATAACCTAAAAGGTTATTAATCTGAAAGGTTTATTAATTAAAAACATTCCACATAAAAAATGCTGTTACTTGCTCACTTCCCATTTGGTGGTTTATTACCCTTCTATTCTGCAGGAACAGCTTTTTCAAGTATTCCTCTAAACTTTCAAGATTTCTGTCATATGCAAGACTACAAATAGAAGACCATTCCAATACAACAACTAAGATGTTGCCTACTACGTAGGAACAGGATGTAAATTATTTCTTTACTTAATCCACACATTATGACCTTATAAATATTCTAACAAGAGTGAAAATTTGTTCTCACATTTCATTATCATGTCCCACTGTTGCATAATGTCAATCTCATGAATTGCATACAACAAAAACTGTACTTGCTTATCTCAAAAAAACCCCAAAGCTTTTAACCTTATCGGCACAACTGTTTCAACCATCCCGCATATTCAAAATACTTTCTTTTAGTTTAAACAATTGAACAACTGAAAAAGCAAAGTGAAAACCTTAACTTTCACTTCACAGAGGCACTGTGCAGCAAACGTTTTTGCTTTTGAAGTGTTACAGATTTCAAGACAGACATTTTCATAAAAGCTATGGGTGAAACCTTAATATGATACCAAAGTATTTCCCAAGAAAGATGCTCTACTCTCTTACTTGAAAAAAACAAGCTAAATCAACATTAAAGGTAAAAAATTCTGTGTCTCTGTATCAGGCTTTTGATTGCTACACTCTCCAAAACATGGACTGATAATGATATATTCTGTTATTAGCTAGTTAAGCCAGAAAACCAACTAAAGGTTATACCAGAACTAATTTAGTTCTTATTAAATCAAAGATCACTAACTTCTGAAGTAAGTGGCACAGAAAGTTCTCCTCCAGTACTAGAAAAGGAAATAAATATAAACCCAGAAAAGTAAACAAAAGTAGAATGTCATAGCTCTCTACTGCTAAATACAAACTACAGACATGAAGAATGGGTGAAGATGGAAGTCTTTCAACTGTACTTGGGCAAGTAAACTCCAAATCAAGAAAAACAGATTTGACAAAACTTCTCAGCCCTGCTCTATAAGAACACATAAACCTCCAAACTAATGATTGCTTACATAAGCATGTATTAATTAAAACATCCATCTATAGTTGAAAACTATCTTGTTTTACCCGCTTTTAACTCCAATCTTTACACTTCTTTCAGTTCAAAAGAAATTATATCATAGCAGGCAAATTAAACTAAGTAAAAGAGTCTGCTTTATCAATGAGATTCCAGTCACCAGTTTCTGTTTCACACCACATATTAAAAAGCAGACCAACAAAAAAATCCAAGACTTCCTTCTACTTTAACTATAAAAAGTAAAGGTTCCTATTCAACACTGTTAGCTGTAAAAAAGAAACTGGATAATTATACAGATCACACTCACTATATGTAAAACCTAAGCATCATGGCCAGATCAAAAATCAGAAAGAAGTGCTTTTGTGAAGGCTTACAGCTACAAATGATAAAGAGAGAGAACTCCTAGTTTCTATGTATAAACTCAACATTATGACAGCCTTACAGCTGAGAAAGGCCAAAAATCAATGTCACTCAGAATCTAGAATGTTTTAATGGAAGTACAACATTTCTCTACTTCCAGAATTCATTCACTTAACTCAGCTTTTGGAAGAAAACTAAGGCTCCTGGAAAAGCTATTGACTTGAATCTGTTTTGAGGATGAATACTCAATAAGATGAAGCTTTTGTTAGAAAGAAAGATCAGAAGTAAGAAGATAACCAACTTCTATTTAGATGATTAGGGCAATTTGGGAGTAAACCCTAGCAGTCAGTCCTTACCCTCCCACCCACACCTCTCTAAGAAAGCTTTTGGTAACTTTCAATGCACATCCAAAACATGACTAACCTCACCGCTGAGAAAACATCTTGCAATTTGCATTGTATCAATGAAGAGTCTTAGAGGAAAGTTGTGAGAAGGTACCTAATAAAGTATGCAGGAGGCATATGAATTTTTAGGGGGAAAACCAACAGCACACGTTTCAAAAACAGCTGGAACAAAGATTTTGTTCCCTACAGTTCTCAAAAAAAAAAAAAAAATATTACAGAGTTTTCATACCTGTGAACTTCAGATCTGTCCAGGCCATCTCTTTGCTTGAATGATGTTCTCGAGTAGACTACGCCCTCACCATCTGAGAAGAATGCTTGCTTCACAAAGATAAATTCAGACACAATGTGTACACATTGTGTTATTTCAACAAACAAAACTGTCTCAGACACTTCTTTCATACTACAGTGTTAAGAGGCTAAAAATGTCTGAGGTTATACATTCTGAAATTCTGCCTGTTTTATCGCACAGGCCCAGTGCAACAACTACCATTCAAAATGTTTTAAACTTTAGATAAAGGAAGAAAGGAAGATTAGAGTACCTGAAGAGGAAATCATTAGTGAAAGGTTGCATTTTGCCAAAATGTCTTACTCTGTTTAATAATGGAAATGTTTTATAAAGATGAAGGGCTGTATCAACAGTTTTTAAGCAATACTCAATACGGTAAAACTATCTTGGGAATGAAAGTTAACATAAGATTATTTCTTAAAAACAAGCGAGAAACTATATTAAAAGAGGAGTAAAGATAGAAAATGCTATTTGTGTCTGGTGATAATTCTTCTCACAGATTCACCTCCAGAGAAGACAATCACTGAATAAAGATTTATTAGTCAATCCCAAATGCAACAATTTTTTATCAGGAATATTCTGAAAAAAATCTGTAACAAAACATATAAGCTTTGACCAGCTACACTCAATACTTTCTAGATAGAAAACAAGAATCATATAATCATAGAATGGTAGGGGTTGGAAGGGACTTTTAGAGATCATCTAGACCAATCCCTCTGCCAAAGCAGGTCCACCTAGATCAAGTCAAATACAATGCATCTAGGTGGGTTCTGAAGATCAGCAGAAAAAGAGACTCAATATCCTCCATGGAGAGCCTGGGCCAGGGCTCCATCATCTTCATAGTAAAATAACTTTTCCTTACATTTAAATGGAACTTTCTGTGTGCGTTCCAGCTTCTTTCCTTTACCACTTGTTCTGTCATTGCATACAAAACAAAAAAAAGGGATGCCCCAACCCCCTGACATCCACCATTTAGATATTTCTAAATATTAATGAGATATCCCCTCAGTCTCCTCTAGACTAAAAAGCCCCAGTTCCCGCAGCCTTTCCTCATAAGAAAGATGTTCCAGTCCCCTGATCATCTTGGTGGCCCTGCACTGGACCTTCTCCAGAAGTTCCCTGTCCCTCTTGAGCTGGGGAGCCCAGAACTGGACACAGGGCTCCAGATGAGGCCTCATCTGGGCAGAGGAGAGGGAGAAGAGAACCTCCCTCAACATGCTGGCTACACCTACACTGTTCTTGATGCATCCTAGGATGCTATTTGCCTTCTTGGCCATAAAGGCACATTGCACACATGGTCTCATTATCAAGCAGGACTCCCACGTCCCTCTCCGCAGAGTTGCTCTCCATGAGGACAATCCCCAGCCTGTACTGATGCATGCAGTTGTTCCTCTCCAGTTGCAGGACTCTGCACTTGTTCTTGTTGAACCTTCATCTCACTGAATGGCAACACAACCTTCTGTGAATCAGCCAGTCCTCCTAGCTTGGTGTCACCAGGGAACTTGCTGAGTGTAACCTCTGTCCCCTCATCCAGGTTGTTGATGAAGATGTTGAACAAGTCTGGCCTCAGAACTGATCCCTGTGGAACCCCACTGGCTTCCAACTCGATTCTGTGTCACTGATCACCACTCTCTGGATTCTGTTATTCATCAAGTTCTTGATCCACCTCACTGTCCACTCATCCAACCCACAATGCCTGAGCTTTCTGATGAAAGAAGTAAATATGAAGAACATGGAGACAGAGAGGGAAAAATTACAAAATAAGAAAGCAACCAGAGAAAATCTGTCACTTTCTTCCATAAGGCTAATGGAAATGGCAATATCATTTAGATCTCTGGCAGTTCTAGTCAAGGGTCAGCTTAGTCCCTCACAGACCAAGAAAGATCACTTACGTAACTTTTACCAACGTCGCTACCAGTGAACAATGCCCTAATATTGATTCAACTCTGGGCATTGCATGCATTTTCTTCCCTTTTCCAGACAACTTCAGCATTACAAAACTCAATATTTACCAACCCAAGTTGAACAACCTGACACCCCCAGATGATTAAATATTAACCACCTTTCTGTTACAAATTGCCCCAACACAAAAGTCTTGCAAGGGGCAATCAGAATAGTTCTCTATCAAGATTTATATTTTACAAAGGAAGCACTGGTGCACAACACTGCAGATAGAGCATGCATATAATCCAGCCTCTACCATAAATGTAGACATTTTCCCCCTTTTTCACTGATTTATCTACTCCATGTTTCTTGTTTCTCTATGTGTATTTGTTTTTTAAAAGATAAAGAACACTTCAGTGACAAAGCTTTGGCCACTGTTAGCCCAATCCTCCTATCTCACTCTCCATCACAAAAAGTCCCCAATCGGACAGTTAGCATCACAGTCCTTTAAGAATGTATCTTAGCATAAAGGTAACCTCATGACAACACAACACTGGAGCTCTAACACTAGTTCATGGTCCTGCAATACATTACCAATGGTAGAAGAGGGAAAACCTAGGTTTGGAACTGAAGTGAGCACTATCTTTGATCTGAACGCTTAATTAAACACTGAGGCTTAATAAGACACTTCCATGGGTGCATTCTTTCTACATCTTGCAAAGTGCCTTGAAATGGAAACACACAAAGAACTCAATTTTCTACCCAAAAACTAGTGAGACAATTATTTGCATAAGACATAAGCCTCTAGTTTACAAGAAATTTCACAGGTTTGTAATCCGTCATTATTCAGATTTCCTCTTATTTCAGTATATAACTCTACAACTTCCTGTATAAAAACTCAAACACGAATGACATCTGCAAGTCCGCAGATGCTGTATACGCTAAAACGTTTTTCCATCTTTCATGAAGATAGTTCTTTCACTTTGAGAAAATGTCATAATTATGGACTCCATTCATCTCATTGACTCTTAACTAAATGACCTTAACAGTTTGGACATAACAAGTTTTTTTACAAAACAAGGTGCTGCATTCTGCATCATTTTGTATTTCAACACAATAAGCTACTTCAGCCAAACAATAAGCAAAGTTTCTATTTCTCCAATCCATTGTGCCCGTCTTAATCTGTCACAAGAGAATTAATATACATTTGATTCTAGATAGGAAACTAGCAATATACGCACAAACACAAAGGTCTACAAAGCAAAACTAAATAGAATAGCTTACTCAAAACAAAAACTGAATGCAATGAAACCAAGACAAACGTTACTCACTCTGTACTGGTATATACTGGAGCCACTCAAATTAATCTTGACAACAGACAAGACTAACAACATGCCCAAATTATTTTTAAATGAGGACATGAAAAATTTAAGTATACATTTATTACAAATTAATTCAAAGGAGTTACTCTTAAGTAAACTTAAATTCCATCTGAGTACTACCATAAGGTGCAATAATGATACTGGTATTCTGGAGTACACTAGGTCTTAGAGGAATAGAAATATATATGCCTGTGCTGATAAGCCCACAAGTATATACTGCTAACAAAACAATATGTCTATAAACTTAATTAGAACATCTAAAGAAATCATGTTACGTTAATGTTACGTTAATGAGCCATTCTAAATGATTAAACCAAAAAATAGTAATCATACCCAATCTTTCCATTCCTACACTTATTCCTTCATACACCAGGCCAAGAAGCACTTGTTAGTTCAATTCTATGAGAAAAATTCAGTAGAGTGAGTTTTAAAATCTGCTATTTTTCCGCAGCTGAAACAGCAGAAACAACTAGGGGGTCTAAATCTGCCCAGGTACAACTTTTTCAGAGGTGAAAGGCAATGCTACAGCAAAAAATAATTCAGTTTGGCCAAAGATATGATATTAAAGTAACACATTTATACAAAATTTTACTTCATGTCTACAAGCATACACAAAAAAAAAAAGACTAGAAAAATTGTTGGAAACCAAGATATTCTCTTTCAAAATGTCAAAATAATTATTCGTAAAATTTTTCAGCCTGCAATTCAAAACAGTGGTATTAAAGAGAAATGGGCTGAAAATGTTCTGGCCACTTATGTCTTTTGTCTTCCATCAATAAATTACAGTCAGGCTCCACGCTATTTTCCATGGAGTTGCCAAAGTTTGAAGAGTTTAATAGCACTCAAACGGGATTTAAAGCACAAAATAAAAACCTGTGTCTTTTGAAAGATGATCTGAATCTATTTGAGACTTAATTAGAGTGTAGTACGTGTACTTGTATGTATCCGGTGCTGCATTCTGGGAACGTTTACAGGTGAAAATCATTACAATTCACTGATCAACAGAAAATTCAAGTTACACAACACAAGGTTTTACAAAATATGCAAAGAGCATTCCGCTAGCAGACACCTCCTTCCCAGTTTTCTTTACAATCATATGTAATTGCATGCATGTCCTGGCTTTAAAGAGCAAAAGGTGCAAGCTCCCCCAATTTGACTTTTGCATCTGGTCAGACCTGCCTTGTCCTTATTAAGGATGTGACTGCCTGAAATTTGAAAGCCACAAGAAGGATTTCCCATTCCATTACACCGTGCGTTTTCTAACGGTTTACCATCGAAACAACCTTGCTGCTCAACGCTTCCCGGGAATGACCCCTGCCCCTGGGATATAGAGTGTGCCTCCCACCTCCCCTCAACGGGGCCGATGCCGAAGGACGCGTGAGACCAAGGCGTTCGGATTAAATACCGCTGGGTTTAGTAACCAACTTTCGGGTTAACTCCAGGCCTCGTCTCCAACAACCGCATCCCCTTTACACTTCCTTACGCCTCAGCGTACTCACAGCGCTGCTTTCCATGAACAGCCATGACTGCCCGGGCTCCAGCTAACAGCTTCTGGGCTGGACGCGGAAAAAATCTCACTGAAGTCTCTCGCCCTTTCCTTCACCAGAAAGGCTATTTGCACTCTTAGACACCCAAACCCCTCGGGGCTTCGTTTCTGGGCGGAACGCGCTTCCACCGGAGAGCCGAGCTCCACGGTACACCGGCAGCACCGCAACCCCACCCCCCCCCCCCCCCCCCCCCCCCCC
>WBNH01004452.1:0-44551 GCA_013401255.1 Urocolius indicus | reverse complement strand
CCGGGGGCCCGCGCCCCACGTCACCCCGGCAGCCCCCCCCCCCCCCCCCCCCCCCCCCCCCCCCCCCCAGAGGCCGAGGAAACTCCGAAGCCTGCAACACACATACCGGCTACGGCTCTGGGAAGCCCCTCTGTGCCACCACGGCACGTCACACGTGCCAAGGATTTGTTACAGGATCATCCACCCGCTGCGAGCCGCGGCATCACACAAGCCCTTCTCCCCCTCCCACCCGAAGGCACCCCGGCACACGCGCAGCCCAACCCTCCCCCCCACACCCAAAGTAAGGACTAGGGAGGGGAAGGAGCCATCGTCCTGGCGTGTGCCGCACGGAGCGCGCCGCGCTCACGGGCGTCCCTCAGGGCAGGCAGCCGGGGCCGCCTCCCGCCGCCTCCCGCCGCCGCCCGGGGAGGGCAGGCCCGGCTCCCGCCCGCCCGCAGCCTCCCTCCTCAACCGCCTTCCCACTCACAGCTCCCCTGCGCTCACGGCAAGCCCGGCCACGTCTCGTCCCCTTGGGCTGACGCCCACCTCCGCGCTCCAGCCGCTCTAGGCGAGCTATCCCCGCGCCGGTCCCCCGGGCTGCGGCGCCCAGCACCGCGCTCGCTCGCCCGCCTGCGGCGGCGGCGCCCAACGCCGGCCGGCCCCGCACACGCGNAGCGAGGCGCGTCCCGTGCCGTGCCGTGCCGTGCCGTGCCGTGCCGCGCCGTGCCGTGCCGGCGGCAGCCGCCCGCGCGTCCGCCCGTTTGTCTGGCGGCAGCCCTCGCCCCGAGGTGCCGTGCTTGAGTTCGCCCCCGACAGCCGTGGCGAGGTGTCCCCGCGCTGCAGCGCAGCCGGCGGCGAGGCGGCCGCGGGACAGACGCATCCTCCAGCGGGCTTCCCGGGGACGGGGCACGTCTCTCGGCTTCTCCGCGCTGCCTTCGGCTGGAGCTGCCCCGGTGCTTCCACCTCCGCCGGTGCACGCACCACCACCGCTCCTTTCTTAAGTCTTTTACCCAGAGCTGCTCCTTGCCTCAGGCTGGGCAGAGCCGTGCCGGTGCCACAGCGCGGGGCTGGTGCCACAGCGCGGGGCTGGTGCCACAGCGCTCTCCCGCCTCAGCGCATTTAGGTTGGCGTAAACCACCTGTGAAAATAACGCTCTTCATCAGTGGCTCTTGCAGTCGTCTGGCTGGATACGGGCTCCCAACGGAATCGTACTTGGTCCCTAGAACCCAAAGTCATTTTCGTCATCTGGTTGCACTGCGTTAACGGCTCAGTTCTCTGATAATGGGAAAAGGAAGGACAGTGATCACCTTTTCTTTCGGTTAGTATGAAATACAGAGGTAAAAAATTTTCCCAACAACTTTTCAGTTCCCCAGGGCTCAGCAAAGGGTTTTTGCTGTCTTCTCAGGCCTCTTCCCTCCCATTTGAGCCCTGCTCTGTTCCTCTGAGGTTAAAACAGTCTTTAGGTAAAGCAAGTTGGCGTCATAACACGTATCCTTACTTCGTCTTACTTAAGCTATATCATTTGGAAACTAAGCAAATACTTTAACTCGTAGTGAATGGCTACGTAGGCAAATATCTTCCACATCTAACAGCAACATCATCAGCTATGAATGTCAAAGTTGGGGTTTTTTTACCCATTGTCAAAGTTCAAGCCCTTTAACTCTAGTTGATATTTATTTTTTTTGAGATATGCCTGTTGAGGTTTCAATACTACCTTGCTCTGGATTATTCTCGTCCTGTATGTTTACTAATAAAGCATTATTGAAAGCATTTGTAATTTGCACAGACATTAATGAACCACTTCAGGAATTTCCTCCTTAGTATATCCTTTTCTTGGTTGGACTACTAGCACAAAAACAAAGGCCTGAAGAAATATCCTGTGTCTCAGGGAAAGGCAGCCTAGTAGCACTTTGATGAGGTGGTACACTAGCACACGGTATCAGTAGTTCCATTATTGGCACAGCAGTTGCAGTGTGTGCAGCCATAGAGACTGAGAATTCAAGCTCCGGAGATCTCTGGTTATGCAATGGTATAATACAACATATGTGGGTGGGTGTAAGCCTGAACCCAAAACAACATGGTTACAGAAGATATTCTGCATCGCTGGTGCTCATACGGCTGTTCCCTCATGGGTTCATTCGCTATGTGTTGAATATTCTGCTGCAGACAAGGCAGAAAGGTTTTAATATTTTTTTCTCAAAATATATCTGAAATTATCTAAGTTACAAGCAAGTAGCTTGACATTTTGTAGCTTCCTGCAGAGGATTCTCACAACCTACACTAAAAACAGTATTGTTTATTTAGAACATCTCACAGTCTCCCCATGTAGCCTGTTGATTTGTTGCTGTTGTGGATTGTAAGAAGGAGGGGCAGAATTCAGATTTCACTGGCAGCGTTTGCTTTAGTACTTCCTGGCTTTTAAGTGCCTACAAGTGGGATTTGTGTGGGATTTTTTTGTATAGAAGTGTAGTAGAGGACTGTATTAATGTAATAAAGTAGTGTAAGTTTAAAATTTAAGAGAGTGAGTCAAGAAGAAACTGAAACAAATAGGAGAGGGTGTTATCATGGTATGAAAGTCCCTTTAAACTAGATTGTTAAAATAATGTAGATCCATAATAGCTCAAGAAAACGATTGTAAACAGGATGATGTCCTGCAGTCAAATTTTTTACATAGTAAGGAAACAAGTATGTGTGAGGAGGAAAATTTTACTTCAGGGACACGTTCTAGGAAATATGTGTCAGACCATGCCGGCGTTCATGTTGACTGTCTGGAGAAAAACAAGTTTGTCCCATCAAAGACTGATGGTCACATTTTGTCCTGGTCTTGTCAGCACTGAAGTATAACTGAACTCAGTAACTTCTCAGGAATTTTTTTACACTGGTCTGCGAGTTGTTAATGATAAATATCTGTCCATTAACCGGACACTTCCCTTTCAATAAGCTATCTCTTCTAGCCATGTTTATTTCTTGTAGTCTTAGTCCACTGTCTGACATTGTAGGCTTTCTGATTTTATCATGAGCATGGTAGAATGATGTATCTGAATTAGTCATTTGAAACAGTTCGAGCATGCAGGAAGCACTTGTTGAGTTACCTGTAGAAATCCTGATTTTAAAAAGAAGTAAAAATAGAGAGACTCAAGTATGATTGCAAGAAGATACCAGTTTGTTCTGTTGATTACAGTGTGGGAAAGGATGATTTAAAAAGTTATCAGAGACACTTCATATTTAGAATAGGTGTTCAATACAATTTCTATAATTTTATTGTCACACAGGTCTGATTTCTTTTTTTTTTTTTTTTGCAGTGGATCCTTAAATGTAATTTCTTAGCTTTACTTTTAGATTTTTAATTGGTTGGCCACCTGGGTCAGTAATGGGACACAGCTCTTCAGCTGTGTGCCATTGGTACAAATCCAGCTGAAGTCATGAAATATCTGGCTTAATAAATCATTAATGGAATTCAAACATTTTCTTTCTATGCCACTGGTGCAAATCCAAGTAAGGTCAAGAGACTAGCTGGCTCAGTGGTTCAGTAATAGGAAACAGATTTATACCTCCAGCTTATTGATGTGCATCTATAAAGGGTCAGAAAGTTTTGAGATGTTAAAATACAAAGCTTTTCCAATGCAGCAGTTGGCTCATAGTCCATTATACTTTATTACTCTCTGGTATGTTTGAATAGTCTGCATTGACTATAAATTTGGACAAATAATAGTATGTAACATTTTCTGTGTAGCCACTGATATAGCACAATATTGATCACTCTAAAAGGTGCTGGAGGTGATTTCTCCAAACAATCCCTTCTGTTAGGCAAGCATCTAGAGAAAACACAGAACATGTACCACATTTTAACTAGTAAGGCTAAGTAAACCATCTGAATGTCCTGGTGGCTCATACCATAATCTATCCTTACCACACCATCTTTGCAAGAGGCCTTCTGAGGACCCTCTCTGGGTTTACACCTCCAGGCAGGAGTAGGAACCCAACTTTGATGACTGTTGTGTTAGTGGAAGAAAAATGTGTTTTGCTTAGGGTAAAACTGCATTGCTCCTTGCACCGTGCCAATATTTGGGAGGTCAGGTTTGTCTGTTAAGCAATTAGCCTGTGTCTGTGAGATTGCAAAATGAGAGAAGCTGTTAGCTCTTCCACTTCGTAACAAACTGTATCGCAATTTAGCTCATGCGTAATTCCAATATGGGCATTAGTAGCAATGCCAGGTGTGTGGAAAACTCCAAAGGAAAGGTGGCCCTGACGGACGTCCATGCATGCAGCCTCTTTCCCTCACTGCTTCTTCCTACTCATCTACCTACTGTGGTCTAACTTTTGAAGTGGTACCATATGCTCAAGGAGACAACAACCTTACATACATTCTCAGAAGCAACATCTGGAAAAATGAAGTTTGCTGAGCTTACTTGGTATGACTTTTGATGGCTCTGTGACAGTGAGAGCCGTGTGAGTTAACTCCAGTCCAGTTCCTTTTCAGCCTTTTTTTTTTTTTTACTCATACAGTGGTCAGATGATAAAAGCAAAAGCTCTTCCTTCCCCATCATCCTGCCCAGGAAAAAAAATATAGCAAAAGCATCTACTCTAATTTTTTAATGCACAAAGCAGGTCTATCCATCTTGTTTCTTCTTTGTCTGAGATTTCAGATGTTGCTGTGTTGCTGCCCAATTGCGTAAATGTTTCTGTTTTTACAAGACTTTGGAAATGAATGCTCTGTAGGACTCTGTCCAGGGCATGTTGAACCAGTGTGTTTTGTTGCACTATGCAGACATACACATTTCTATCCAGACTTTCCCAGACTGAATTAATGAAGCACCAGGCAGGAAAGTTCCATACTGAAGTATACCTTCAGCTTGATACCAAAGGTTTGACTCCATCACTAAAGAGCAGTGGAGATCCTGCAGGTCCTGTGCAAAGTTTTGTCTTTTGGTTCATCATCATTATCTTTTTGTCCATCATCCTTTTAACTGGTCTTACTACAAGTTTATTTCTCTGTAACACCCTAAAGAAGATAAACCATATATTTTGCTATAGTTATCTGCCAAAATTGGCTTTTCTTGAAGAACAGAGCACTAAACAAGGGCTTCCAGTCTTTCAGAATAATTTGGAAATTATGCCAGCCAAAGGTAATCTTTAGAGACTTTTGTGGGTATGAGAAGCTTGATGCTCCTCAATATCAATTCTTCTAGGTCACTGGACACCTTACTAACAGCCCTCCAGTTCACAACCCATCTGAGAGCATAGCCAAGGTAATTGAGATAGGTATGCAATATGTGTAACTGCTGACTACAAATGCAGCTCAGTTGATTCACTATGAGCATGGGTGCATGACAAAAAAGAAATGAATCTTAGCATGACTCCACATGAGTGGTGTTGACACATTCAATTGTCTGTGGTTCGTTTGCTGCAAAACAGTAGCTATTTTAGAAAAGCAGTCGATGAGTTTAGCATATACAAAGAGTAGACAGATTTAAAAGACATCTTACTGGAACATTCTATTTTTGAGATTTCACTTTGACAAAACTGCCTCAATAAGGACTTGGATATGAAAAACAGGAAAATGCTTTTGGATCTGAATCAATTCTTTCCATACGTTATTTTTCCTTATCTCTGTTTCCCTTTGTTTCCATGTAAGAGATTAAATAAAACTTTAAGAAATTTTTGTCTTGATTGGAATCATAGAATCATAGAACAGTAGGGTTGCAAGGGACCTTTAGAGATCATCTGGTCCAACCTCCCTGCAGAAGCAGGTCAACCGAGATCAGGTCACACAGGAACATGTCCAGGCAGGTCTTGAAGACATCCAAGGAAGGAGACTCCACACTCTCTCTGGGCAGCCTGTGCCACTGCTCTGTCACCCTCACAGTGAAATAGTTTTTTCTTATATTTAAATGTAACTTTTTGTGTTCCAGCTTCATTCGATTACCCCTTGTCCTATTGCTAGATACAATAGAAAAAGGGATGCCTCAACCTCCTGACATCCACCAAAGGGATTCAATGGACAACCCTTTGTTCAGAAATGGAACCGGTCTCTTGATTTGGGATCCCATAACTCTGTCTCTTGCAGAATCAAAACCACAATGTGGTAAACCCAGCATTTTTTTCTCTCAGCAACTTTCTTCTCCCTTTCAATAGTTAAAAAGATAGTAGTGATAGTCTCTGCAAGCACAGCTGAGGGCTGCAGACAGTCGTTCCCTATAAATATGAGGCACAAATACCTGGTGGTAGAGATGCAGCACATACACATTAATAAGCAAGATAACTCCAAACTGTATGAAATAAGGCAGAAAGAGGAAAGAGAAAAATATCTATTTTGAACCCATAGCTAAATTATAATATCTCAGAATGAATTAGCCACAAATGGTAATCACAAGTTGTGGCCAGAAGTGAACAACTGACAGCTTGCTTCTGCAGGAAACCTTTCTGTGTTGCTTACTTTGACTTAATGGAAGCATTAAAAATTCTAGACCAGATCCTCTAAGGAAGAGGAGGATACTATGGGAGAAGGGCAGCTGCAACCTCCTGACAGGTTGACTAAAGGCAAATTCTCCAACATTCATTGAAGAATACTGTGTTTCATCTCTGAACTACATACTAGTGGGCTTCAAAGGGTTTCTCAGCCTTCAGATATATGCAACTATATCAGCAAATGAGTGAGTAACAATGTCAGGCAAAAAGTGAGTACAGAAACCTTGCTTTGAAGTAATCCATGGACTATGCTTATAAAACTAGTTGTGTGTACTATCTTTGATGCCTAGTCAGTGATGGCATAAGAAGATTTGGTTTCTTCATTTGCTATGAGTTTGCTTGGTTTTCTGCTCCTCAGGAACGGAATTGATACCTTATTTGCTGTTTCTGGGTATACATCTTTGCATTGTAGACTGGTAAAAGAAGCCTGCTACCTGTACACATATGAGATGACACCAGTGACCTGGCACGTTTCTGACTCATTATAAATAGCCATATTAAACATAGGATATTTTAAATACACAGCCTCTGGGTATTATTAGGGCTTTTTATATTTTTGGTTTAGACAAGTCTAACAATTGTTGGATACGCTTTGTAGTAGCTTGTTTAGTCTTTCTCTAGAACTCTTTGCTACCTCTGCTTGATCTCAGATACTTCTTTAACTCCCAGTATAGTCAGACTGTTGGAATCAAAACTCTGTCTCTTCTGCAGCTAATCAAAGTACAAGCAGAAAAATAGATAGCAAAACAAGTTTTCCGCTAACAGACCTTTCTTTATGTCTTTTCATTTCCATGATACTCTTGTATAGGCCTAATATCCAGCTATATTTCTGCACTGCTTGTTTAAAATGCTACTGTAACAGCGTTTGCCGTAGTATCCAAGCATATCACAATCAATGTGTATATCATAGAATCATGGAATTGTAGGGTTTGGAAGGGACCTTAGAGATCATCTAGTCCAACCTCCCTGCAGAAATAGATTCACCTAAATCCTGACAAGATCTGAAAGATTACTCTAATTACCACTGTTACTCTGCTTTTAGAGAGAGAGGAGTAACAGAACTGCTGGCTGCATTGCAACTGACTTGCTGGTGGCTGCTGTGGCATTAAGGTTTCTTGGTTAAGGACCGATCACAGTTTCCTTGCCTTCTGCTGAAGCAGCACAACTTTGGTCTCACCTCAATAGAAAAAAACAGGCCAGGGCATTCAGCTGGGACTTCAAAGTTCAGAAGTGCTTCATCTCTCCAGTCAGATACTGGCTTGAAATCTAGATTTAAGTCTACACCTCAGAGCATGCTAGGGTGTAAGATGGGATAAGGCTTTCAAGTGCATCTTGTTTACAGGGTTTGTGCTTTGAGTAAATAAATAATTATTTTTAATCCAGAGGGTGAATACCCAAACATGACTGACTATGCATGATATTAAAGAACTCACTTGGTTGAAGGGAGACCTGAGTTATAATCATGTTTTAATCTAACATTTAGGTCTAACATCAAAAATTAATCTAAAAATGGAACTGTGTCCATATCCTGGCTTCTAAGTAAGAGAATCATAGTCATGACCTAAATCAATGTTTTTTAAATATTAATATCCTTCTTTTCCCTTTCTACTCCACCTTTCAATACTGAAGTTTTAAGTCCAACCTATATAAATAAATTTACTCACTTTAAATCTCATTGCCATTAATTATGACAAATAAATGATGCTAAGCATTCTAACAGAATCAAACCCATCTGATAAAAATGATATTTTTTGGTTTTTGGCCAAACAGAAAAGGTTTTAAGAGATGATTGGACCAATGCAGAAGTTTCTGGGCAAAATGATAAATACTAAAAAGTTAATTTGAACTAAATGTTCAGTTTAAACCCAAATGAGGAATTAGTTCTCACTTTGTTTTTAATTTAGATCTTATTTAATTGACTTTTATTAAGCCATACTGGCAATTTCCAAGGAGAAGAAAAAAAAAAGCTGAAAAAAAAGAATTAAAATGTCCTTTGAAAGTGTTAGCATTTCGAGTCCTAGTGTTACTGGACACAAGAGACTGAATTCAAAGTTGCAGGTGTGTCACAGGATTATCCTACTCCACTCGTCGCCCACACCCTCTCTCCACACCTGATCTGTAGTCCTATCTGGTGTTGCATTCATCAGGCTCTTTCACGAGCCAATGCATTTCTCTCTTATGGCAGAAATCTGCAGGATTTTAACATGGTCTGGCAGGAAACTTAATCACAGATGGATCTGAGGCATGCCAGAGACAGCTCAGCAATTAGTGTGAATGGGAGACAGGGACCAGAGAAGGTGGGAAGGGTCCTCTTTAGTCTGTTTTGTTGGCTTGCACCACCTCATGGAATAGCATCCCCAAAGAGATCACTGTTGGAAAAAAAGGTAACATTTCTGACTATACCATCAGTTCACATGGTCAAATTCTTGTTCCTTTGAGCCAATTCTATTAGAAAAACTATTTTACCACTTTGTACAAACCTTGTCTCATATTTAATTTTAATTCTCATAAATTCTTGTCGGTTATTCTGTGCCTATAATTACTTATCAAATTTGAAAGCCAGGGGTCACTCGAAATTACATTTTCCAACAAATCATGTATTCTTCAATAAGTTTCATCTAGAAACAGGAGTGACAAAAAGTTACTTAACAATGTGTACGTTTACTGTAAAATACTGATACATTACTTCTTTTCTTGTATGTTTTTGAAATGCTTAGAAATTAATTAAGATCTGTTACCCATCTTCTGAAGATTATGAAACTGAGTGAAAACCACAAGTGGCCAGAAATCTTCAATCTCAATGCAGTAGCTGTTCAGGCAAGCTGAGTGTTAGAAGCCACTTACAGAAGTTCAGAACTACATATTTGGTAGACCCTGAATAACTATTTATAGGTTCACATAGTCAAATGGTCTGGAACAAACATCTTTTATATATGGGATTTTTGTAATTCCTTCCTATACAATACATTTAGTCATTTGTATTTTATGTTTCTTTTGGGGTCTATCATTCTCATTAGTGTACCTAAATTTGCTCCACGCCCAGGCATGGGTTCATCACTGTACTGTGTAAAAGGCTGTTCATCTACACAGTAGTGTACTGATTTAATGCATATCCAGTAGCTGCTGCTTAACTTACTGAATTATGTGACTGAGAAGACAAGGTAATTTTAGTCCATTAGCTTCCCAGTAACTCTCTTTAGAATAGATGGCATTAAGATATTCTTGAAGTAACTTTAAATTATGTTTAAAATTTCTACCTTAGCAGCACAAATACACTTTTACCAAACTCATAACTAGTAAAAATATCTTTGTATGATTTACAACCTTTTTCTAGAATATTGGCTGCTCTGTTTCCTCTGCTTCAGTAAAGTATGCTAACCAGTTGCAGACTAGTAACGACAAACTGATACCAGATAACACCATTTCTCTTGTTTTCTATTAACTGCTGTTAGCCTGATTTCCTCTTATTCAAATGCATAATTTGTTAATGTATTTCTCATAAGTAGGCAATACACTGAGCATGTTTCTGAATATTTTACTACATTGTCTCCCTGAAATCAAAGAAACTGTAGGGTCATTTCCAATTCCCATTTGGCTAAAAATAATTTATCAGCACATTTACGTGCCATCAATATTAAGTATTTTCCTATTTCTCAACAGTAGAAAGCTCAGCCAGCTTTACAACTTTGGTCCTGCAATTTCAAAATGCTCACTCTATAGCAGTGTAGTCTACTTCTGCCAGGTAGCTTCATCTCTGATTACAGTATTAGGATCCCAACAGCCATCATTCTAGCAGATAAATCTCCTAGAGCAAGAAATATTCACTGCATTTATGTCTTGAACGTGGACTTTTCTAAAAGAGCTCTGCAAGGGCTCTGCTTAATGGCTTCAACGTTATTTCTAAACAGTTGCAGATTTTGAATAGTCATTAAAATAAACCCTCATCCTTTGATTCCCATTCACATGGAATTGCATTTTTTTATGTTTATGGCTTACAACACAAGATCTTGGAGGTCCTAAATTTGGGCAAATCTGTCACAATGAACTACTTAGAAAGCTCTTTTTTATCTAGCTGACTTTTTGGAGTTTGTTGCAGCTGGCAGATAAACTTGTTGTGGGAGCATGGTATCCTTTTACTTTCCTTGCCATTCTTAGACTATTTAGTTTTCAAGTGTCATCAGTTTCAAGGGTGAGGTTACCTTGAGCAGTAATCCAGATGTTTTTTCTCAACTAAAAGAAAAAGTAGCCCCACTTTTTAGTATGATAACAGTTTCCTGAAAGATGAAGTATGAGATAATATGCTGAGGGCTCAAATCCCTTTTTCATTTAGAACACTCTGGGTGTCTATATGCACGTATCTATAAGTATGGGTGTGCACATGAGTGTATTCCAAATTGCAGTTCATATCTGTTATTGCTTATTGTACAAATAGTGAACCTGAGGGGTCAGGAGCTGTGGTCAAAATTTCCAGTCACCAATTTTAATGCAAGCTGATCGCCCTAAAACTTAAATGACTTTATGAGATGCTGAGCATCAACCTATCAAATGTGTGAATGCATTTTTGGCTTTGAGGCTCCCAGTATCAGCAGACATATTTAGAAACTGTGAGCTGCTCAAGATCACATAACATTTTAAAGCAGAAGACAGTACAAACAATCTGATCTTCTGATGTCCATGATTTGTTTCAGCTGTTTACACAACACTGTCCATTTTGGTTGAACAGATACTCCCGAGCTACATTTAGTACCGAATTGTCCAGTTCTTCATCTGAGATGTATTAATTTCTCTTTGTAGATTAGTTGAGTAGTGGGTTTTCAGGGAACTAAAACTTTCTGCAGATACATTGGAATTTTACCCTTTCCATCTGCCCTTTCCACCAGTAGGTAGATCCAGATCTATAACTTTGAATTCAGTACTTAAATATAGCCAGGTAGTATAACTTTTTTTACTTACATTCCTACCTCATTATTTGAAAATACACTTTTCTTAAATGTGATCTGAGTGTAATTATTTCTTGAATTTCGTTTTGGAAAGAATTGTTTACCATTTATTTGTTGGCATACTTCAGGAGAATATCTTTGTACCTCTGGAAGTCCATCTCTGTCTCCAGTGGTCAGGCTGCAGAATAGCATGAAAAGCTGCCATGTATAGAAAAATATCTGTTTAGTAAGTGAGATCTCTGCAGGGTTTTCAGCTTAAGTTTGCAGAAGCAAATTGTATTATTGTTTTGTTGTTGTTGTTACTGTTATAATGCTAGGAATAAGGGATGTAGTCTTTCAAGTAGAAAAAACTCTGGAATGTCTTCACTGTATCATCAGTTTTACAAATAAAATGCCTGTAGAGATGCTCACATAACATATATTGATACAAAGTGTAATTAATATTAGAATTTGAGGAAAGATTTAGAAGGAGTTGTTTTATCTAAAACAACAGTTTCTGGTGAGGGCAATTGCTGTATGGAAACTTGAGTTTCAGACACTCTTAAGCTTTGGAGATATTGATAATTTTTTCCCATTAACTTGTGCTAAATTCATATGATGCTGTTCCTGGTAGTGGAATGGATTTTTATAATGATGGGTTGAAATTTGCAGCATTTTGAATATACTTTTGTTCCCTTCATTGCCTAGGGCTTTTAGGGAACCTCTAAGTCTTGGTAGATATTGTCAGTGATCCTATTGCTCACTGCAGAGCAGAGCATACTGCCTTAGGGTGTGTGGCAGTGCTGCAGCCAAGCTGCCTGATTACACCAATAACTCACTTGTAGTCAAGAGTATTTAAAATAACGTTTTATTTTTCATGTCTAATAAATTTCACTGGCATCCAATTGAACCTATGTCTGAAGTTGATGTTCCTGCTTCTTTTACCTCTCCCAGCTGTGTTTGCCCATCCCCTCTCTCACATTGGCTCTAGCAACTACAAGTACCCAGGGAGCATCAAAGTCGCTGAACTGCAGCAATGGTGTAATCATTTTTTTATTTT
Source organism: Urocolius indicus (assembly GCA_013401255.1). Classification (NCBI taxonomy): domain Eukaryota; kingdom Metazoa; phylum Chordata; class Aves; order Coliiformes; family Coliidae; genus Urocolius; species Urocolius indicus. The sequence continues at coordinate 32,125 of WBNH01004452.1, read as the reverse complement.
GGTGGTTCTCTGATGTATCAGTGAGTTGATCCAATTCATGTCTGCAGTTGATAGGAAAAGGAAGGAAGGAAGGAAGGAAGGAAGGAAGGAAGGAAGGAAGGAAGGAAGGAAGGAAGGAAGGAAGATGTTGGAGGGGTGGAAGAATAGGCTTGTCCCCTTCAATGGCAGCATAATGTGAAATGTTACCTCTAAGTCAACCTGGTGACAGTGATGTTATTTTTAAACTTAAAGCTGTGAGAGAATTATTGCTGTAATGTGAAACTGCACACTTTCTGTGTCCTCCCAAAAAAAGAGTTCCTACAACCCTTCTTTGTTGAATCCCTTTCTTTCCTAAGTGCCCACTTTTCCTTTGTTGTGGGACTTCTAATTTACTTCTAGTGTGACTTGCAAACTGTAACTCCTTTTTCACTGTGTAGACCCTGTAAATGGAGGATCTTTGCAAAAGTGTGGCCTATTTACTCTCCCTTAATTTAAATTCTAAAATGAGATTCTTTGCACCTTTGAGCAAAACAGTCACCATCTGCCTTCCTAAATCAGTAAGGCTCACTTCAGTGAACTAGAAATCTATTCTCCAGTTTTCTGACTCTTGGAACCACAGAATGGTTGAGGTTGGAAGGTAAGGTAGGTTGCTGATGGATGTACCCAGTCAGGTTTTTAATACCTCCAGTGTGGAGATTCCACAGCCTCCCTGGGCAACCTCTTCTAGTGGTCCCAACCTCTTTGTCAGCCTCACAGTAAAACATATTTTTCTTGTGTTTGATCATTCCATACTTCAATTTGTGTCCATTGCTTCTTGTCCTTTCACTGGGTACTGCTAAGAAGAGTCTAGCTCCACCTTCACCATCTTCCCATATGGTCCTCCCGTCCATCTTCATGGACTCTAACCAGTATGTCCATGTCTCTCTTGTACAAGGAAACCCAAAACTGGACACAGCCCCCCAGGTGTATCTCACCAGCGCTGAGAGGAAGGCTCACCTCTCTCCTCCTGCTGGTGATGCTCTGCCTACTGCAGCTCAGGATGCTGTTGCCTCTCTTTGCTGTAACGGTGTATTCCTGTTTATATTAATCTAATTGTGCCTCAGGTCTCACAGGGTTTTTTTTCTGCCAAGCTGCTTTCTAGCCACTGAACTCTTAGCCTGTCCTGGTGCCTGGGATTAACTAAAAGCCCCATGCAAGTTTTTGTTTTAAAGATAAGGTCAAATACTTAACTTTAAAAAAATTGTTATTGTTCTTTGTGTCATTGAAATAGAGTTACAAGCATGTTACTCCGGAGGCAAATGTGTACTTCTATAAATGCAAGTTACACTGAAAAGCAGACTAACAGCAGCAGTTAGCTGTTCTGTGTCTCAAAACTCTGCCATTTCTCACAAAAATTCTTCACTAAATGCATTTTGGAATGTATTACACACAAGCTCTTTTTAGACTTTTTTAGGCAAGAATGTTTTCTGCCTAATAAACTATTCAATAGCGCTTTGTATTTCTTGAGCTAGCAAATAGATATAAATATGCTGGTTTCGGAGGGAAATGTCTGATATGGATACACTATATAGGATCAGGAACATTTCCATAAATAATCCAACTGATCTCCACACAGCAGTTCATATAAATAAATGCTAATCAGTATTATGGAAGACTGTAGAGCAGATGGCAAGCATGGTTGTCTCATCACAAATCTTACGATATTTGTTATATATAAACGTTGACAACAACTTCCTGTCACAGGTGGTCAACGAGGAGGGGTGTGCTGCTGGACCTTGTGCTGACAAATAAAGAAGGTCTGGTTGAGGATGTGAAGGTTGGAGGCAACCTTGGCTGCAGTGACCATGAGATGGTGGAGTTCAAGATCCTGTGCGGAAGAGGCAGAACACAAAGCAGGACCGTGACCCTGGATTTCAGGTGAGCTGACTTTGACCTCTTTAAAGACCTGCTTGGAGGGATCTCGTGGGATAAGATTCTAGATGGTTGAAGTGCCCAAAAGAGCTGGTCAATATTTGAGCGCCACTTCATCGAAGCCCAGGATCAGTGTGTCCCCACATGTAGGAAAGCAGGAAAAGGAGGCAGGAGGCCTCTATGGATTAACAAAGATCTGCTGGGACAACTCAGGGAAAAACAGACACCTATGAGAGGTGGAAAAAGGGCCCGGTTTCTTGGGAACGGTATAGGAACATTGCCAGAACGTGCAGCGGTGCAACCAGGAAGGCTACAGCCCTTCTAGAATTAAACCTGGACAGGAAAGATAAGGAAAACATGAAGCGTTTTTTCAGGTACATTGGCAGCAAAAGGAAGATCAGGGAGTATGTGGGCCTACTGCTGAACACAGAGGGTGCCCTGGTGACAGAGGATGCAGAGAAGGCTGAACTACTGAATGCCTTTATGCTTCAGTCTTTACGGCCAAGGCCGGCCCTTGGGAAGCCCAGTCCAGCAAGGATAGTAGGACAACATGGGCAACAGAGGACTTGCCCTTGATGGATGAGGACAAAAGCTCAATTGGGCAACCTTAACTCTCATAAGTCAATGGGTCCTGATGGGATGCATCCTAGAGTGCTGAGAAGCTGACTGATGTGATTGCTAAGACACTCTCCATCATTTTTGAACAATCATGGAGGACAGGTGAAGTGCCTGAGGACTGGAGAAAGGCCAATGTCACTCCAGACTTCAAAAAGGGCAGGAAGGATGACCCAGGAAACTACAGGCCGGTCAGCCTCACCTCCATCCCTGGAAAGGTGATGGAACAACTGTTTAGTCTAGAGAAGAGGAGACTGAAAGGGGATCTTTTTACTATTTACAAATATCTGAATGGTGAGTGTCAGGAGGTTGGGACTCTTTTTTCTATAGTAGCTAGCAACAGGACAAGGGGTAATGGAATGAGGCTGGAACACAAAATGTTCCATTTAAACATATGTAAAAACTGTTTAACTGTGAGGGTGAGGGAGCACTGGCACAGGCTGCCCAGGAGAGTTGTGCAGTCTCCTTCTCTGAGGGTCTTCAAAACCTGGCTGTACATGTTCCTGTGTGACTTGATCTAGGTGGACCTGCTTCTGCAGGGGAGTTGGACTAGATGATCTCTAAAGGTCCCTTGCAATCCTACCATTCTATGATTCACATTATTAGATTCTCAACTCCTGGAAACAGAATATGAGTTTTACTTACAGCATTCTTGCCTGAAAAACCTCAAAAAATCGAACATTTGAAATGAGATTTTGAAAACCTAACCAAAAGAAAAATATATCTTCATTTTTTCCTTCATGGTGACTAAGCCAAGCTATTTCTCAGATCTTGATTTCTAGGCTCTGAAATACTCATACCGATATTACTGGAATCAGTTTGAAAGGTTATCTCTGCTCAGTTCTGTAGGGCTCTTCACAACAGCACTCTGTGGCCAAATTCTCTGATCCCAGAGAGCATCACAGGAATGCTTTAACTATGTTCTAGAGAGCACACTTTTTGTAAAATTACCTGCAATGTGTGTGTCTATAAATAGAGGTTGTCACAGTTTACCAGATAAACTCTTGGAGTGGGTAACTGTTAAAAATCAAAAAGAAACAAGTGATAGAGACAATATCTCCACTCAGGGACATGATATGACAGAAAGTACTTCAGAGCAGGGCACTGAGTTCCTTGCCAAGGGCTTATTCCAGAGTTAAGTTAGGTTTATGATTGCGAGAACGAGAAATGAGACACATGGCAAACAAGAAGGGACTAAAGTAGAAGCTGCGAAAGACAGAGGGGGACTGATGCTGGAGCTCTTCTCTGAGCAGACCTTAGCCAGGGTGCTCCTACCATCTTGTGATGTAAATTTCAGTCAGGGGCTGGAACTAAGGTTGAAATAAACCTAATCTGAGACAAAGTAAAAAAGAGGCTTACACATTTTTTTTGAGGAGAATTCTCTCCACTATGCTATCTGGGCTAAATATGTGGCAGAGTATCTGGTCTTGGTCTTAATGTACATTTACAGTCAATATTTAGGTTCTGGCTCTAAGGAAGGAAAACCTAAGACATGCAAAAAGGCTGGTGCTCAGAAGAGTTTGTCAACATCCTTTAAAGTAAGATTGAAAGCAAAATAAACTCACTGTTTCTTGAGGCTGCATTTAGCGTTTTCACAAGATTGTTCTTTGATAGATCTTTAATTTTTACATTTTCTTCCTTGCTCTGTATTACATGTCCATACATGATGCTGCACAACTTTTCCTTTGCAGTCATGAAGCTCACATGAGTCACGGTTCTGATAGATCTCAAAGAATGTACCTAGCGTGTGCCAGCTGAGAAGCTAAATCCATCTTGCTAATCTCAGATGGGTACAAGAAATTCCACATCATCAATTAGTTCTTATTTTTTATGCAAGATCTCAGAGAATTGTGTGAACTTCAGATATATATGCTTCATCTACTCTAAGTGATAGATAAAGGTGATAAAATAATTGAAGGAAAACAGTGGAACGGGCTGCCCATGGAGGTGGTGGAGTCACTGTTCCTGGAGGTGTTTAAGAGACGATTGGATGTTGCACTTAGGGTCTAGTGGATGATAGGGCTGGGACAAAGACTAGACTCGATAATCTTAAAGGTCTCTTCCAGTTGAAACAATTCTAAGACAGATTTTTTTCATAGAATTTTTGGAATGTTAGTATCCCTTGGTCTCCTCAAAAGTAGGCAAGCTGTATTAATATCATTTTAGCATTGAGGAAACTAGGAAGAGAAAGATCAAGTGACTTGCTTAAGGACATAGAAATAACTTTGCAACTAGCTGAATGCTCTCAAAACGCTTCCATTCCGTTTTCTTGCCTATAGACTGTTTCTACAGACAATAGAAATATTCCATTTCTTTTTTTCTTTTTTAATATGCCCTATAGTCCTAGAAGAAGAAGAGATTTCTCAAATCAGAGCCTGAATTGAATGGATTTGGGTAATGCAGGCAATGAAAACATTGAGTATATGTCTCACAAAGATGTAGGGTGCCCTTTCCCTCTAATGTTAAAACAAATTAGTTGTTTCTGACTATTTTTTCACATCTTGAGAGCAGGGAAAAACGGTGGAACAGCAGTATCTTTTCCTCATCCATTCATGCACAGCATGGCACTGCATGAGGAAGCAAAGCTAATCCAAGTACTTCTATATTTTGAGGAGAGGTTTGCTTTTCCAGTTATCCTAGTTGTTCTTCAGCACACTTATTCCTTTTCAGGTTTTCCTGGAAAGTTATGCTCATTGGTTAAAATGCCATAGTTTTGAATCTTCAAACTTAATTAGACTAATGACATTTTTTCATTTCTTTCCAGCAGATTATATATCACGGAAAATTAGAAGTGAGGAAACAGACTGTACGCCCTATTCATCCCAAAGGAAGAGATGGGGAGCTGTGGAAAGGTAAAGGGAGTTTTGAAGCAATTGCTGTGTGATAAGCGAACCTGTGATCTGGTTGAAGGTAAAAAGTGAAGAACCAGAGGAGAAGGAGAAGATTAAAAATGAGTGAGAGAAATGAAGGTAATGAGAATAGTAAGGAGATAGTATAGTCAGACAGTGAAAAGACTGAGCAAGAGAAAAAGACAGCTACATCACAACTGAAAGCTGGAGTGAGGGGTGGCAAAGGATGGCAAAGAAGCAAAAGAAAGGGTGGCAAAGAAGTGAAAATGGAGAATTCTGCTATTCTCTTCAGGCCAGAAAGTAATGTGAAAGGAAATCAGAGAAAAGAAAAGTATTAAAATCTAGGAAAGATCTGAAATTGTAAAAGAGCCTGCAATGGCTGAAGACACAGGAATCTTGCCAGAAAAGTAAATTTGACTTTGGCTTTGAGAGCTGTAAAAAAGATATATTGCTTCTGTTAGTAGAAGTACATTATTTCCCATTGAAGGCATAGGGGATTTGCTTCTACAGTTACTGCAGCAGTATATGAGAAGCAGTTTAATAGGTTATCCCTTCTCTTTGTTACGCTTTGCCTCTTTTTCACATTTACAATTTTACAGATGCAGGCATCCATTTGACATAGTAAAATAGATGAATGCATAAATTCATCCCTTACAGATTCCTTCAAGAATTTTGATGGAATTTTCCTTTCTTAGAAAAACCTCTTGTTAGAGTATTTCAGATGGAAGTATATGGATGCTTTTCAGCAGTGATTAATCCATGCCTGTCAGCTAAGAAAAGCCCCTTTAATTGATGTAGCGTAGGTCATTTTGCCCATAATTTGCAGGCAGAAACAGATTACACTATCCGTTTAGTGCCTTTTTTTGATCTTTAGAAGAGGAATTTGTAGCGAGTCTCTGGTGTGGAGGACTGTTTGCTCTGTAAAGAACCAAAGTCGGGAGGTATTTGACACTGGAAACTAATTTTGTTCTAAGGCATAAAATCAAAATCATGATAAGGTTAGGAAGTCCCTATCTTTAGCAAAGCTTACATACAGTATGCACCTGGATCCTGGATCAGAAACAAGTATTATTAATATGATTGGTTTTTTGTAATGAAAAAATACATTCTGAAACAGCCAGCATTGTTCAAAATGGAGACGATTTAGAAAGTCAGGAGAGCCTTGTTCCCACACAGAGCATCAGCTTTGATCTTTAATGATGACTCTATCTCACAGTTCAGTATTCAATAGCCAGGAGCCTGATCGCTCAGATGGCTCCTAAACAGCATGTTTTCTAGAGAAGCTTGAATTAGACAAAGCTGCCCATGGCAGAGATGAGGTTCCTACTCCCTCTAGTGCAACAAATGCACAGACACTGTGACAACACTGTTTAAAATGAGCTCAGTGATCTTAGAAGTCAAGGAGTAGGGGAATTAGCTTACACACTGATTTACCAAGAAGTCAGGCAAGCTATTATAAGAACTGTGCTTTCAAATTGTCAAGTGATTTGACTACTGTGGTCCTTAAAGATTCACACCAGCCTAAAAAGTGAGATGTCCTGGCTAAAACCAGATCTGAATAGCTACGAGGGGCTGGAAGTTAGAAGTTGTGTTTCTAAGGTGCGATAACTAAGGAATTACAAGTCAGACATAGATGCCTCAATTCTCTGTATAGAAAGGAGATGAGAGACCAAAGATGCAGCTGCTGGATTGGGAGTCCTTTGAAGATGATTGCTCTCTGTTAGTGCTACTACCAAAAGAAGTCCAAAAAGTGGTGATATGATAGAGTGGGCTGCTGAACAGCCAAGAGGTCACTAGGAAAACCATTTCCTTTCATCATGTCCTGGTCATAGAGCACACATCAGAAAAGTGTCAGTACCTCTGAACTGCCAGAAATATATTGCATTTCAAACCAAATGAGTTTAAAGTTATCATCACCTTTCATTCCTTAAGTTATTTCTTGTGCACCTCTCTCATTTTCTTCCAATCAAATATTTTATTCTGCTCCCTGTCAAAGCCCTGTCCCTGGTGTCTGGCTGGCCATTATGGGCAAAGCTGGGGCAGACAGTTGTTTTGACATTAGCTGCCACTTTAAGGGTGATTATATTTTCTTTTCCTTCTAATTTTATATTATACTGCAACAGAAGGTTTCTATAATTTATATGTCTAATCCCTTCTTAGAGATCTATTCCAGACTGCTTAATATCATATAAGACATTTTGAACATGTTCTGTGAAATTGATGATCTCTTACCAGTTTTCCACGAAGATCATACATTATGCATTAGCAATACAGATGATATAATTGGTACAAGACACTGTGCTCAACTGCTTTCTCCCTTGCTACTGCCAGTAAAAGAGACCCTACTCTCCCATACTGTAAATATATTATTATTTGAGTCATGTGTTTTGTCACCTGTAAGGACGTGCCCTGGAGGATGTGGGGGTATGGTTGTCTCCAAGCTCACAATGCATAGCACTGGGATTCGCTACCATGAGGGAGAGAGTGAGACAGGCAATCCTAGCTTGTCATCAGTGACGTGGCAATTGGATGACAAAACGAAACAGAAAAAAAAGATACTTTTTTTTAGTTATAGTGTTGTGGTGGTGATCACAGTCAAACTTGTGTAAAAAGTGAGATTTATAAGATCATGTGAGACAGCTGGAAAAAAAAAAAACAGATAAGCTTTAGACCAGTTTAACTTTGAGAACTGTTTCACAACTTTAAGAGCCAAACAGTGAATCAAGATAGAAAATTAAATGGGAGTAAGGTGAGCATGTCAGAAAGTAATCTGTTTGGTCCTTAAATGCTTACACTGAGACTGCCATTAAAATGTGGCAATAACTGCTATCATTTTAATAATCTTGGTAGTCTTTTTTCACATTGTTGCTAGTTTTCAGGTAAATAGATAGATGTTAAGAAGTCATTGAGTAAATCCTACCAAATAGAAGCTATTTTGCTGCTTTTATTCTACACTTCTTTTTTCCAAGTTCATATGATATCTAAGTGGTCGTCAGGGAAGGGAAGGTTGATAGAATACCTGAATTCTTTGTACAGTAGGTGTCATCTGGCTTAGCCAGTGACTTGGTGTGACATGCACTATTTGGATGGTTTGTCTTGCTCTGGTCCCACCTCAGCACAGGCAGTAACTCTAGGCTGTAATTCAAAGCCATTATACCTTTCCTTCCTTGTCACTCATTACTTGACAGGTTCATCCCTTGTGTGGTTTTGGGGTTGTTTTTTTTTAAATCCTGGAAAAAAATAGTCTTATAAAAGTTCTGTACAATCTGTCATTCATTTTTCTCTGTCTGCATCAAGGCTGTGGCCAGATATTTAATATGAAAAGGATACTGTGCATCTACAATTTCCAGGTGTCCTCAGGCACTTAACATCTCAAAATGTGGGCCAGTATTTCTGTTATTTATGAGATTTAAACTCTCTGAGATTTAACAAAAGTAAGTTGTGTTTTCTTGCCGTCAGAATCCACCGTGATAAAGCAAGATCTGATAAAAACATTAGGAAGTTTTCTCTTTGTGTCTCAATATTTATGTATGTAAATGGGTGTATGGTTAATTATAACTGACAAGAGACTGACACAAACTCAGATTCTCTGTCCCCATGGAGAGATACAACTTGCTCGTTGAAGTATTGTGGCATATCTCATGGGCTGTGTACTGAATCTTTAATTAAATGCTGCAGCATGTGTATAGGTGAAATGCAAGTGACTGTTGAAGAGGGAGGAAGGAATGTGCACAGAATAAGAACACAGAGAGAGCATCTGGCCTGTATTTCTTGATATTTCATAAATTGGTCAAGAGCTGAATTGTTTGGTTTCTCTTTATATTTTATTAATATTATATATTTATATTTTACTAAAGACTGCTCTGAAATCCTCTTTACTGAAGACTGCACACTAGCTCACATATGCATACAGAGTAGAGCCCCTCACCTTGTCTTTAATAACAATATGAAAAAATGTATGACAATTTGTAGCTGAAAAGGCAAAATACTTCTACATTATATTTTTGAGACATGGAAGAGAGATATGTCCTTTTACTACTTCAACTTGTTTTTCCACTGCTTGTGCATTCTTTGAAATAGTGATGTTTTTAAGCATGCTGCATTTTGGGTTTATTTTCATCATTTTTATGATGAAAAGCTGTGTGATTCCTAATGGGACAGTATGATAATCACATACCATCATCATTACACATGTTTTTTGCAAGATATTTCTGTATTGTACTAAGGCTGTTGCTGATTTTGGCATTGTTGGATTAACAGTGTGCAAATCTCAACACTCTTTAAAACCTTGCTTCAAGGAAACGTGGAGGAAAAAAGAGGCTACTGACCAAGTGGCACTATTTCCTCCCTTTGCCAATAGATTTTTCTGCTTATTATTTCTACATGTGGCAAGAGACAGACTCAGTAATGAGTTTTCTGAAACAAAACAAGATTAAAAGACCTCAAGCTACAAAGTCAACTGTTGCTCTTACAGATCCAACATTTTGCTTATGCTGGGTTAATAATCTACATGGGCTCAGGTACAAGGAAATTGGTATCTAAGTGCTGGCAAATGCAGGAGTACCTGATGGGAAAGAGAAAAGCATTACACTACAGTCAATGTTCACCTTCTCCCATTTCTTCTGGCTTTGCACATTCTTTTCCTTTCTCAGCATTATAGTCATTAACTAGAAAGATGTCTTTTACTTTTTTTTTTTTTTCACATCTTTCCTTTCTTTTCTTTGTTGGCAACTTATTGACAGGCATGTTCTCTTATTGCAAGACAACATTAATACGTTCTTTCTTTCTTTCTCCAGTGGGAGGGCTGTATATACCAGCTTACACCTTCAGACCTCCTGAAAACCTAATGGGCTGAGAGGCAGAGTAACTCTAGTATTACAGCCCTTCAAAATTCACTCTTCATAAAGCCAAACAAGTATTAAAAAGTAGGTGCTAAAACATGATTTGCAAGTATGGTTGAAGCACAGCTGGGTTTTCAGCCCCTACTCCAAAGACTTTCTCGCAATCTGTACTTCACGCTGTACACCTTGTGTAAACTGGAGTGTCAGACTGTCTTTTTGTGTGTGTGTCATAGAATCAGAATCATAGAATGGAAAGTCTTTGATGTGATAGGTTCAGACATTACTAATACAAGATTCACCCTTGAACGAATCCTTCAGGTATGGTGATTTTCAAGACAATCTCCTGTTTGTGTTATTGCTGTTAATGGGGGATTTGTTGCTGTGCTTTTCTTGCCACTTTCTCTTGTGGACCTTTTAAACTCCTATCAGTTTTACTTCTTTTTACCTTCTTATGTCAAACCACTTGACAGAAAAAGCTTTTTCTTTTCTTTCTAGTCCTTGCCTTCATATCCTTCTGCATTTAACTTTTCTGCTTCTATTACATTGCTGTCTTCTAGAGCTTAGCCTATTCTGCTGTCTTTAGTGTGCAGCTATTTTGTATGACCCGCATTCTGTTGCAACTTGGCTATTACACTGTTGTGTTTATGGGGCTTTCCTGAGTCAATCAAGTCTTACTGTTTTGTTTGTAACTATTTAAATTGGAATCCAGGAGAGGAGAGACAAACAGGGCAGTTCACATTTTCCTTTTGTGTGTGTGTGTGTGTGTGTTGACTTAAAACCCTTCATTTGCATCTACTTAATTGTTCTTTTTGTATACAGCAGTCTTGTAGAAACTTATAATACTGGGTACAGCCAAGAGGCCATATGAATCTTATGCATTTTACAAAGATGCATTAAAACATGGTTATGGAAATTCAGAAATTGTTTTCCACTGTAGAAGATAATGCAAAAATATTTCAAGACCTTTGGTGTGCATCAGCCCCAACTTCTACATTTCACAAAATTGGCTCTTTGTTGCCATCTGTAAATTCTTCCCTGCTGTTTTAAGATCCAGCTGTGAAATATATGTATGAGTGTTACTAACTAAATTTCCTAATATATTTAGTTGCAAATTACCACTTAAGAGAAGAAGAAATGAAGGTTTGTGGAGTAAAATCATTAAGATTGGGGCAACTTGACTTGTAACAACCCAAACTCAATACAGTTTTTACTGCATACTCAAGACTGTAACTATGTAACATCTACAAAAGGAGAGGCACTGCTTAAATTAGCAGCTAAAACACTATGAGACCACTAATGCTTGAAAAAAGGAGAATCTTGCAAGTTAGGACTTAGTGAGGGTGAGGGAACCCTGGCACAGGCTGCCCAGAGGGGCTGTGGAGTCTCCTTCCTTGGAGGTCTTCAAGACCCACCTGAACATGTTCGTATGCGACCTGATCTAGGCGAACTTGCTTCTGCAGGGGAGTTGGACTAGATGATCTCTAAAGGTCGCTTCCAACCCTACCATTCTATGATTCTATGACTGAGGTTTATTATCAGAATACACCAGAGAAGTTCGGTAAGGACTGTGTCCTGTGGGAGGGACCCCAGATTGGTGCAAGGGAAGAATGGAAGGAGTCATCCTCCTCTGAGAAGAGAGAAGCGCCAGAGCCCATCTGTGAGAGACTGACCACATCCCCCATTCCCTACCCTGCTGTGCTGTTGAGGGGGCAGGAGGTAGAGATATTAGGAGCAGTGAGCTGGGCCCAGGAAGAAAGGAGGGATGGGGGAGGGAGTTCTTAAAGTGCTGGTTGTAATTTTCTCATCATCCTACTCTCTTTTTCCTTTTTTTTTCTGTTCTGTTTTGTTGGCAATAGGATAAACTTTCCTTACTTTCTTCTCTAAGTCAAGTAGTGGAGTCTGTCGTTCCTGGAACCAAAATTGGCAACGAGCCCTCCCTGCCCTTGTCTTGATCCACAACATCCTTGGGTTTTCTTCATTTTTTTTCCTCTCATTTTGCTGGGGCCTCTGCCATCCTAAGGAGAGTGGGGGTGGATGTGGGACAGTAAGAGTCTGTCATGGTGCTTCATAGCTGGCTGGGCAAAACCACAACAATTCAGCAGTATTGCTCCACAATCTTATTTTATGCCCTGAATGTAGTAAGAGAATTACCAATTAGGCCACTTTATGTGAGCAAAGGCTTCTCTAATTTGCTTACATGTGAAGACTATTCCTGGCCTTGTTACTACCCATCTCTATTAGATTTCACAAAGTAAAGGATCTTGTCTCAGCTATTGTGAAAGCTATTTCAGTTGTGGCAATAGCATGTAAGCTATTTTCTAAACAGAAGGAAACGGCCTCCTATACAGTTCTCTTGCTGGAATAGTATTTAGGACAGTAATGTCCTTGGATATTAATAGATGCTAGTCAACTAAATAAAAATGAGATAATCTTACCTTCTATAATGACTTTCGGGTCACCTCGTGTTTCAGTTTAAAGCAATTATGAGAGATGTTGTTTCTTGTACTTAATCCCATGACACTTTCTGCAAGAATTGGATCACAACATAAAAAGCCATTTCTTATAGACAGGTTAGTCAGCATATTCTTTCATTTCTTCTGCTTACAAAATGCTCAAGATTTTCTCAAATTAATTTACTCTATGTATATAGGAAATTATTTGGAAAATATTTTCACTACATGTTTATCTTGTGAACAGTTTGTTGTGAATATTTACTAACTTCTACATGAACTCAGTGTTGGTTAGTCATTTGAGTGATACAATTTCTTTACTGGGTTACTTTTGCATCTTACGAATGCATTTCACATTTTGAAGTACAATGTGAGTAATCTAACTCAACATGTATTTTGCTACTACTTAAGCTTTTGCTTACATTTGCTATTGCAAATGAAAGTAAAACCTGATTGTTTCTGAGCTTGGATGACTACCAGGGGGATTTTTCCCATTGCTCAGGCAGCTCAAATAACTGCATTCTCCCTGCAGACTTAGGTCAATACTGCCGCCTTCTCTTGGTCTTTTACACTGTTGTGTAAAGTCCCTATGGGCTGTGAAGCAATTGCTACAGTCCGCTCCAGAAATGGCTTCATTGCACTGAAATGCACTTACTAAATCTAAAGTTTCTTTCACATGCTTTGTAATAAAAGAATGCAATCAACCACTGTAAAACTTAAGAAGGTATTACTTAAAGTCAAGTGTTTACTTCTGGATTTATATAGTTACATAGAATAGGTTTATTTCTCAAACCTACTGGTCATCTCCTGGTTTCTGTGCAGTCAGTGGCTTAACACTTAATAAAATGAAATATAAATTATTATATTTAGGCGTTCATGTTTGATCATTTTGGCTCCAGCTTGTCAGTGCCTGTGTGTTTGCTTAATTGCAAACACTACATTCCTTTCGTTACAAGGTGCTGTGAGAGTTATATAATTGTTTAGACAATGCTTTCAGCTAATCGAATGAAAGACAATTACAGGAGTGCAAGATATTTTAGCGTGATTTCTCTACATACTGATGATGGATGGAGGCTGTGTTATGATATTTTTTCTCTTTTTTATCTTTAATCTACTTTGAACTTTAATGGCATTGTTAGTATTTGAAAAAAGTATTTTTCCTAGGGATTGTAAATGGGCAATGCAGAGTGATGGTACTCAGATATCTGGGAAAGTTTTTCCAGTGGACATGGAGGAGCTTTCTAGTGATGAATCATCTTGCTTCCTAGGTAGCTGAAGTCCTTACTGGTAGCCAGCACTTCTAATTTATCTGAGCACAAAAAAGAGACGAGTCTCTTGAGGCAGGAATCAAAAATTAGTGAAGACTTGCAGTTGTTTTCCAGACATCAGAGGAATCAATAAGGAAGGCAGAGGAGGGAATTTGGCAGCAAAGGGCAGAGAGCAGTGTATTGAAGAAGGGGAAGAATTTGATGTTTGCATTTTCAATGGAAGGCTTCCATTAAAAAAAATAGGATGGAGAAAAAGAGCTTGGGATTCGAAGTCTGAAGTGTCTCAGGATACAGAAGGTTGCTCAGGCACTGAGAACAAGTTTTGTCACTGCGTAATATAATCTGTACTTATTACTTCATGTCTGAAATTTTGTCAGCAAAAGCATCAGAGAATAAATATTATCAGCACTGTTTATAGAATCACTGAATATTCTGTATTTGTGAATAAAATCTCTTTTAACTCTGGTGCTCTCGGCTGACATTTTCACTGCCTTTTATTGTCATACAAGAGGATCATTGATGAAAAATCCATTTTTGCATCAGTCTGCATCTTGTACATCTAAAGGAGATTATCCCCTCACCTCTGTGTGACTTCACTCCTTTTGGATTTCTTACTATTTATTTCAACTGCAGCAGCAACTTTTCTTTCCAACATACTTTTTTATCTATAACCATTGGTTATTCTCCTCCTGGGCAACACTGCTTCTGCCAGGTCTCTTCTGATGATCCCCACCTGCACTCACCCAGAGACGGAGCCAAGCTCACTGTGAGGGTGCCACAGTGTCTGAAAAAGCAAAAAAAGATCTGTCCTGGGAGGAGGAACAGCTAACTCCATGGGCAAAACTAACCACTGTCTGCATTTTTATCTTAGAAAATGTTTTTCCTTCCTCTTAGCCAAGGAACTGACTCTGGTAATCCATAAACTGATCATCTCCAGGCCACACTAGGAAACCTAATCTGAGTATTTTTGATACCATAGACAACTTGGCAGCAAAAAGCACAGGAGAAAAGGGTTATACGAAGATACATAATCCATCATCACTCGTATGGCCTAACGTCATCTCCCCTGACAGAAGATTCATGTTGAATGAATCACTGCTAGCCATGACTCCGCCATATACACCAAAGCTGTTAGTGTTCAGAAGAGCAACTGCAGAAGACACCAGATAGGTCATGTTCTCATGACAGAACTTTCCAGTATGAAGACATCCAGGCCCTTTCAGGAAGTTATATGAGTGTTAAGACTTTAACTGTGAATTATTCTGTGACTCTGCAGTCTTCTACATGCAGCTTTTCCCCAGGTGTTTCTCTAGGCCCTTGAGTCTGAATCCACATACAATGTTGTGGGGACATTATGAAACAACCCCATGAGGAACTGACATACAGAAGCTGACTATCTATATACTATACACTAAAACAAGATGTTAAATGCATCTATAGCTCATTTATATAGCATTTGTATACCTCTTCTTATGGGTACTTCATGCAAAATCAACTCCCATATCACTACTTCCAGTGCTGTCCCAAATGCAGTTCTGAATGCCAGAGTCCTAGCCAATATATTTCTTTTAAGGACAGATGCAAAAACATGTAATTCTCAGTGTTTGATGTTCTTCCTTGTACACAACTATGTTTCTGCTTTGTTTCTGTGTTGGGTCTGGGATTGCGGTGATTTTCCACACCAGTCCTTGTAGTTCTGTGCCTTCTGTTGGTAGCTAAAAGCATGTGTTGGTAGGACATCATTGTTTGGGCTACTGCTCCCACAGCATCAAGGCTTTCCCTCCAGTATTCCTTCCCCCACCTTCACCAGTAGCTGTGGCTGGCAAGATTCTGGGAGGGGCCATGGCCAGGACAGCTGACTCAAGCTGACCAAAGAGATATTCCATATCATATGACATCAGCTCAGCAATATAAATTCAAGGAGAGAAGCGGGAAGGGGAGCTTGATTCATTTTGGCTTTCCAAAGCAACCTTTATGTGTACTGGAGCCCTGCTTCTTGGGAAGTGGTTGGACATTGCTACTGGTGGGAAGTAGAGTATTTGCTTTGCTTTGCTTCTCACATGCATAGCTTTTCTATTTCTTTATTAAACTGCTTTTATCTCAGTCCTTGAGGCTTCCATCGTATTTTCTCCCCTCCATGTCTTGCTGATGAGGGGGGTGATAGAGAGGCGTGGTGGGCACCTAGCATCCAGCCAGGGTCAACCCTGGAAGGAAGTTGCCCTTCTCTCATCACAAGTATCATCTTTTCCCAGACTTTTTTGTTTTACCATATATCAAAAGTCAGACAATATGAGCAGCTACAGCAGCCTCCTGGTTCATTTTGTCCTGGGGAAATCCAATCAAAATGCTTGATATTGCTGGACAGTTTGGGATTGTAATCTGAAAGAACAACCCTCACATTTCTCGAGTGAGTGAGGAGATAGATTAGACATTCCCATCAGCTTCTGTGTGCAAGACAAAGCCAGATCAGAAGGAAAAAAGCTGGCAGCTGGATCAATGTAAGCTGGTGCACAGACGGAGAAGTTACTCAGCAAATTAAATTTACCAAAACACAATAAAAAGTGCAGGGGAACAGTTAACCTCCTAACCCTATCGTTCCTCAATTTTGATTCAGGTTATTTTGGACCAAGCTCTGCATTGTTTTTCAATAATGTTTTCATTAACTGAACAGATGGGCAGATTATTAAGTTAAGAAAAATAATTGAGATAGAGATTAAAAATAATCAGATTGAGAGTTGCAAGTAGTGGAAACATTACAAGCAGGGAAAAGCAGAAGATAAAACAAAGGAAAATACAAGAAAATTGAAACAAGATAAACAGGCCACTTATTTGCTGCTTCTATACTGTATAACTTTCTCTTGGTCCTTTGTATTTCTTTACATAACAGCAGTCTATCTGGCAGTAAGGTGTTTTTTGTAACTAATATAGTATTAAAAAAAATCCAAGCCAACATCAATATTTTACAACGTTGAACTAAGACAGCTCTTGCATCCACAGCTGACAGCATAAACTCTTGTCATTTTTACCAGAATACATATAACTTATTTTAGATTGTTTTATGGCCAGTGATTCCATTTAAATAACAGCCTGTGCAGTTATTGATGCTTGGCCTGAGCTGCACAGGGTTCATGGAAACTGTGCATGTTCATTAAAGGGAAGAGCAGACCAGCAGCTATTGGCAATGAAACAGAAGGAATTCTTTTCAGATTGTTAACTCTACAGATCACTTCCATTTCACTGCTCCATCTTAACTATTGCCCCTGGACCCATGACAGCATGTGTTCAGCAGAGAGTGAAAAAGACCCTCATCTCACCTCCTGGAGGCTGTGCCTGTACAGCCAGCTACTCCGGAGATGGAGGCAGAGCAGCTATATATAGGTGTGGCCTGGGGCGTGTAGGGGGACCACATGCAGGCACCATGATGCTCCTCAGAAGCCAAATAAAACTGATGCCTGTGTGAATCAGCTGGTGAGTCAGCAAAGCCTTTGCCAGGAGAGCAGCAGGCACAGCTGTGGCTGAGGTACCATGGTTACAGCACAGCAAAGGGGACACCAACTGGGTTTCCTAAGTAGTAGCTTTTTGTCATGCCTTTTGGGTTGCAGACAGGGAAGAAATGTGCATGGTTTGTTGTTTCACAGAGTGATTTCAGACTTGACCTGGCAAATTCTTCAAAAATTTGAGGAAGAGGTGATACCTGAAAGATGCTGTAGGACTGTCTGAGACGTTACTCCTGCAAAGACATTTGAATGGTGTCAGGCATGCAGGGTTAGAAGGGTTTGATTTTTCAAATTTGGAAACTGCTGGCAAAAAGACAGGGGAAAATCAGCTGGGGTACTCTGGAAGTATCTACATCCAGGGCAGATGAGACTGATAGCTGAAAACAGATTTGGTTGAGAAGGTTTGGGGTTTTTTTGGGAAAGGAGCATTGTCCTTGGGACTGATGGTCATGATGCTGGTTTTCCTTAATGGAGAGCTGGTCATAGCACTAGGCTCTCCAGGTAGTTGTGCCTGGGTTTGACAGATGCAGAAGTGGAGTAGATTGCCTTGGCACAAGCCAGGTAAGGAGAGAGGAAGTGAGGTTGGATTTGCGGGACACAGCAACTTCTGCAGCCAGGGAACCAGGGGAAGAGGAAGTGAGGAAGCCTATGGGTCCTGAAGCAGGATTGGTACCACAACCAGGAAAGACACTGTTGTGAATGAGTAGATTTCTGAATATATTTGTGAGAGTTAGCCACTTTCTCATGCACATATCTCCCCAGAGTATCACATATGCCTCTGCATGGAATAAAATCATACCAAAAGACAAACCAGAAGAGCACTGTGCATCTTCTGAACCGTGCTTGCTCAGTTTTCTGACTTGATAGTGCATGTGCCATTTCTTTGCAATACAGCTAAGGACCTTTGTACTCCTGTGTCTAGCAATATTGCAATAATTTCCCAGCTGTACTCTCCTATCTTTTGTTTACTGAAGTCTTGTTCTACCTCAGCTGCAGAGAGGTAAAAGTAGAGTTGTTTGCTCTACAAACATCTGCGGTCCTAGCATAACTCTCGTTTGTTTTGTCCACACAGCTCTGATTCTAACAGAAATCAGAAAATTAAAAAATGTAGAACTAATTTCCATAGTGACTTGCAAAGATAATAAGCAAAGAAAGAGCTGTTCTGTTTTACTTAGATGTTTCACCATAGGAGCTGGCCTTCCTGACCAAGGATGCTCAGTCTAGATCCCACAGCTGTAAACAGTCAGCAGAACAATGGCCCTGGCTCTTGGTCTCTATTCCTCTTTGCAGTTACTAGGGAATTGGCTAGAGAGCAGGCGATTGTGGCTGGTGGTGGCAGCTTGTTCCCAGCTCTTATTTTGCCAGGATACCTAGATGCTTTCTCCAGCCCATGACTCAGCACGCATGAGCACTTTGGTACACGGGCAGAGCTGAGCCTCTGCCTCACACATCAGAGGGTGGCTGATAATCAGTTACAAAGGACAAAGATTCATGAAACCTCCTCTCACACCTCATTTCACTGGACTAGGCACAGATTTGTTGAGTCTGTACATAGTAATGGTCACAGGTTCAAAAAGCAGTGGACATAGTACCCTTACAGAAGCTCAGGCACACGGTAGAGGGGCACAGTAAGCACGAGGTCCACAGCCCATCCGGGTGGATAAAGAGAAGCAATGTAGGTTAACAGAAAGCTGATAATTTTTGATTTTCCTGTGGCTGGAGGAAGATGGAATTATCTTGCTTGTGAGTCATGTCATTAGCAAGTATCTGAGTGTTAGCAGCCGTGTACTGGGAACCTTCCCAAGCTCATTAAACAAGGCCTAGGACTTGCGTAAACATTTGGCTTTATTGGAAAGCACCCATGCTTTAGTTGACTGGAAAGTGATAAATTGATTCAGAGCTGGAACCACTTTTCAGCTGCAGACATTGTAATTAGCATTTGAAAATAATGTTGTAAATAATGCTGTTCTAATGTTCTTTATGAGCAAATGTGTGATATGATTTTAACTGAAGATTTGGGAAGGCTTCATAACGTGAAGCAGCAAAATATTTCCATCTGAAATAGATTGTTCCTTAAAGCTCCAAAGACTGGAAATAGATTTATTTTCTTTTGGACAGCTGTTACTAACTACATGGATGGCAAAAATATTACTTCTTTATTTCCAGAAAAAAAAATCATTACTAAATAGTCTGAAGGCTTGAAAAAAATAAAACTGGAGTCCCCAAAGGGTTTGAGTTCTCTCATCTGAATTATATTATTTCTCTTAATTCTGGTACAAAGCTTTTATGACATCATTATTATTTAAACAGGACACGTTATTTTGAGGTTCTCATGCCTTCTGACCTGTAAAAGGAAAGATGTTTTATTTCGTTTAGAGATTTTAGGGAACACAATGAAAGCCCTGGGCAAATTCTGCAGAGAGACAAGGAGATATCTAAGCCTGAACTTGAAAAGGGTGTGAAAAGTGAATGACAGTTGAACAAATAGCTCTTAATTTTTAATTTATATGAGGAGGAAGAAAATAGCAGTTAAAGAAGGTAGTGGGGAACTGCAGCAGAGAGTGGGAGGTAGTTCTGAGAAAATGGACACAGAAATGAGAATTCTGACAACAGATGCTCAAGCTGTTCATCATTCCTGGACCAGGATTTCAGTTGTCAGCTGTCCTTGGACAGCTCACCTGATCTGCTGATTAAACTGTGGATTCAAAGCCACCACAGCTGATTCCAGGCAGAGCCAGCCCAAGTCTGTGAGGTGGGTTAGCTCCCACCAGCACCACAGAAACACACACAGCTGTGGACCACACTCCAGCATTTGCTGAGTACCACTTAATAACTCTATGACAGAGGCTAAATCCATTTCTCCAGTGTAATATGTAACTGCCTAACCATGGGGTTGTTATTTCTTCAGCTTATTTCCAACACCCTTTGCTTTTTCTTTCTCTAAGAAGGCAGGCACGCTGTTCCCCAGACAGTGCTCCCTCTGCTATATAACTGTGTCATCTCCAGAGCAGAAGTTCCTGTGAAGAGAAAACTAGACATAAATTAGTTTTATGCAACGTATTTTGCAAACATGTATTTGCATGTTTTATGTGTAGATGAAGTGAACTTCTTCATGGATTTCTTCTAATTTCCTGTGGCCTGGCTCTTGGAAAAAGCTGAGGCGACTGGTGGAAGGCTGGCTTCAGGACTCGTGTTTACAGCATTTGTAGTTTAAGGCTAGCCTCAATTGTATCTGGAGAGCAGCATGTGTTCCAGACACTGTCAAAGGCAGCAAACTGCTGACAAAAAAATCCTGCCAAAGCATCAGCTGAAGCAATGGGCACTTTCAGTTTCTTACAACTCCACTTAACTGTGTGCTTAGGAGCAACTCATTAAGTAGCAAGCAACCACATGAGGGGATACCAAGGATTAAAGGAATCCTGTCATGTGATAGGGGTGGCATTCGCCTGCTGCCTTCCAAGTGACAGCGCTTGTCAAGCCCAGGGGAAGTCAATGATAGTGCCAATGTAGCAGCAGCAATTTAACCAGCAGACTGGCAGGAATGGGCCTGCTTTGAATACAGGACAACTCTAGCCATACTCATGGCAAAGTCCAATTTGTGAACCCTGCCGGGGAAAGAATATTCTAGAAATCAATTCTTCTTACAGACGTACATATCTGTGTGTGTATATTCAGGTGATTTTAGCTCATACACTTACAAGTCTCTTAAGCTGGCATGTCAGCCCCTGTAGTGTCGAGCACAAGAGATAAGGGTTCTTGTGCTGATGATTATTTCAAAGTGACCACAGGCAGCAGGTCTCTCTCACTTCACAAGTTCCTGATGACTGTTGTGACCCAAGGGAAATGTCGAGCAGCTCTGAATTTCCCACCTGTGGGAGATCAGAAGACATCAGTGGTCCAGATACCAGCCAGATCAGCAGGGCGTCTTCAGCCCTCTGATTGGTTTCCCCAAGCTTTCTGAGCCCCAGGATTTCCAGGCTTCACTGCCTCTTCATCTGTGTGTCAGTGCTAGTGCATTCTGAGGTCTGCAGTGTCTGTTGGCCACTCTATAACCCAGCGAGCATGGTTGTCACCTCTCACCCAGGATAAATGAGAGCAGTGAACTGAGACTTAATTACAATGATGAAAACTGTGCAAGAGGGGTATTTTTGCCTTTTTTTTTTTTTCCTGGGCTACTATGTAGAAAATCCTTGCTGAATTTATGAGCGATATGCCTTACAGCTGTTCGTTACAGTTAGCCTCAGGAAAGCAAACCTTCTTTTTTATTTTCTTATTGTGATGTACTGCTTCTGAGAAATAACCAAGAAAGGCTCTGAATACTGGGCAACTGCTCATAATAGGGAGTAACACTTTGTTTCATAAATGTCTAATGTCTCTAATTCTAATAACTTTCCCAAATTCACAGAATCACAGAATGTTAAGGGCTGGAAGGAGCCTTGAAAGATCATCTAATCCATGCCCCCTGCCAGAGCAGGACCACCTAGAGTAGGTTACACAGGAGCTCAGGTGGGTTTTTAATGTCTCCAGAGAAGGAGACTCCACAACCCATCTGGGCAGCCTGTTCCAGTGCTCTGTCACTCTCACAGTGAAGATTTTCCTTGTGTTTCTTTGAAACCTCTTATGTTACAGCTTGTACCTGTTGCCCCTTATCCTGTCATTGGCCATTGAGAACAGTTTGTCTCCTGGCACTTGCACTTTACATATTTGTAAACATTAATGAGGTCACCCCTCAGTCTCCTCCAAGCTAAAGAGCCCCAGCTCCCTCAGCATTTCATCATAAGAAAGATGCTCCACTCCCTTCATCATCTTTGTGGCCCTGTGCTGAACTCTCTCCAGCAGCTACCTGTCCTTCTTGAACTGAGGGGCCCAGAACTGGACACAATATTCCAGATGTGGTCTCACAAGGGCAGAATAGAGGGGAAGGAGAACCTCTCTCTACCTACTGCCCACAGCCCTTCTAATACACCCCAGGATGCCATTGGCCTTTTTGGCCATGAGGGCACATTGCTGGCTCATGGTCATCCTGCTGTCCAACAGGACCCCCAGGTCCCTTTCCCCTACACTATTCTCTAAGAGGTCATTCCCCAACCTGTACTGGTACATGGGGTTATTCTTTCCCAGATGCAAGACTTTACATTTGCCCTTGTTGAATTTCATTAGATTTCTCCCTGCTCAACTCTCCAGCCTGTCCAGGTCTCTTTGAATGGCAGTTGTCATGGTTTGGCCCAGCCAGCAATGAAGCACTATGACAGTCTCTTGGTCACTGTCCCACATTCACCCTCACTCTCATTAGGATGGCAGAGGCCCCAGCAAAATGGGAGGAAAAAAGATAACCAAGGGCATCATGGATTGAGACAAGGGCAGGGAGGGCTCACTGCCAATTACAGTTCCGGCAAAATAGACTCCAGTACATGACTTAGAGAGGAAAGGAGAAAAGTTTATTCTACTACCTACAAGAAACAACAGAAAAAAAGGAAAAAGAGAGTAGGATGATGAGAAAATTACAACCAGCACTTTAAGGTCTCCCTCCCCCATCCCTCCTTTCTTCCCAGGCCCAGCTCACTGCTCCCAATATCTCTGCCTCCTCCTCCCTCAACAGCTCAGGGCAGCAGGGAATGGGGAATGTGGTCAATCTCTCACAGATGGGCTCTGCCGCTTCTGTCTTCTCAGATGAGGACAACTCCTTGCATTCTTCCCCTGCTCCGATACATGGTCCCTCCTCCAGGACACAGTCCTTAATTAACATCTCTGGCATGGGTTCTTCGCCACAGTTGCAGCTTCTGCAGATACAGGGTCCCTGCCATGGAACATGGCCTCTTCTGGGCAAAATTTTAATGAGCTTCTTTGGCGTGGGTTCTACCCCACAGTTACAGCTTCTGTGAATATGGGGCCACTTACATGGGACACGGTCTCCTCTGGCCATAGTCACTGCCCCTGGCTTGGGGTCTTTAACAAAATGAGTCTCTGCCCCTGATATGGGGTCTTTAACAAAATGCAAACAAATCTCTGCTTCACCAGCCCTTTCCACAGAATGCAGGGGAGTCTCTACTCCAGCACATCTCCTCCTCTCTTCCCTCACTGACCTCGGAGCCTGCATAGTTTTTTCTCTCTCTCTCTTGCACCACCACCAGCCAGAAAAGAAGAAGGGACAGAACAGGGAAGAAACAGGAAGAACCCTCCTCTTCCAGCTTCTTCTTAAAAAGTGATCATGGAGGCATCTAATTGGCTCAGCCCCAGAAATGGGTCTGGCTCAGAGCTGGGGAGAGTTTTGAGTAAATTCTTACAGGAGCCATCTTTACAGCCCCTTTCCCCTTACCAGAAACGGCTTTGTGTCAAACCAGGACAGAGGCACAGCCTTCTGGTGTGTGTGAGCCACTCCACCCAGTTTAGTATCATCAGCAAACTTGCTGACACTGCCCTCTGCTCCCTCATCAAGGTCATTAATGAATATATTGAACAGTACTGGTCTTAGCACTGACCCCTGAAGGACTCCACTAGACATAGGCCTCCAACTAAACCCTGCCCCACTGATCACCACACTCTGCTTTCTTTCCTTCAACTAGTTAGCAGTCCACCTCACCATCTGACTATCCAGCCCACACCTTCTTAGTTTTGCTGCGAGGATACTGTGAGAGATGGTTTCAAATGCTTTACTGAAATTAACATAAGCCACATCCACTGCACTACCACCATCTGTCCACATGGTTACATCTTTATTAAAGGCTGTCAGGTTGGTGAAACATGACTTCCCTTTGGTAAAATCATGGTGACTGCTCCTAGTGCCTCTCTTGTCCTTTATATGCCTGGTGACAGCACTCAGGATAAGTTCCACCCCCTTTCCAGGGATGGAGGTGAGGCTGACTGGTTTGTAGTTACCCAGGTCCTCCTTTTTCACCTTTATGAAGACTGGAGCCTTCCTCCAGTCAGTCCTCAGGCACCTCTCCTGTTCTTCATGACTTACTAAAGATGATGGAGAGTGGTCTAGCAACTGGTCTGCCAGCTCCCTCAGCACCCGCAGGTGCATCCCATCTGGGTCCATGGATTTATGTACATCCAGATTGCTCAAATGATTCTTAACCCAGTCCTCATAAACCAAACAAAAGTCCTCCTTTAACTTGATTTCCTCTGCAGTCTGGGGCTCTTAAAGACAGTCTCCAGCAGTATAGACAGAGGCATAGTATTCCCAGTCTTCCGCTCGAGTCATTGTTCTTTGGTACTTGGTTATTTTTAGGGGTTTTAAATGCTCAGTCCCAAAGTCTCAATGTTGTTAAAAAAAACCCTTGTTAACCAGGGGTTCTTGCTCTGTGCAGCAGAAGACATTAATTTAGCTCAGAGCAACAAAACTTGCAAAGAATATGTCCAGTTCTGGGCTCCTCAGCTCAAGAGGGACAGAGAACTCCTGGAGAGCGTCCAGCACAGGGCCACCAAGGTGGCAGGGGGGGTTGTACAAGATGTTGTTTAGAGGTTCATTCCAATCCCTACCATTCTGTGATTCTGTGATTCTATGGTTCTGTGAATTGTAGGATGGTAAATAAATATTTTCACTGTGAGGTGTATGGAGCCCTGGCACTGGCTGCCCAGGGAGGGTGTGGAGTCTCTTTCTCTGGAGGTCTTCAAGACCCACCTGGACATGCTCCTATGCAACCTGATCTAGGTTGACCTGCTTCTGCAGGGGCGTTGGACCAGATGATATCTGAAGGTCCCTTCCAACCCTACCATTCTATCATTCTATGAAATAAAACTGAACTACATAGTTGTTCTGGAAATGGTAACAAAATCTTTGGAGATGATACTACCACGCAGAGAGTAAAGGCAGCTCCTCAGAACAAGGTGTACATAGCAGGATTGCAAACATCAGCCTTTCCTCATGTTTCTTTCCTGGTACATATTTTTCTAACTTCTCTATCCTGTTTCTACATCTTTGCCTTGGATTCTCCAGATGAATATGTGCCCAGTGATGTCACAGGAGGGTATAAGCTAGGGTAGTGGAGTCAGTTCCCAACTTCCCAACTCTCTTTTTTCTGAGGTCTCTAGAGCCCTCATTTTATTTTTTCAGCTGTTTGAAACAGATGTCTTGAGCTTTAGTTAGATTTTTCAGTATATATAAAACTGAGATAAGACAAAATAATATATTTTTTTCCTGTAAGAGCAAGCAGGAATTTTTTCTCTCTGTGGTAGCACTAGCAAAGATAAGTACTTCGGTATTAAAGAAGCCCCTGAGTATTGCTTTGGTTGCTCAGATATTAATTATTTATCCCCTCAGTGACAAAAATCAATGTATTGTATTGGTCTGGAGAACACTGTTCTGAAAGTAGGAAACAATGCGTCTTCTGGATGGAAGGTAAAACTAATATGGCTTCAGGACTAAGAATCACTAATAATTCCTTTTCATTTTACATAACAGATAAGGTAGCTTGTGATTTATTTTTCCATTTGCCACCAATTTCATCTGATTGAGAACAGTTCTTTGTCATTTGTCCTGAACTAGCACTGAATCTGTACAGTTACTTAGACCAGCATTGCTGCTGACAAATGGAGGCTGTATTTCAGCTGCACTTCAGTAGTGGCTTTTATTCCCATTCAGGAGTTAACCCCATCTGTCTTCATGAAGCATGTCAGTGAGGGCTGAGTGCACCAGAGGATTGCAGGATCATGACAAATACCCTATGTGCCCAATCTCTTTTCAGGCATTTCGAAGTGCAATTGCATGACATCCATCTTTGCTTGCAAATTCACTAGTCAGGGATCTAAACACACATAATGGCAAGCACATGCATTTTTTAAAACAATGTTATGCTTACCTGTAACTAATGGAGACAAACTGGTTCAGCCTTGCTTTGGACTCAGATAACTTTTTATGATGAAGGCACAGTAACATTGTTGGGCTTATTTCAATCACTTACGAACTCTACTGACCATATTTCCAGTAAAAGAAAAGTACTATGAGGTTTGTTATGGTTTGCTCAGCAGATTCAAGATTGCAGTGCCTAGTGATAGCAAACAGAGCTGGAAATTACTCCTTAACATGAGTTGCTACAAGGTTTTTAACTTAAAATATTCTCATAGTTGCCACAGTCACAAGCTGCTGTTGTTTATAAAATTAGGCCATTTTGAGATGCAAAACAGTTCTGAAATAAAACCAATTCAGAGGCAGAATTGCTTTCTAATCCTGTCTTCGGTTCATGCAAAGAAAAATCTTTTTCTGCCTATCCTAAAAAATTATCTCTGATGTGAAAGTAGGCTTGTACAGTAGATGGAGAATCCTGTCAAAAATATCAAGAGGAGACAGAAAATGACCTAAAACTGAACTCTTCAAGAGAGAAGCAAAACAATGTTACATGCCAAGGAGAAGTCTACATAGAAGTCAATAGTTCATTTGTCTTCTGTGCTTGTTGTTCAGCTTGGGAAAAATGACATCTCAGCAATCAGCAAGAACAGATAGAAAGATAGAAATGTGTAATTGCCACACAAGTGAAGGGTCTCCGTAATTCATTTTGGCTTTGGACCCCAGAAGTAATGAGGTCACCTCTGAAACTCATACTTGCCCAAGTGTGTGACCTCATTATTTTTCATGTCTGTTACAAATGCCCAGAAAAAAAAAATCTAACAAGCAAGTTTTGCCAAGTCCTGTTCATAGCAGGATCTGAAGGACTTCATGGTTCCTCACCTAGCATCTTTAACTCTGTTCTGTATCTTATACTCCTGAATTGTGCCACTGAATCTGTACCAGGCCCAGTGGCCTTTGTGCCTTTCCAATGTGGACAGTTGTTCATCTCATTGTAGTATCCTGCAGATTTTCACCTCACTCCATGGCTAATTTACATGCAACTCCAACACCAAATTCTCAATACCCTTCTTTCCCTCCACAAGTACCATGTTCCCTCTGTCATAACATGGTCACAGTTGCAACTCTCATGCCAACATTTACCATTTGTTTTAGTATAGGCAGTATGGATTACCCTTTGTTCAATGCACCACCAGTTATGAACCCTTCTCTCAAGCTGGACCTAGGTTAACTAGCGTAGCCTGAAAGTGTTCACCAAATACTGTCTTATTATGGTCTATTCCAGTCAACTTTTCTCCCTCCCTCAACCCAGATTCTTATTATCTAATGTGCTTTCTAATATATACACATATATACAAGCCTGTGAACAAAGGTAAGACAAGCATTAAGCTGCAAAGCAGTATGGTTACACATTACTAAGCAATCATACCTTCTATTGTGCAGAAGCAGTTGAGAAAAATTTGATGTTTGACCAGATTGACAGGCTTTCACTTTGGGCTAGTAGTAGTCTATCTTGTAGTACTAGAAATAAGTTTACAGGAAATACACACCTTAAAGAGGGGGAAATGAAATTGTCCTGTGTTATTCTAAGTATAGTACCAAAAAACTCTCTGAATCATATTTGAAGCTTTGATTTGTAGATATTTGGGCCTTTGAGGCCTGACAAATGGTCGTACATGGAAAAAAAAAAAAAAAAGAAAACAACCATAGAATCTGACATTGCTGATGGGCAAATTTCTGGAGAATAATTTATTTCTGGAGACTATTTTGTTTCTGACAAGCTCAGCAATAAAGCATGGAAGTGACATCAACTCGAGCCCCTGCAGATGGCAGCAGCACTTCAAATTTCAGTGCCACACCACGGAATGTGGTAGTAGCTGAGCCAGATTCCCCCCAGTGAAGGTACTGTTGACTGTCAGACTCTTGAAGCGACATGTGTTGCTACTCATCAGCAGGTTACTGAGGCTTTTTTCAGTTGGAAGGGAAAATGTTACTGTTTGCCAAGTAGCAGAAAGATGTTCCTGAGCCTTGTGGAATCCTTCTTGGTTCCCAGCATAATCAGCCCTTACTCTGGTTTATCTCAAGAACTGCAGGTGTTATTTTCAAAACAATTTACATTCCTCGTGCTTGCAACAGCAATTTGGCTTTGTTGTCTTGGAGGAGCACAGCACAGTAACACTTCTATAGCAGTTGCAGCAAGATGTTAATGATCACTTTTAAAAAATCCTTTCAGTGACAGATAGCTAGCCCTAAAGAGCACATGGGAGGCAGAACGATCAAACGGAACAAAATATATCTTTATTCATAGCATACAAAGAAAAGGTTTTAAGTGCTATAGTTGAGCCATCTGGAGTTTTTGTGCTCTGCTCACTTTGGCCCTGCATGGATCCTGAAGGGTCTGAATTTAGATGTCAAAAAACCCCTCCAGATTAACCTTAACATTAACAATTTTCAGCCCAAGTATCCAACTAAGAATGGACTGGAGTTTGAGTGGAGCCATACTCTTCTTCCCTGCCAGCAGAGGCAAAGGAAGGAACCAGCAAAGCATACTGGGTATCCCTTTTGGCAAGGTCCATACAGGTATCTGGTCTCATGTCTGTTGGGCTGCTCAGAGAGAAGGTCAAGTAAACATCTTTACTCTCCCTACAAAACGATCCTTGTTCTGTCTAAATCTAGATACTGCTCAGCTTCATCCCTGCCAGCTGCCCAGTCCAAGCCCTGCTGAACATCTAAGCCTGAGAACAAGTCTGACTTCCGACCTTGCTACTTCCCAGTGATATATAGAAACTTCACTTGAACAACATGGTCCTCAGCCATCAGAGTCTGTCAGGAGACAAAGTATCCTTGTCCATGTGCCCACCCTGACTGCCTATATACAGGAGAATGCTAGCAAGGACAAACAAATCCAATTCCCACAAAGGTTCTGAAGAAGGACCAAGAACTCCTGTATGAATTATAAAGCATGCTGTGAAGAACAGTTTAAGTGACCTGAAGTTAGTGGCAGTTATCCACATAAACAAGCTTTCCAAGTCCAAGCAGGCTGTGATGCACATCTTGGAAACAATCATTTCATTTCATTCTCCTGAACTGCTATGGGCAGCTTTCACAGCTGTCTGTT
This sequence comes from Urocolius indicus, assembly GCA_013401255.1. Classification (NCBI taxonomy): domain Eukaryota; kingdom Metazoa; phylum Chordata; class Aves; order Coliiformes; family Coliidae; genus Urocolius; species Urocolius indicus. Next base: position 2,812 of record WBNH01004452.1, on the reverse strand, counting down.
GCTATTAGAATAGATTCATTGCTGCTATAGGTCTGATTCCCCTGCAGCAAAATCCCTCCAGTTCCCCTCCCACAGATGTAGACTGTGGCTCTGGCTCTCTTTGGCATTGCCACTTTTTTTTCCCTCCTGTTTTTTAACCATGTAAACCACAGGACAAAGAGGAAGGGAGGAGCTGTCAAAAGCAACGTGTCACTCTGCTGCTGAGCTACTAAGCAAAGGGGATATTAATAAGAAAACTGAAGCTTAGCTGCCTAGATGTTCTGGGAAATTGATTCAAAACAGTTTCCAGTCTATTTCTGTTCTGGAAATGAGAGAGAACTGCATTGTACTGTGATGGAAAGTCAGGCAAAAAAATGACCAAAGGCAAGAACAACAATAACACTGGAAACCTAAGTGAAACTAGTAGTACAACTCAACAGAAGACCTAATCAATATCCCTGTGAAACAGCTAAATCAGGCCAACTTATGTACGGTCTGCACTGATCAGAATGCAAGTCTAGAACTAGATGAACCAGAAAATCTAGAACCTCTGGCAAAGTAAAATTATTCTGTAATAAAGAAACATAAGAACGGAGTTGAAAAGCCATCCCTGTACAGGTTAAACCCTTTTCAGCCAACAAGGATGGTAAGGACAGACAGTGAACTTGATCAGACTGGGGGGCTCTACGTTGGTTATTGCATTGTGGAAGTATGTAGACTTGGGTAGCAAAAGTAATAAGAAGTTTCTGATGCATCAAAACAAGAGTTATAAGAGTTATAACCAAAATAGTCTCTGAACAGTTTCTCTTTCTTCTGAGAGAATGGAAAAACTGGCAAGCATACCCAGTGGCAATGCAAGATCTGAGTGTATTCCTGTAAAACCACCTGTCAGTATGGGCAAGAGTGATTAAACACAACAAGATCTGAGACAGGCTTTTTAAAAACCTCAGCAGTTAAGTTTTGCAGACTGGTATATATGCGATTCTTTGCAATTATATATTTATATCATCCTGACTGGTATATAGGATAGCTGAGAGTATCCCTGAAAGGCACTGCACTTAGATGAAGTCAAGAAATAAAGCAGAACAGGGCCATACTTCAGAGCATAGCATTTTACTTGACACGTTCATAGCTTTTAAAAGAGCCTTCTTAAGATCAAATTACGGTTAGTTCTCTGGATGAGAAGCATGAATTAATGTGTTTTGCCACAGATGCTTTGAAAACTGTTCATGAGAGAGAAGCAGCAATACAGGTGGATTGGCTGAGCTTTCTTATTAAATTATTATTATTAAGAATTTATTTTGCTTGATGCAGAGACATGATGCAGAATTATATTTTGGCTGATGAGTTAGTCCAGGAACTTACAGCCAAAGGATAATCTGCTCTAGGAATAAGAAAGAAAAAATCCCTTGATTAAGTTGTTTACAGTGTACATTTCCAAGCTAAGAAAAACAGAGGAGGCCATCTGGTATGCTGCAAGAATTGCAAACATCATTAAAGAAAACTGTGCATCTGGGGAACAGTTAAACCTTGTGAAGGGGCAAATGTCATCACACCAAGTACAGAGTTAAAAATCCATTGCTGGACTGTTGGTCTGATCCCCACTTGAATTTTCTCAAAGTTGATGGGGCTTAAAGATGCAGAATGAACCCACATTCACTGAAACAGAAGCAGCTTAAAGTCTGAATCCAAGTGCTTTCCAGGTATGATAATGTTCAAAGCTGATGAGACCAGGCTTGTGTTCTTGAAGCTGTTACCTGTCAATCTGGGGCAGCAGGATCTGTCTGAATTATATCATCAAACTGCATTTCCCATCCAGTACTAGCTACTCATGTGTTCCATACCTTCCTTGCACCAGCAGCACAAGAATATTTCATACTGAAAGACACAATATATATGGTGTGCCACCTTCTCTGGAGAAATGAGGGCATGTAGAAAAGAATGAACAGGTTGGGAAAGAATTTGAGTGACTGCACAGAAATTATTCCTGAGGAAAAGCGTGCAGCATGCTGAAGTCATAGCTAGCATCTAACTAGCTCAAAAGTTATTCAAGAGAAATCTGGTGGTCATGAGGAAGTCATAGTGTGTCTGACAAATATGCTGTTGCTGGGGATTTCTCAGAGAGAAGCTATTGCTACACAACTGGAGGTAGGAGGCTTGGCTTACAGAATGACCGAATGTTAGAGGCTGCAAGGGACCTGTAGAGATCGTCTAGTCCCAACCACCAATTCACTTGTCTTGCACAATCAATCAAACTTGAGTAAGCATAAATACTGAAATGTGTCTTATAGCAACATGCCCCTAAGTAAGGAAAACTGAAGACGTGGCTTGGTGCAGTGCAGACATAAGTGTGCTGCCACAGAGACATTGAGAATGGAGCAGGGACCAGTCAGGAAGGTTGCTGGAAGGCTGGGGGTTGAAGCTGGTGCTGAGAAAGCTCTGGCAAGATAGCACAGGAAACAGGAGCTATAGGAGTCTGAGACCCCCGAGAGCTCTGCTGTTCACAGCTCTTAGCTGCTCAGCCATTCCTCAGTGTGTTGCTGCCCCAAGGCTCCTGGATAGATGCAGTAACGTTTATCACAGCTGTGGGCTCCTTCTGGTCCTTGTCTTTCTCATGTAATCTTCTACTTTCTCAGTCCTTTTCCATTTCCTTGCCTGGTCCAGGGATTTTTCCCTTCGATACCTTCTTTTCTTTGTTCCCTTTCTCTACCTGTTAGCCATAGAATCATAGAATCATAGAATCATTTCAGCTGAAAGAGATCTTTAAGATCATCGAGTCCAGCCTTTGTCCCAGCCCTGTTAACCACTAAATCATTTTCCTAAGTGCAACATC
>WBNH01004451.1:148028-169493 GCA_013401255.1 Urocolius indicus | reverse complement strand
AAGAAATTCTTCCTTGTATTTTTCTGGTACCACTTAATATTCCAGCTTACACCTCTTGCCCCTTGTCCTACCATTGGACATCACTGAGAACAGCCTGGCTTGCTCCACTGTTAAAAGCTGAAGAGAATTCTAGGACATGGTTCAAACATCTGCCTGTAAAGCTCAAGAAAATCTCACAAATAATCCTCAAGACATTAAATGCCTTTAAATATAGAACATCACAAAATACTATTGCAGATGAGTGATCTTCTCAGTCCCCCTAGATGACAGGCTTATGATAATCCTGATCATGGATTAATATATGAAAAGACAGTGAATTTTCTAGACTGGAAGTACATTGGACTCTAGGATCCTAATTTAGGCAGACTACCATCATTTAAGCCCTCAGTTGGTCCAATCACAAGCCCCTTGCAAAACATCAGAAAAACAGTGATATAGGGGAAAGGAGGCTATAAAATGAAAAAGCAGAGAGCTAAACTCTCCTAAAAGTTTGAAGTCTTTTTAGAGTAAAAGCTTCATTGCTTTTCCCAGTAACGGTCAGCTCGCACCGTGGCTCCATACAAAGCATATCTGTGATACCTGACACCTCTGAAATACCAGGCTTTTAGGCTGCAGAATAAAAAAGAAGGGGAGAGGAAGATTGGACATTTTCCATTTTTATCTATTATGTTGGTCCAAAAATTTTTAAGAAGGATCCAAAAGGTGGTGTTGGTTGTTTTGAAGGGTCTGGGTTTGCTTGGCTTTTTCCAAGCCCAGAATCCTATTTTTCTATTGCAAAGCATAAAAATCAAAAGCCTAAAATAAAAGTAATTGCAGCCTGATTAAGTAGTAAATTTGAAGTCTAGACAGACATGCTTCAACCTATTCTCTGTGGAAAATCATTCAGCTCCTTACAATTTATTTTCAATGGCCCTGGCTCTGATAATTTTTCTTCCTCTTCCAAAATGGTTTAATCCATTTTGGTAACAGCCTCTGCTTTTAGCAAAACAAGCAGTGAAACTCCTGTGTTCTGGCTCAGTCAATTTTTTTCCTTATTTAAGACTGAATATAACCTTTCCTGTTTAGGTAGACACACTGAAATCTTTTTAATGTCTCATGTGAGGTTTGTCATGTACTCTAAAAATCTCAGATAAAGAGCAACTGAGCTATTAACTGAGATACTACACAGGCTACAACATGGAAAATGAGAGCCTCTGGTCCTGCAAGCTCTGTTCCAACAGTGACAAACCTGTGCTGAATTCGGTTGTGTTCAGTCATTTGGAAAAAATAATGTCCTTTCACCACTCTATGACAGACACCAAAAACTATGGACACTTGAACACAGAGAGGAGAAAATTCTCAGTGTTGAGACAAATGCAATTGAAATGTATGGTTACAAGGTCACTTCCTTTGCTTTCTGTTTCATTAAGTTTGGTGCTTAATTCTCACTAAATGCTCTAAGACGCCCAAAGTATCAGAGATTCCTGCCTTAGATATTTACTATGCCAACATCAACTACATTTTGTACACAGAGGCTATAAACTTCAAACAAAAAAATACAGTCAAAGACCTAACAAATGACTTACCACCAGAAAAAAAATTTACAGCAGAGAACTTAACAGTGTCACACCAACCACCTCTTTTCACACTGACATGGATGCAAACAATCAATGCTTTTCTGTGTCTTGATAACCTACTTCAGATGAGCAGAGAGTCCAACACTTTTCCTTTGCTCCTTTATCAGTTTCTTCATACATGCCTATAGCTAATATTATTATGCTATTTTTTAAAAGTGTCTGCCATCAAGTGGGGCTTTGATGTGAAGAGACAACAAATCTGCATAGAGCTGATGGATGTTTTAAGTCCTTTCTTAGAGGCTTGACAGTATAATTAAATTGATGCTCTGTAGTGGTAATCAGGGGAGAGCCACCAGCCAGTTTGGGGGATTATTAGTGAGTAAAGTAGCAATCTGTGCACATATAAACCACAAAGTCCTAGGAAAAATAAGCAGAGAGCTTATTCCTAAAAGAGGGGGAATCAAGAACTGCTGTAAGCCAGACGTCTGTTAATACACACAATAAAGTCTGTGTACAAATGTCAGTAACAAACAAGACAGGGTGGGGAAAAAAAAAGAGCTCTCTCTAATTTGAGGCATATTTTTTTGCTTTGAAAACAGCTTGGAAATATCTACAGCAGCCATGGCACTCAGTGCCAATGGGGCATAGACCATTAAATTGTTTAGGAGCACCTAACAACTTTTCAGTCAGAAAGCATTTACATCTCATAATTTTTCATGGAGAGCTCCATTTTGTTCTTATATCCCCAAAACACACAAAGAAATTATGGGAGTCTAAATTCATACAACAATCCAGCTTCAAAGACAAAGTCCAAGCGTCTGTATGGGTGCACACATGCCTATCTTCCTATTCATAAACTGCCAACCATGATGGGCTCCTGGAGTAGGTAGCATATCATTATATTCCTCTAAGGGCTTATCCACATATATAAGCACATAATCAGCATATATAAAGAGTGCAGCTCTGATTTTCCCAAAATTTGGCAAGCAGAAATTACAGAAGACACTATTGTTTCTAAGAGGTGTCCTAAGAGCACACATGGACATCCTGATACATGATGAAAAAAACAGGAGAGGAATTTGTATGCCCTGAAGAAGGACTGGGGCTATCTTTCAAAATCCTCAACATGCAAAGTCAAGCTATGCTAAAGTAATTGCAGTTATTTTTCAACTCACAAAAATCACAGAATCATTATGGTTGGAAAAGACCTCTAAGATCATTGAGCCCAAGCACTCACTTCACACTGCCAAGCCCTGCACACTAAACTAACCCACATCCCTCAGCACCTCAGCTATACGGCTTTTAAATATCTCCAGGGATCGGGACCCCAGAATCTCCCTGGGTAGCCTGGTTATTAAGCCAATGCTTAATAACCCTCTCTTAATAATACTCTTGGTGAAAAAGTTCCTCCTAATGTCCAATCTAAACCTCCCCTGGTGCAACTTGAGCCCATTTCCACTGTCTTATCATCCATTACTGAAGAGAAGAGACCAACCCCCCACCTCACTACAATTCCCTTTCAGGTAGTCCTAGAGAGTGATCATGTTCCCTCTCAGTCTCCTCTTCTCTGGGCTAAACAAGCACAACTTCAGCAAAAAGAGACCAGAAATGTTTTGAAACAAGAAGCTAAGCTTCTTGTCACATGTAAAGAAATATGGTATGTAAATACATTCATGACATTTAAACATGTATGCAAAGTTTCTGCTAATCCAGGAGCAGAGAATGCCACGTGCAGGGTAAAGAAGTCAAGCTGAAAAGGCAGTTTTGAGAGTGGCTGTACTCACTTTTTGAATCCTTCCTCATGGAACAGAGTAAAATATAACACCATTGACTCCTGATTTTATTCTGCTTAGCCAGCACTACTAAAAGCTCTCAAGGAATGTGAACACCTCTAAAATCTGTAAAAGGCCTGAGAGTCTATAGCTTTCTCCTGTCACAGTTCCAGCTAATCAATCAACACTTCCTTCAAGAAGTTACAAGTGAAGTTTAATTGTTAGAAGCAACATTGAGAGGGTTATTAAGCACTGGACTGCTCAGGGAGGTAGTGGAAATCTCATCCCTAGAGATACTCAAAAGATATGTAGATGAGGTGCCGAGGGATATGGTTTAGTTTAGTGCTAGGCTTGGCAGCATGAGGTGAGTGGTTGGACTTGATGACCTTTAAGGGCTTTTCCAACTGTAAGGATTCTATGATCTATACAGCAAAGCAGAATGGAAAACCTGTTGCTTTGGTCTCCAAATTGAGAAAAGCAATTCTAGGCTATTTTTTTTAAGCTTTTTTATTAGCAAGCATTTCAACAGAAATGTGACTGTTGGCAGTTCAACACACACATAACATCGGTAACCCCACGTTAAAAAAATCCGTGTCACCTCCAAAGCACAGCTCCAGACCTTCAGCTTATTCACCATTACTGTTAGCTTTACTTGCAAAGACAGATTTCGACTGGTAAAAACTTATAACAAAGGACATTAAGGGCAGCTTGATCATGTTTTACAATTAAATACTGCTAGTGAATGACAAGTAATTTGAAGATAATATATTAGGATCTCAGGCTTTCATTATTCTGTTTTAATTGTTGTTCTAATCAAATCTTTGAGAAAACAGGCTTGCAAAAAACCAAATTGATGATATGCCATTCTTAATCAGGAATAATCAGTGGCCATGAAAACAGTTCTTCTACCAGTTTCAAGTGGGTATGTGATCAGTCAGTTCAAAGCAGTGTTCCAAAGTATTGTATGGTGTCAAAATTTAAGTACAAGTATGCAGCAAAAGTTAAATATTCCCTGCTTTGGTTTTTTTAGGTTTTTTTTCCCCCAACAACATCTGCATAAGGAAAGACTATTTCCCTGTTGAGGTGAGGAAGCCCTGGCATAGGCTGCCCAGGGAGGGTATGGAGGCTCCTTCTCTGGAGATTTTCAAGAGCCATTGGGATGTGTTCCTCTGTGACCGGTGGACCTGCTTTACAGGGGGACTGGACTAGACAATCTTTAAAGCTCCTTTCCAATCCCTGCTATTCTATACTTCTGTGATTCATTTGCTTGGTCCACCAAGCAACAGAAGGAATCCTCATGCACCAAGCAACAGAAGGAATCCTCATGGCTTCCTGAGTAAATATGAACAGCAAGTTTACAGTGCACAGTGCGTGGCTGAAAAAACAGCATGTGTCAACTAGGAAAGAGCTTCAACTAAAAGCAACTAAGCTGTACTCAGTGCCTGCCTTGCCCCTGGCTAAGTTCTGCCTAGTCTTCCTTCTCAAAAGTCTGGCAATTTGAATTTTAAATCCTTTTAAAGCGCAGAAGTTCCTCTCACAGATCCAAGTTTTTTAAATGTCACTATTTTACTTAGAAGTTAAAAAGCCTGAGAGTAAAGCTTCTGACAGAGGACCTGACTACACAAGTCAATAGGAATCTAGAAGTGCCTCCAGTGCCTTGGAAGCATCCAAGAAGTTGCATGTGCAGGGACAACCTGGGACAAACAATGGTATGTTCACTGCCTCGGAACCAATTCAGCAGGGAGGTGTTACAAGGATATTCAGTGTCTCAAGGAAGGGAGCATTCTTTGCAAGGCCATGCATGTTTCCCAGAATACTGCACATTTTCTAGCCTTTGCAAGGACTTCCATCCCAAAAATCCTTAAGATTTGACAAGATAAACATTTCTGGAGTACACAAAGCAATATTAAAATGCATTGAAAGCTGTCATTAAAACAACATTAGGCTTTCATACATTGTTCAGTTCTGTGTACAATTCAATAAGCGAATACGTGCCTCTCTTAGAAGGAGCAGCTGCAAAATTTCCAGTTTGCTGCACAGCAGTACTGTACAACCATAAGGGCTTACTTGCAGATTTGAGGCACAGCTTGATGACAAACAGAAGAGACTTCAGCTACTTTTAATAAATCTATATCTGTGAAATATTAAACCAAAATGAAATCAAGGAGATTCAGAATGGATTCCAAGGTTATTATTCTCATAATACCAATCTGCTCAGCACTAAAAACTGACCCTGAACAATGATAAACCTTTAAAACGTACAGAAATTGTTCCAGATAAGCAACAAACATTTGGCTACATCTCAACTGTCTAAAGTTCCTCCTTTATGTACGTTTGCAAGTGAACTTTAGAAGCCTAAATTTTGTTCTGAGATTTTGCCTACTGCTTCCTTCTCCAAGGCAAATACCATAGAATCAAATAATCACTAACTTAGCTTGGAAAAGACCCTTAAGATCACCCAGCCCAGCCATAAACCTCACAGTGTCAAGTCCACCACTAAACAATGTCCCTCAGGACCCCATCTACATGTCATGTAAATACCTCCAGGGTTGCTAACTCAGCCACTTCCCTGGTCAGCTTGCTCCAATGTTTGACAGTGCAAGAGAGAAGTTTGTTGTATTTTTCAGTGTTCTCCATCTTCTTGTGAAACCAAGAAGTGTCATGGAACACAGAGAATGAACTGCTAACAAAGCTCTCCACGCTCGGAAGAGATGCAGAGTTTACAAAATGGGAGATGTTTCAAAGATTTTATTTTATCGAAGAGATCAAAGAGCAGACAAGCGGCTGTAAACGGGAAAAAGAATCACATGAGGATACTACAGAGATCAGGGTGCCTAGCTACCTGACCCAGGTGCCAACACTGTAACAACTGTGAAGCCAACAGTACCATGTGTAGAAAGTAGCATTACAGAAGTCTGTCTGTCTCTCAGAGGTAATAACAAAACATCTTGCTCAAAAGGCGTCTGCAGCTCTGTTGCTCATATTCTCATACATATTTTGTAGAGACTTCACATAAGTATGAAGAGACCAAGACTTTTTAGAGCAAGAAGAGGTTAATTGCAAAGAAATCACTATTTTCCTGAAAAAAGTATCTTTGTCTCTCCTGTTTGACCTGACTGCACCAGCAAGCAGAAAGATAAGACTGTTTGATAAAGTAAGATTGTGCTATCAAGGAAAAGTACAATCTACCCCAGCAAGTAACTAGCTTTGCATCAAGAATGACAAACATATTTAATGTCCCTATAAGTCAAGAACAGCTAATTTACTAGTACTGCTTACAGAAGAACTCTTAAAGCTGAAGATCAATATGGATTATTTTAGATACCTTTTTCCTCCCTTCAGTGCTACTGAAATTGTTTTCAAAGGTTGCTTATCTTCCAGCCTTCACTCAAGATCTGCTTTATTTGTGCTGTGACTGAGCGTTATCTGATGTGGTGATGGTTTGGGCAGGAGGACAAAATGGTGGATACGTGAGAATGAATGCAATAAAAGAAAAAGAGAAACAAATATTTGCATTATTTTATTATATTTTAAAACCAGGATGAAGCAGAAAATTGATCCTTTTTAATTAAATATCTTTATGGCCAGAAAAGTTGTACAACTGCACAACAAACATTTCCTGAGTCATGTAATGCTTCAGTCTTCAGGAAGGGAAATTTGAAGAAGAAATGTAAAATCTGTAAAAAAATTCCCTATCTAATTCTATTTACTATTTCTGGGGCTTTATTTTATATAAGTGTAAGAGAAGGGTGAGGAAGAGGAGGGTGAAAAGCATTTACCTTTCAAGCAATGGGAAAACATTGTAAAATATGACATTCGGTTATAAAAATACTGTATTTGCTGTAGCAAAAGGAAAATCAAGCCACACAAGCCCTCAGGTCTGGAATGCTGATGCTGCAGGGACCACTATGCTTCCAGGGAAAGACAAACAGAAACAAACTGCACCACGCGCTACGGATTGTGCAAAGCAAAGGAAAAAATTGTGCAAAGATGAAAAAGTGCTTCCCGACTCTTGCAGCAATCAGCTTACTCCTTGAAGCATGAGATTTGATTACCTTCATCTCAGCAAGCACAACCATGAAGATCACTGTATGCCTTTCTAATGCCCAGCACCCTCTGTTTGATAAAGGGACAATAATGTAAGAATTTCTAAACCACTTTGATTCTGCAGCCTTGGCAATAACTGCAATAAGAAATCTATAGCAAGAACATGTACAAACAACATCAAGGGCATTACAATACATTGGCATTTAGATCTTCTCTTTCAAGGAAAAAAAAATCCTGTAAATTAATCATGTCTAACAAAACCCCATGACAATTAAAATCCCCCACGACAGAAAAACAAGAAAACACTGTGAAGTTGTTTATCTGACAGAAGCTTCAGGACAATCCATATATCTGATATGTGGCATATATCCCTGTGGTCTGTCATAAACCTTGAGTGTAGATTTTTGCAAAAGCCCCTAAACACCACCCATCAAAACAATCAAATATGAACACTGGCAGTTAAACATCTGTGTCCTGATCAAAAATATACTGAAAAAAAGGCTGAAGTCTGACATGCCTTAAGCACAGAAGAATTTCAGATGTGAATTGATATTGGCTTATGACATCTTCACACTGCTCCTCTGTTGGCAGCACTATCTTTCCTCAGTGCACACAGCATTAATTTATCATCTAGTAGCCTCTTCACCAGCTTCAACACTAGATTGCAGTTGAACCTGTATGGAAATAAGGCAACGTGCCTGGGAAGCTGTACCCTTTCTGCATCAATCAGGTAATACAGTCAAGTATCACTTTTCACCCGAGACTGAGAGTTTGCAGAGGTTTTTGAGGGTAGGAAGAGTGTCACATGCTGTGCAGAGGTACAGAGAACTGGGCACTGTTAGGCACACATCAGAGAGGATTAGGGCTACATGAGCAAATTGCCAAGCTCAAAATCTTACTTACAATAAGTACTAGGTTTTAATGAACTCTAAATCTCTCACTACATTTAATAATTCCAGTTCTTCAAGGTCTTTTGGATATTGTGTTCAATATTTATAATTATCTGCAATGTTACTGTCTCCCAGCAAAGCCAGGAGTTTGTTACATGGGTGTTTCTTCTGTCCTGAGCATAAATCAAGTACTGAAACTTGAAGGAAGAAGAGGGAAGATGGAGGTTATCATGGCTTTCACAGCTACTAAGGAAGAAATACAAATAGATTGATCTTTTCTGCTCTTTACAAACTTATTAGTGTACCAGGGATGTGGAGTGAGTTTCAAAGTGTCTTACCCTACAAAAGGAGGAGGGCTGACCACTGGTTGACAATGTTACTGCCTGATGTCAGCTCCACGACACAGAAGACAAGAAGAAAAACATCTTGTTAGCCAAGATATACAAAGGAATCTGTTACTGGAGAAATCACAATTACCATGGTGTTTGCCAAGATAAGTGCCTTGGAAATTACTCAGAAAAGCCATTCCCTTCAGTGTCTTTTTAACAGCATCAGTAGCACAAGATTAAAAGATTTATAGTCCAATATCCCACTCTTTCCTGATTCAGAGATTACACTGAAGAGGCTTATGGACATGTTTCCTTCTAACTTCCATGCTACTTAAACACTACACCAACCTGTCTCTTAAGGTTTAGCTCCTCTACTCCGCAAGTCCATCTCTGTAAAGCAGTTACCATATGCTCAGTCCATAGCTTGTGCTTGAGCTTTCTTAACTTACACAAGTTTTAAACATATGTCAAAATGATTTTGGTGAAGAAGAGATGTTATTTCCAAGTCATGAACCTTTTTGAACCAAAGACCTACAAAGTCCAGTACTTGGATTTGGGAAAATACAAAAGCAGAAGAGGTGGCATGCTTTAACACTTTCTTGTGAGCCCTTGCTAGGATGAATGTGTGTTTGAGAGGACCAAGAAGAAATAGTAAAAGGCCTTCTTGTTGCCTAAAGGTATTTAATACAGTGAAGCAAGGGGAATATAATCAGCATTAAAGTGCTCTTCATAAATAATGGACAGTCTAGCAGCTTTTATCTACTCGGCACTTTAAGAAAGTTTCTACTGCTGAATATTTCATGAGCAAAAGGTCATTTACTGTGGCTTTTAAATTATACAATTCAAAAACTGTTAGAAAAAAACATTGTATGTTCTAATGCCATAATGACAAGTTTTGAATTTCTAAAGGAACACTGGAAGCCTAAACGCATATTTGGAAACCTATCACATCCAAACTACCACAGACACCTTTGCTCTAAACTACAACTACTGATTTTTAAGATGTCCATTCCTATTCAGTAAGACAGTATTTCAAGTGAACAATAAATCTGAACCTATGTTTTCCTAAGACGTCAGTTGTAGTTTGCACTTCTCAATGAAATATACTGCTGATCGCAGGTCATTTAAGAAATGCATCTGCAACAGCCATGGACAAGAAATCTGTTTTCTGTACAGTATTTTAAAGATGGGTTTTATTATAGCCTTTATAAATGACAATTAGAGCTCCACATAAACAAAACCATTAAGGAAACATACTGGTGAACAGGTGAATTGTCAAGATGAGTTAGAGGCAACCTTAGCTCTCTCCCCTGTGAATAGAGGGCTACGACATAATCTTATTGCTGCATCCAGAGACAGATGCTCTGTGGGTGTGAATTAACGTGACTTTACAGAAATTATAGAATCATAGCATCATTTTGGTTGGAAAAAGCCTTTAAGATCGAGTCAAATCACTAACCTCACACTACTGAGCCCACCATTGAACTATGTCCCTTAGCACCTCAACTAAATAGCTTTTAAATATCTCCAGGAATATTTATCTCCAGCTGGTGACCACATCACCTCCCTGGGCATCCCAGTGTGACAACATTCTCAGCAAAAATTTCTTCCTAGTGTCTAAACTAAACCTTCCCTGGTGTAACTGCAGGCTATTTCTTCTTGTCTCATCACTTGTTTCTTGGGAGAAGAGACCAATCCTCACCTTGCTACAACTTCCTTTCTGGTAGTTGCAGAAAGTGATCATGTTTCCTCTCAACCTCCTCTTCTCCAGGCTAAACAAACCCAGCTCCCTCAGATATTCCTCATCAGACTTGTGCTCCAGACCCTTCACCAGCTTTGTTGCCTGTCTCTGAAGAGGCTTCAGCATCTCCATGTCCCTCTTGTAGAGATGGACCCAGAACTGAATACAGTATTTGAGGTGGGGCCTCATCAGTGCCAAGAACAGGGGAACAATCGTTGCCCTGGTCCTGCTGGCCACACTTTTTCCGATACAAGCTAGAATGCCATTGGCCTTCTTAACCACCTAGGCACACCATTGGCTCATCTGGTTTCTATCAGCAGAAACACCAATACACTTCTCAGCATTAAATTTTCTCTGTACATTGTCACACAGCCACGAAAGAATGCCATGAGCATCTGCTGCACATCAGCACACCTAGCATCCCAATCAACTGCAGCTTCAGTAACACCAAAGCAAGTAGCTTCCAAACATTCCCACGTAATGTCCCTTAAGACAGAGATATCCTTGGGGAAATTTTCAATTTTCTTTCCAGCTCCACTCTTCCAAACCATAAAGCTACTCTAAAAAAACCCCAGAGCAACTCAACCCAAACCAATTGAAAACAAATAATATGGCAATTAATTTTCCTTTTAAAATTAAGTTAAAGAGCTTTCCTCTTGTATTTCCTTCACATAGCAACACAGCCAATTCAAATCCTTTTATTTTATTCACAGTTCCCACTTCAGAAGATCAGATAATGAAAAATTTAGAACACAAATGAAGCTATCTGCAGAAATTACAAGCGCCAGGAACAAACTATACATGGTAAGTGATGTGCAGACTAACAGCCCTCTGCACATGCACAACAAACATGACTTTAGCAAGATAAAAATTAACTTATTTCTTGAATGGCTTCTTATGACACAGCAAGGAAGAAGTCTGAGACAACTGGTAAGACTCCTAAATCAATCACGTTTTCAGCAGCACAGCACATACACAGAAACACCAGGTACTAGGCTGCACTTTGGATTTCAGATATTTTCCTGTGCATTTTCAAAAATGAAATTGATCTTTTGCACTTAACTCAAATAGGTTTACAGCTTTGTTAAGGTGATATGTCCCTCCTACACTTACTGGCATAAAAATTCAGACAGACCTATTGAGCATGATTAGACACCTCAATGGCAGCTGCAAGGTTATTTTAAGGGAGACGTGTATGCTACAGCCCGAAACCTTACACAACACACACATTACCATGGCCATAAAGCTAAAGTAGTTGCTAAATTGCTTGTTTCTAGACATACTGAATGTACTTCTTAACAACTCTGGTTTACTTAGGATGGTATTCAAAAGTAAATATCATAGCATTTATCTGGGGCTGTCAAGTGTGGATTTGTCAATGCTGGAAGTTTCGAGCAATGCCCAGGTTTTATCCTGGCCCATTGCACAGAGACAGATTTCTCCTTTGGTCAATAAATTCTCTCAAGACACTGCATTTAAAAGCTTCAGATGTATTAACAGTCAAATCATACTTTTAAAACAGAGCTTTTGATCTCTGCTGCAGAGATAGTTGGAACAAGAACCAATGATAGCTATAAGGCTTTCTTGCTGCCTTCTGCATTGCTCTTGCCTCATTACAATTAATGGACTTGGGTGTAAAGGTAAAAGAAAAATCTTTAGTAGGGAAAAAAAAAATCAAAGGGAAGAAAATGTCTCTGAAGGAAACAAAGCATCTCACTTGTGCCCCCTGGTTGTGCAACATGAAAATGAAGCTCATAGTAGAGCTTGCCAAAGCAAACTGCAGCTGGATCCAAAACATTATTGATGGGTAACTGAGGTTTATATATATATATATATCAATAGAGTTAAACACCAACACTCTAGATTAATGAAGATATAGACATGCTCTTCCGTTCGATGGTATCTAACATTTTGTCAAGGGATTGTAAATGAAGCCAAAGACAGCTTGTTTACTCTGAATTAGAACACAATATTTCACATCATATTGTTAGGGAAAATGATTTTTATATATATATATATATATAAAATTTGGTATTTAGATGGAGCTTTAGATATCTAAGAGAAAACAGGATGTGTCAGTTCAGATGAGCAATTCCAGAAAGAAGACTATGCTACTCATATAGAACCAACCTATGGACAAGCCTGTGGAATGGTAAGACCATGAAGTCTCCTACACCAAATCACCTGATAGGAAATGGACTCATCCCTCTAGAAATGAGGCAACTGTCCTGCTTCACATAAAAGAAATTAAAGGACAAAGTACCCATTTCCCCTACCACACTCTTATCTCTGGTATGCCCATGAAATAGTAAGACATAGAAAAAACAGACACAGTCATTTTGAGTGTTCAATACGTACTCGTACTGAGAAACAATTCATGGGAAAAAAAATCTTGCAATGAAATAAACTTTAGGTATCACTGAAATCACTCTAAGGTTCTTAAGGTCAAACAAACAGGGCAACTTACGTAGCTCTCCTACTTTCAGTATTTCACACAGCATCTTTGTCAGCTCAATGCTACTTCGGCCAAACGGGCACTCATGCTTGTCTTCTCGACTGCTGTTCTCCAGAACAATCTGAAGGAGGAATCAAAATGGTAAATAATCAGTTTGAAGAACCCATGAGTTTAAGTACTGTCCTCCATATCCAACATGTACAAGACATGCCAGACTGAATTTCGAAAATGCTGTATGGAGGCTCTGTGTCCTTAAACTTTAGCCTTCCCTCCAGCTAAATGACCTATGTGTGAAGCAGTCAGCAACGCAGAAGCAGTACTGCTCCATGACCAACTGGGAAGCTTTGCCACTCCTATGTAACGTTGCTGTTCTGCATCACCCTTTGGCTGGGACAAATTGTAGTAGAAGTCAAAGACATAGGTTTTTTTCAGGCTTGTTGATTAAAGGAAATTAAATATAATGATTTATAGAGGTAGAAAAAAAAAAGTGGGACTGAAACTGCAGAGCTGGATTCAGACTGAAAAAAAAAGTGTCAAATATCAAACTGAAGTCCACCAAGGAAGAAAATGAGTGTATTTTCTCTCTTATGGAAGAAGCCTGTGCTTGCATGCAAAAGATTTCAGAGAATTATCACTTTTGAAGCAAGCCTATGAATGCTGCAAAAATGATTCAAGGAGAGCCTTTCTATTCTCTGCTGAGTTACAGTGCAAAAATAAATGGGACGAAAGAATTCAATGCACATTTTTACACTCTGGCATATCAGATACAGATAGGATAAAGTTTTCCCCAGCACTACAACTAAACAAGAGGTATTACTGTAGATGAGAAAATGAGCTATAACAATATTACAGATTTCACTGAAGCTGTGAGCCTGAAAATAGAGCAAGATAAGGTTTGGGGAAAAAAAAAGAAATGGTCAAAACCATTTGCAGTAATAGTTGTCTTTGCAATAACAGACCTTGCAGCTTCAAAAAAAAGAAACAAAACACATCTGAAACAGCTGCTGCATAGCCTGAGGTTGTGGGACAGAGGAGGAAAATCACTTTGAAAGGTAAGACATTTTGCCAAGCACCAGAGAACCTCAGAGGCTCCACAAATTTTCTTCACAAACAGGTGTTTAGGCTTGGCTCTCTGCTTTGCATTCCTCCTGTCTCCTTAGCTCCCATCTTCATTGTGCTTTTTGTTTGCTGGGCCTTTTTGTTGGCTGTGGGGTTGTTTTGGGTTTTGTTTGTTTTAAATCTTTCAACTTTGTTTTTGCAAAAGGCTCCAAGGCTGAAACTTCACCTAAAACCAGGACAAGAAGTGGAGGAAAGGACTGATGTCACACTGGATGCCAGCAAAACCTTCTCCTCCCTCCCCAGATCTTAGTTGTGACTGTTTTATGCTCTGTCACATGCAGAAGCCTTCTACGTGAAGCAGTTAAAGGTGAAAGTGGGGAAAGAGTAAAAAATCAAAAAGCAAGTAGGAAAGTTACATGCTCCACATAGCATGCCAAAGCCTCTACATCAAGCACCTATTTTAGTCCTACTGTACAAAGGGAAGCCTCTAGCTCCTCAGCTCCCAGCCCATCACCCACGGCTGTAAGAGGACGGTTACTTTTGTTTTCTAGGGGGGTGGTGTTTTGTTTTGGTTTTAATTGCCTAAGACTTCCCACAGAAGCCTAGAAAGCCATAATGGATATGATAAATATTTGACCCCTATGAATTTTTACTGGGCTCTTCCAAAGGGACAGTGTCAGAATCATGTTCACTAGTCTGCCAAGAGAAGTTAATTTTCCTTCCACGTCACCTCTGGGAAATGGCTGTACCAAACCAAAAGAAACACTCCTGCATTTTTTTGTTTTATGTTGCTGCAGTCACTGTTCAAGGAACATGCGAATATGATTTTGCATTCTGGATGAGTCATCCTGCTTCAGTCTCTTTCATGGAGGATAGTGCTACATTTCCATGCCCAAACACAGGAGCGACAACAGAGTAGTACAAGCGTGATGTGAAAGCTGTGTGTCAACACCTTCCTGAGATCACTTCTCTTGCTTTCTTATTATTGTGTTTTATCTCTCACACAATAAAATGTAAAATCTGCATGCTGGAGCAGGGGGGCTGCTTTGACAGAGATTTAGATACAGCAGAGAAGCAGTGGTAATAAAAATCAATGGAGAGGCAAAATGAAAGAATAAGGGGTGGGGGGAAGGGAAGCACTCACATCAGCATTCGTGCTCGCTTCTGGCAAATGCATTTTGTTGAGTTTCACATTAACCCAACATATTAACATTTCATGAGCACATAAATATTTAATGGTGACACCATATATGCATATAATGTAAGAGAGAATTACAGCAATCAATAAGGATGCCAGAGAAATAGTTAAGGCGCTGTGTATTGCTATACAGCAAATTAAATGGCAATTTGAGTAATCAATATGTAAAGCAGCCTTGAAACGATCCTCAGACACACTCTCGGCAAGCACCATCTTTTAGCATTTGCTGTGCAAAATAAGGCAGAGCTGACATAATACATCTCTGTAAGAAAGATGGAAGGCCCTTTTCTACGTCTAAATATCTGTAGGCAAATTTGACAGATACGGATCTTCTAGAAGAAACAGCAGTGGTAAAAAAGGGAAAGAAAAAAAAAAAAAGAGAAGAAGGTTCTTATAAATACTCAAAGAGAAATCATTCCTAGACTTGGCAACAGATTTACAGCATTCATTATTATATCTGTAATGCTCCCTTCATGACGTCGCGACTCATATCCTGTTCCTAAGTAAAATGCCATAAATACAGATGACAAGGGCTTGATTTTAATTTTATTTCCTTTATCACGCTGCTTATGGAGGAGAAATAAGCAGGGAATGGACATGTTTACTTCATAAGCTGGTAAAAACAATAGCAGGGACAGAAACATCACACACAGCTCTAGACTGAAAAAAACTTTTCTGAGTCTACAACGCATCATACTGTTAGCTTGCTTCAACTTTCTATCAAAACAGTTATTTTACGAAGGAAAGGAAAGTAGTGAGAAAGTCACAAAGCCCCCACAAAAGGAGATCTATCATTAATGCTCAGGAAGTGGCTTCACCCTATTATCTTCTTCTTCTTCCCCCTCACAAACCTACAGTGAGCCGCAGATGCATCAGACATTTCACTGTCATCAGGTACAGTGGTTGAATGTTTCTTGGGGGAAACAAATATTCTAAGGCAGAAATCATGGATATTGCAGGAGAACTTGTGGTACACCACAGAATCACAGAATCATTTAGGTTGGAAAAGACCCTTAAGATTGAGTCTCACCATTCCACATTCAGCTCTAAACCATGTCCCTCAGCATCTCATGTTACATGGCTTTTAAATGCCTCTGGGAATAGAGAGTCAGTCATTTCCCTGGGCAGCCTGTTTAATGCTCCACAACAGTGACCAAATTTTTCCTCATCTCCTATCTAAACCTGCCCTGGCACAACTGGAGGGAATTTCCTCTTGACCTACCATTCATTACTGGAGAAAAGAAACTGACCCCACCTCGCTACAACCACCTTTCAGGTAGTTGTAGAGAGTGCTCATGTCTCCCCTCAGCCTTCTCTTTTCCAGGATAAACATCCCCAGCTCCCTCAGCTGCTCCCCATCAGACTTGTGCTCCAGACACTTCACCAGCTCCATTGCTTGTCTCTGAGCACTCTCCAGCACCTCAGTGTCCTTCTACTAGTGAGGGGCCCAGAACTGAACACAGTATTTGAGATGTGGCCTCACCAGTGCTGAGCAGAGGGAGACAATCACTTCCCTGTTCCTGCTGGCCACACTATGTCTGATACAAGCCAGGATACTACTGGCCTCCTTAGACACCTGGGCACATTGTTGGCTCATATTCTATTTTCCCTCAATTCTACCTCAATTCTGGTCTCCTTGGCCACCCTTTTTTGGTATTAGGAGTCTACTTCTCCCAGGTTTTTCTTTCTTCAGTCCTTGTAGAGCTACAGAATTGAGAAGGTCTAGCATAGAAATATATCTTGTAATACACAAGACGTTACACAGACAAAAACCAAGACCAGCTCAGAGTACAGGAGTACAAAATGCTGTGGATCTTCTCTTCCTCTGTTCCTTTTATCAATATTGGTCATTACCATGAGGCACAGCAGAAAACCACCATGATATGTTTTGGAGTTTTTGGTTTTCTTTCTTTAGGGAAAACAAAAAAAAAAATCCAGACAAAAATATTAAGAAAAAGAAAACAAATGGGAAAAAGTTAGTAAGAGAAGGCAGACAGGAAAAGTTTGAGTGATGAAAAGACAGTAACAAAAAAGACAGGAGAGAGTTAATTTTTAACAATAGATTGTTCTTAAAAAAACCCAAAGCAATGAAGCAAACAAAAAGCAAAATAACAAAACAAACCAAAATACTTGCATCTCACAAAAAGGTAGGAAAAATCAGAATGAGAGAACCATCGAATCAGAACTAAATGATATCACAAGAAGAATGCTATGAACTGACTAGCAGGAGAGGAAAAAAGAAGTTGTTTTAAAATGTTTTTAAAAATTCAAGGAGGTGAAATTTTCAGGGAATCGGTGTTATCCGTTTTCTTGACATTTCTATGGATGAAACACTGTAGCCCACTAAAGTACAGGAATTTGAAAGCATTTGTAGCAGAATACATATGGCTACAATCTCTACAGCTTTTACTAATTTTCATTTACCTATTATGTATATTTCTTCTGTCTTCTTTACAAATTTCTGCTATAAAAATAAACATTCCTCAATTACCAAACAAAACCAAAGAGTGATCAGGAAGAGAAATGAAGGCTTGATCATGTTTCCCAAGGTAGACATTTCAGGCAATGTTGGTCAGCAACTATTGAGAGCTGAATCTCTTCAGGCAATTCATATGGCTAAATCCCAGAAGTACTTGGTTTCCTCTCAACCCACAGATCTTGCCAAGAAGAAGGCAGCCTTCCAACATCCAATTCTCCCACAAAATATTTAGATAGAGGCAAGAATATTCCTCCTTAGAAAATGTATTAGGTTGCTGGTTTTTGACTAAAAGATATTTTATACTTTCCCTTGTGTTACAATCAGTTGTGTTCAGCATCACCCAAAGAAGACTCATCTGCCTTTACAACCTATCTATCCATAGCACGGATAATAACAAGTTACATTCAAATGTTGTGACAGGATCACACAAGAATAATGCAAAATCTTCAGTAGCAAAAAAACCCTCCAACTCAACCCACAATAAAAATGTTTTCTAACTTTGTGGCACTGTTCCATTACAATCTTCCATTGAATTATTCATTGAGTCCATCCCTACCTCAGAAGCATTAAACAGACCCTCAGGGAGACAGGGGAGTTAAGTGAATTTTCCACATTCGACTACCATGGGCTTAAAAACCTGCAGCAGCTTCAGTAAGAAGCCTATACCTGCAACTAAGAGTTAAGGACTGATAAAAGGCAAAAGTTTTGAAGACAGATATATTCAAAAGCTTCCTCATCAAAATCCAGGAGGATGAAACCACCAGACAGAAATATTCCTCCTTCACTGGGAAGAAAGATCGACTTAGCCAATCCCCTAATCCCTCATATTAAAGATGAAATTGGCTCAAAGTATACTGCCCACAGCAACTGTAGATGTAATTCTCAGATTCCTGAACCAACCTCTGAGCTTGGCAATGGAATAGAGATTCATTATGATTAGGAAGTAAATACAGAAGTGAAAGCCAAGACTCACTATAGCCGCATCAATACTTATAATAAATCCCACAGCAGGCAATTCAACAAGCACTGCTGTGCCATTAAAAAGGAGCATTTCCCCAGACCTATTTTGCAGTACTATCTAAAATGATCCTGCATTAATAGAGAACACAGACTGCTATAGAGTAACATCAAGAGGTTTGTCAAGCAGCATATTAATATCAAAAAGTTGCAAGGATGCCCTTGCTTTTCTTGACACTACGTTTTCTTTTCCTCCTTATCATGCAGAGTAAGCTTCACCATTCCCTTTTCGTTTAGATGCTTTAACTAACTCTAGGAAATGAGGGTATGCTTCCTAAGGATAAGGCGCTCTACAGTAGACAGACTCCGTTTCCATTCATCCTCTTCAGCAGTTTTTCTTTCTTCCTAAAGCAGCTTGCAATTTTTCACAACTTCAGCACCAGTGTTCCTCCATGATCCATCACTCAGCACTGTCCCCACTAACCAGTCTTTTAATCTTCATTATTTTATTTTCAATTTCCCGTGCCTCTCTTTCTTATGTCAGCCTTTCTTCAGATTGCTGAGGCACTACAAAAATTTCCCATGGCAAAACTAAAACAAGGCAACAGTTAGAATCATAGAATCGTTTTGGTCGGAAAAGACTTTAAGATCATTAAGTTCAATCACTAACCTCACACTGCCAAGCTCACCACTAAACCATGTCCCTCAGCATTTCATCTACATGGCTTTTAATATCTCCAGGGATGGGGACTCCACCACCTCCTTGTGCAGCCCACTCCCGTGTTTAATAACTCTTTAAGACTTTTTTTCCTAATATGCTATCTAAACCTCCCCTGGCAAAGAGCTGAGATCTATTATAGATACTGAAAAAGAAGAAAGGACATGAGAGAAACATGAGGAAGGACATGAGATGCAAAGCTGTGCCTTGAGGGACATGTAAATCCAGGAGCATGTCCAGGATCAGACACTAAGAGTCTGTCGTGTGCTTTGTGATGCATAACCATGAATAAGCAACCAGGAGCTAACCAGCCCCTGGTGAGGGAGGAAGTGCACTGTAGCCTGCTTCACTTGGGAAAGGCTAACAAAAGGTAAGGAGCCCACAATAGCTAAGCAGCCAGGAGTGACACAGTCAGTATAATAAAAATAAATAAAATAATAAAAATAATAAAATATATGGCATGGCAGAAATCAAGCTGTTTTACTTCAGAAAATGCTGAAATTATATGTTGGACTACTCGCATCTGATCAGACTAGAATGAGTAGGCACGAGGAGACTTTGTGAATTGGTGGAAGGATGTGTAGGCAACCTCCCATACAACAACTGCACGGGTTAGAAAGTATAGAGCAGACAGTCTGACTGTGACTCAACCCATTAAAGTTCTGAAAGGTCTCTGCAGGATGCCAGCAATCTTCCTGCCTGCACCACTGGCACTCACAAACAGCACCTGCTTCTCTACCTTGACTTCCACAAGCATCAAAAGGAGAAGAACTACCTCCTCAGTCTCCCTAAAAGCAGCAACTCAAGTAGCTGCTGGGGAAGAAGTGTCTCGGCACCTCAGCTGTGCAAATAACCAATTTTCCAGCTCAGCAGATGTAGGGGAAAGAGGGATTTTCTACCGCTGACCCTAAATCAGTTAAACTTTTAATTTTCAGGTAATCAAACATAGTTTTCATTGGGAACATAATAACATTCTAAATTTGTTTTCATACCAGAACAAAAAATTTAGGAGCATGTCACTAAATATCTTACACATTATTCACAAATAGATCCATTATAAAACATAGCAATGGATTAATAAGCCAAACTCTTCAGCATGGGCTTCAACATTAGTTTTCCACCCCAGTGTAAATACTTTATACTGAAAATTTTACATTCAGTATCAAACAAACATCTGCATAAAATAGTTAAAATCAGGAAGAGAAGTCCCTTTATGGATGGGAAACTTGAATTTCAAACTAGTTACACTATTTCTTTCCAAGGAACATGTTTTTCTCTCCACATATGAAGAACTTACTAATCTAATAAATAGCAAAGAATTGGGCACAAGCTTCGGTAGCCAGTAGGGCAAAATCCAAATAAGTAGGTAGCCAGAGGTCCAGAATCTCTAAGCTTATTTTTTGTGCTTGAAACCCAAATCTCTTCTGCTTAATGAAAATAAAGAGATGCAAGATGTGTCTTCTCAAGGCAGAATCTCAATCCCAAAAAGCAGTGAGACCTGCTAGAATATGGCTGGTCGTAAGCACAGAAGAAAAATATTAGGCATAAGAATGAGAAACGTGAACCCCACTAGAGACAATGTCATATAAGAACTTTTTTGTGACTCAGCTGACTTACTGGGAAATACAATAACCTCAAAGTAAAACCCCACACTCCCTCCCAGACAAAGGTTATCGTTATAGTTAGATGCCTGCGAGGAAAATTGTAAAATAAGAGACTATTTCAATGGCAGTGCATTAGAAGCTAAGGTGTATTTGCTGTAAATTCAGTTTACCCAAAGGCATCTGCTCTTTCTGCCTGGAAACACTGTTAAATTAGTCAAGACCCCAGATGAATGGCAGTGCACTCACAACTGGAACAGTAGCTTTGATTTTGCTGCCTGCAATTAAGAGCACCTGAATGAACATTGACTGCACATGCAGGGGTCAACTTAGAAAAACTGCAAAGCTAGTGTTTCTATAGAAGCATCCCAGGAACAAATATGGCACATTTAAACATAGGACAATGACTATCAGATTTCTCTTACAAGTAAAAGGAGTGTTTCATTTTAGCTCCTTTAGGTTGCGTGGTACTCCAAATTAAGTGAATATATTAGAGGTGTAAGAGTTCAAAAACCAAAAGCAGGCAAATGAATCCCCACCTCCAAATACACATCTATACAAAAGATTTCAGTTTTATAGATTTATACCTCTTCTCATTATAATAGAATCATAGTTGGAAAGGACCTTTAGAGATCATCTAGTCCAACCCCCCTGCAGAAGCAG
>WBNH01004451.1:0-147872 GCA_013401255.1 Urocolius indicus | reverse complement strand
TCCAGGTGAGGCGTCAACAGGGCAGGGTAGAGGCAGAGCAGAACCTCCCTTGACCTGCTGCCCACACTCTTCTTGATGCATCCCAGGCTGCCATTGACCTTCTTGGCCACGAGGGCATTATGTCTTGAAAACAAAGTGGATCTGAATAGTCTTGCACCACAAATTCCCAAACAAATCAACTATAAAGCAATAATACATGGAGATTCTAATAGTGGCACAACAATATTTCCACAGAAAGGTTTTGCCTCAGACACTTTTTATATTTAGGAAAGTTTCAAAGGCACAGTGCTACAAGTTACCAGTAAGAAAAATCTCAAGACATCTGCACTGAATAAATTCTGTTCTAAAAGGTAACTTGTAATTTTACTTTTAAAAATTGTAGAACATGAAGCTGAAGTAGTTTAGGAAAGAGGCAAATTGGAATCAGGGACACATACACACACACTTGTCTGCTCCAAAAGAACAAAAAAAAGAAGGAATATTATCTGTCACAAAGCTTTATCCCAATCATTTTCTTCGCTGTTAACTTTAATTATACACTCTGACTGTCCTATAATTATGTAGCTTGGGAAGCTGCCAGTTATTTCCTGTGGAAAATTTTGAATTTTCTTGTAGAGATTCACCATTTCTTCCACCAGTGCATTCCACATACTATGTCACCGCTTTTTAAAAGCAAAGCCTCTGACGACAGCAATTGATTATTTAAGTGGAACTTGAAAAAGATGCCGTGTGTGTTAGTCACTGATAGCACCAGGCAATTAATAAAAGAGAAAAAAAGAAAAGCTAACTCCCCAGGAAACTAATTCAATAGGAAGCCTTTTAAAAAATCCAAATGATGGCTAAGTACACCATACAATCAAAGAAAACAGGCTGAGAGGTTTTTTTTCCCCCCTCCACTAAACAAACTTTCTTCTAGAAGCTCCAGTTATGTTATATGGTAAACAAAATACTGAGATTCAAAAACAATTAACTTGAAGTCCAAATACAGAAAAACAGCACTGTGTTTATAGGAAGGAAGACAGCAAAAGTAAAAAAAAACTTATTACATATCAGCTCGNAATACAAGAAAAAACTATTTCCCTGTTGAGGTGAGGGAACCCTGGCACAGGCTGCCCAGAGGGTTTGTGGAGTCTCCTTCCTTGGAGATCTTCAAGACCTGCCTGGACACTTTCGTATGCCACCTGATCTAGGTGAACCTGCTTCTGCAGTGGGGTTGGACTGAATGATCTCTAAAGGTCCCTTCCAACCCCTACCATTCTTTGAGTCTATGATATCCAACAGGAAAAAGGTTAATGAGTTGAAATGAAGTGTGGGCAAGCAGGTAAGCAAGAATCAAATGGGGAAAAAAAAGTTTGGGTATTTTTGTTTCCTCCTTCACCATGTGACACGAACATTGTCACCTTGAAATGCCTTCTGCTTGCAAGATGCAGTTACCCGTCTGCTCCCACTGCTTTCATATCCATGTTCTTCAACACACTGCAATTGTATTCACTCTTCCTGTAAGTACTTTTGTCTGCTACTGCTCTTTGAAGCCTCACTGCAGCCTCTTAAAAGGGCACTTCAGTTTCTGACATTCTTCTCACCTCACTAATCCATTTGTTAGGCAAATTATTTCTCAGCAGAATCACTGAGGGGGGAGGAGGGGAAGAAAGGAATGAAAAGGGAAGAGATTGCTTACTGCCTGTCACCTAATTTATCCTTATCCATTTTCTTCAGCAATACAAGCATATACCTTGCTAAGGACCACACAGCTAAGCCATCCTAAGTGAGTGGCCAGTCAGAGTACAGTGATTTGTGCTGCCCACTAAAGTGCAGCACTGCCAATACAGTCAGTGAAACCATCTTAACTTTCTGCTAGTGTCTTTGCTTAACACACCACCACATCCTGTCAGGAGAAATTTCATATTTTCCAAAGTCATTTCAAACCAACTCTGGTTTCCAGTCTCGATTTTTAATCACTGAACAGCACAGATACTATCTCACTTTGAGGCTTAGGAATTAACCCATGGTACAGCAATCAACTATTGCAAAGGACCAAGTTGAAAATAATCTCTTCTCCTGGGAACTAAAACATTTCCTGAGTATTGAGCAACAAAAAAAAGGAGAAGAGCTCCTGTCAGACAAGTTGTTCCGTATGCAAGTATTATTTGCACAGCTAACAATTTCATGTGGAAACTTAACCTTGCCCACAGAGAGAATTTTTATTTGGCTAAAGGAGTAGAAATATATCTGAAAGATAAGCAAGGTCAAGAAGCTGTACAAGTAAATCAAACTGGTGTTGTGGGAGCTTTGAGAGCCAAAGGCCACAAAGCAAAGGGTAAAAGTAGATGGGAAGTGAGGGACTAAAAAAACTGAGAAGGAATCAGGCATGTTAGCGCCCACAGGAAACTACTGTACACCAGTTACTAAGTCAAGGAGGTGAAAAGGTAGAAAGCATGTGCCTTTTGTGATCAAAGACTAACAATGCTGCAGCAAGCTGCACAACACTGTTCCTCTCTGAGGTGTTCTGCCTGCTGTTAACACAAGGTGGACCACTGCAAGTGAGTGAGCTTCCATGCCAGCAATGCTAGTGTAAGCACTAAGTAGAGTTCTACTCAGGCAAGATGGGTAGGCTAACATATTCTCAAGGTGTCTTAATGGTTCCCAAAGCAGCTTTGTGCAAGTAATTTAATTGGAGCATGGCTCAGTAGGGCCCTTCTTATGTACCTGTATTCTTTCTCACGCAGGGAGTACACAAGGCACCCAGACACTCTTCTAAGATGAGCCACACAAGAATAAAACCAGGCATCTCACAATAACAGCAAAAATAGTGGAATAGAGCCAGCAATGAAGTCTTTATTTCTAAAGAGTGGCTAATTGCGTGCTACACTGAACCCAATTTTTAGGATATTTGCAACATGAAAATGAAAAACAAGAAAAAAAATGTCAATGAAAGCTCTATTTCAACAGCATTTGTCCTCTTTAAATTCTTTCAGACTTCTTTATGAACACAACTGTCTCGTTTGGAAGCACTGGCTACCTCTACTAAGTACTTTCTCTAAACTTAGAATTTTCAAGAGAAGCCTGTGAAGTAGCACAATCCAAATCTTACCAAATTTTAATGAGAAACAGTAACCAATTCTCTTTGTAGAAATAAAACCACAGTTCAGCATGGTTAATCCAGAAAACACACTCTGTTACATGAAATAGTCCTTAAATTCAATGGTTGATAGATCATAGAAACATAGAATGGTAGGGGCTGGAAGGGACCTTTAGAGATCATCTGGCCCAACTCTCCTGCAGAAGCAGCTCCACCTAGATCAGGTCACACAAGAACATGTCCAGGCAGGTCTTGAATTGATAAATATTGCTGTATTGCACACTACCACAGTTTCTTTTAACAGATACTGCTAGATTCAGCTGAAGGATGTATTTAAAGAGCAGATGTTACAGTCTTGTGATCACCCTGGCCTGGGTATCAAGAAGCCCTTTGCAAACCTATTAAAGCTCTGACACTTAACTGCTTTGAGCATAAAGTAGGTAATAATGCATATTAAAAGTTCATACTTCACTTTCTAGTAGAAATGCTTGGTGTGTGTGCTGACTCCTTGCTATATACAACCTTCCTTGAGCAGGACTGCATGTACGTTTTTCCTTGCGGAGTTAAACCATCCCTATTATCTCCACACACTGCCTTTCTAACCTATCCTATACTCCCATTTGTGTGCCCACTAGGTTTACTCTTGGTAAATATCTGATTTGGATAAAGGTCAGGAAAAGTTGTTCTATTCAGAGGCAGGTATTATTCAGCTGTATGTCTCTTCTTGAAAGGATGCAACACAACTTGCTTTACCCTTGAAATAACAAATGTAGGAAGTGGAGTGGGCAGAGGGCAGGAATGGGTTGTACAAGTGAATCATGATGCTTTTTCATTGAATCATAGAATTACTTAGGTTGAAAAAGACTTTTAAGATTGAGTTCAACCACCAATCTAGCATTTTACCTGTTTTTCTCCAAGCATTATCTCACCTACTGCAGTAGTTTTAGTGTGAGCATCTTAACTCCCAGGGGACTGCCAATTCAGTCACTTGTCAGGCATTTACTCACCAAAACCTCCTTTCCACAGAAAACTCTGACAGTTTTTGGTAGCCTTAGAGCAGAACAGAGACAATTCTTCACAATTACTCATTTATGGGCTTATGGACATCCATCAAGCGTCTGAAAAAGGCACAAGCTCTTTGCAGACCTAAGCAAACGGTTGCAGTTCCTAATGTTTGACTCAGCAATGACAGACTAGACAGTTGTACAGATTTCTCCCAAAGCTTTTACAGTCTTATGTCATGTTTCAGTGATAATGGGGTTTGCTTTCCTAGAGTATGTTGTTGATGATCTCAGGATTCTGAATCTCTTCTTCAAAGCCAACTGCAAACAGGACACAACCACTGTGAACAGGCAAATTCAGGGACCTCAAAGACAAGAAGTAGCCTTACCCGTATATAAGCATCCTGGTGATGTTTAGCAAAGTACAGCATGTTGTCCAGGGCAAGCATTCCTGGAGGGGTCTGTGTAAAATCCATTGCTGGGTTGACATGGTTCTGTAAAAAGACAAACAAGAACATTCAATTAGCATCTTTAGAAAAGCTACCAGCTGCCCAGCAGTGTGCACCCTCCCACCACACTGTGCCAAAAAAGTCCAGCAGCTGAGGTCTTTTTGCTGAGCAGAAAGCTCACAACAATGAAATGGTCCAAGCCTCAGAGGACTTGAAAGCCAAATGCACTATTAGGTTGTCATGTCACTCATTCGATTCTGTAGCTATGGTATGAAGTTTCCCAAAGGCCAAATGCTTTAGAAGCACAGATCTCCAAGTCCTTCATGGCAAATAAGACTCTTGGGTGGTACTACAACCTAAAAGTACTGGTTACTTGAAAATGCAGATAGATATGGAAAGAGCCACCAAAACATCTACTTATACAACAGCTACGGAATGATTTTTCAAATAAATTATGAAGAGGAGAAAAAAAAAAACACCCTGCTAGATTCAAAAGCTGTATTAAGTCTACTGGATCTTGTGGTACCCTGAATACAAAGGGCCTCAGAGAAAAGTGTATGAAATTAGACAGATTCGCCTTATGGAAGTCAGATTCTGGGTAAATTTTAACTGAGGAATTAATTAGGAATGAACATACCAAATTTAACAACAACTTGTCAGCTTCCACAGGCACCTACAAATTTCCAGTGTTCAGTTTCACACACTAAATGAAAAACCACATTTGCTCAAGATATGAATTAACCCAGCCCACCCTTTGCTGGATGGAATGAAATGCACATTGGAATAAGTTTCACACAGTTCATGGTTTAGATGTGAACATTCGCCTGGCTACAGACAGGCTCAAAACCACCACAGAAGCTGCTCAGAAAAACAAAGACCCAGGAGTATATCCCTAGGAAAAAAAAAAGCCCATGGTCTGCCACACTCTTTTATCACTATCACCTTTGCAATTTCCCCAGCTCCACTCATCATTCTGACACAGAAGGATTTCCCCAGTTGCTTTGCAATGGCATTTCTCTTCTGCAAGACCCAGCTGACAGAGACTTTAAAAGTGCATTTACTGGCAGAAAACTGACTGGCAAAGATGAGCACAGATTCCTTCTTTCATCAGCCTGTTTCTGCTGTGTGCTCAGGTTCTGATCCACCCACCTCACTAGCAAACACACGGGTTTTACTACTTTTCCTCCCTATTGAGTCTGCCAGGCCATGAAGTTGTAGAAATGTGAGATTCCACTCTCTCACTCATTTTCCATTTAGATGTATGATAGGTTGGTTTTAGCCAATCAATAATTTATAGTCACATGAGATACTACAAGTAGTAGAAGGCAAAAATTATTCATTAAGATGGCTGCTGCAGCTTTCAAAGTAGACAAAGATTTTGGGCTGAAGACGGCATGCACAACATGTTCATTTTACATCTCCAGCTTAAGAGAACTGGCGTACAAGTAAAACAACTGTAAGTCCATCATTTTGCAATAGGGAATTCAGTGGATGTCTGAAATCCTAGATTTTATATGTAAATACTTATGCAGTAGATGTTCCAGGAGTCTGTTAGTCTAGCATTGGAAAATAAGAGGCTTGAGTTGTGTTTTCCCAAAAAGTCACCTTCTTAAACTTTGTTTTGCTTTTTAAACCTTCATCTGTTTGTCTAAGTGATGAACAGAAGCTCTTCATGGCTACTTCACCAACTCAGCCTTCCATCTTCCACATTATGACCTATTTCCCAGAGGACTTAAAATCAGTACAAGGCTGCTTTACACACATCACAAACCCAATAGACTTCAGTTTCTGGGAGAAGAAAACTTCCGTTCCTACAATTTTCACCCATTCAAGAAAGTGTATTTTAATAGATGCTGAGTCTGACAGACACACAAATACCTCCTCCCTGGCCCCAAATCCAGCCTGAGTATCTCTCTTAGCAGGACCTTCTATGCATTTGAAATCACCTTTCTTTAAGGCATACAGTACAAGCCCTGGGGAATACCACTTGATACTTAGCCTTGCCATGAGGTACACTTCTCTGGGAAAGCTGTTGGGAAGTTGTCAACCAGGAATTATATTGCACCAGTTTTACAACACCTCTTGCAAACAGAACTGCACATACAGGCTGCACATACTCTCTTCACTTCCATGCTACAGCACAGACAGAGAATACTTGGATAAATACCCAGCAGGAAGAGAGAGTATCAAGACTTATCTGCCTTTCTCCAGGCATTGAAATACTAGCACTCATATCACTGGTATTTACAATGTTAAAACAAAAGCAGATCACTGAAATAAAAAGGTTGATCTACTGTTGATTGAATAGTTTTCTCCTTCATCCCATTCTACATCACAAATCATATAGAAATGTTAACAAAAACCCAGTCAGGGCAATGAGAAATCTCACCACATTTATTAAGGATGACTTCCTTTGTCTCATACCGTCACTCCCTACTAGTTCTACCTTCAATCATAAAAGCCATCTCCCCATCACTTACTGCTTTTTCTCAAATGAAGCTTATAAACCCAGCAATTTCCAGTTTGTTTCAAAAGTTTCTATCACTTTGGATTCCAGGATATCTAGGGCTTGATCTTCAGTTTTGTGAAGTCACATAACTGAAGACATGGCAGCCGATAATAGCTGAGGATCTATGTGACACTTCTGGCATGTGTGAGACAACACATTATCTTCAATTATTCATTAAGTTCAAAAGGAATGCCAGCTGCTTTGTTCCCTCCCTTCTTCCTCTCTCCCCATAAAAACCATCCTTTTCTTAACATGTTTAATAACTGCAATTTAAATATTAACTTAAAAATGAGATACAAAACTAAGTTATCTAAAATGGTGTAGTGCATAATCCAGAAATATGCAAACACACCCACCTACAACCTAACTTATTAGATACATGGAACACAATGCTTAAGGCATTTGGTTGCACCTGACTAGCATGAAGTCTTTTGCATCTTCTTTATAAATAGCCCAAAGTAAAAAGACTAGACTGAGCAACATGGATGCACTATCAGCATCTGAGTGGTATTTCAACAGCTTAAACTTTTACACAACATGTGTTAACATACTAAAAGCACCAAGAACTTGTTACCTAGCTTAGTGGAGTGCTATGGAAATGAAAACTCATCCTTTTAGATAAGATGCAAATAAAAAAATCATGTCAGTTTATATTATTTAAAAAAAATAAATCATGTGGCATGCTTCACAAGATTACAGTTATTCTGAATAAATTACTCAGCCGAGTAATTCTATTCAGACAATCCAGCATTCTCATGCAGTCCTACCTATGTAAACCTCTCCTCCCTGTCCTCAATGGCTTTGCTGTCTTACTTTTGGCTTCTAAGGCAACCTCAGAGGGATGTATAGATTTCAGTAGTAAGAATGTGTCCTCAAACTGAGATGTCTCATCACAGTAATGGTGCACTGTCTGCAGGCAACTGCTAATGGAATAAGCACTGCTCGTTCCTTGTATTATACCTAACAACATTATCTTCCGCATGAATACACTGAAGCACAGCAACCATTTATTTCCCTGCATTCCATTACACTTACAAGTGTTTAAAAGGTGTTTGTCAAGAAGATGGGGCAGCTATTTTTCTGTTGTCTCAAATGACAGGACAAGGGGTAATGGGCACAAGCTGGAACACAAAAAAATCCACTGAAACATAAGGAAAAACTTCTTTCCTGTTGAGGTGAGGGAGCCCTGGCACAGGCTGCCCAGGGAGGGCATGAAGGCTCCTTCTCTGGAGGTTTTCAAACCTGCCTGGAGGTGTTCCTATGCACCCTGATCTAGAGGAACCTGCTTTAGCAGGGGGCTGGACTACGATGATCTCTAAAGGTCCCTTCCCATGCCCACCATTCTGGGATTCTGTCATTCCTACCCTATTAAGATACAAACTTTTTATTTCTGTCTTGACAGATAGTTGATCACAGATTTTGCATCCATGTTATGTGCAGCTATGTTGTCAAGTCATGTTAGTTTGTCCTGAAAGCTGCTTGCAGTAGGTGCCAGACCTGCTAATAGCTGTTCCAGACAGAAGAGCAGACTTCTGTTTTCTCAGCCCCAAAGGAGCTCAGGTGAAACACTACCCTGTACACACTTCTGTAGGTTTATATGACAAAAAACACAACAGAAGTTCCCAGGAAAGAATTTGGACTGTAAAAGAACTTCAGAACATCTAAAAAAGAAGAATCCCATTTAAATGGTGTCTATTTGAAATGAACCCTCTCAAAACTGGCCATATCTTTTCTACAGAAAAAGGAACAATCTGTCTACAAAGCTAGTGCCAAGGACAGTAATCACTTTCTCCCATCTTCAATTACTTGCACTTACTCATTTTCTTCTTTCTTTTAAATCTGAGCCACAGTTCTGTGGGCTAGGAAGGAAAGCAATCTCCCAGCTCTGCAGCACCTACGCAAAAGCCTTCCCTGAATCAAATGAGGAAATCACAGTAGTATTTACATGGAGTTTTGTTCCTAAGAACTCAGGACCAGGAGGGTGGGACTTTTTAAGTGATATTCACAGTGAATTATGAATTGATAAACATGGAAGGATTAACAAGCACACAACCTCAACATTTACCCCTTCCCCAAATAATTCTGAAGTATTACAGGCAAAATGTTCCCATCTGTTCATTTACACAGGAATTACAAATATTGAAAAATGTTACATTAAAAAAAGATGTGAAGAGGTAGTCAGCTAAAATTCTTAAGGGGGAAGCAATTTTGTCTTTTCATTTAACAGCACTATATTGAAAGAGATGATGATGCACACAACTTCCACCATCCAATTTAATGAGGCAGAATAGTGACTTGGGAATTTTCAACCTCTATGTATTCAACGAAAGCAAGAACTAACAAACAGATTTATTTTTCTCTTGGTAAGTCTTTAAATATGCAAATGTGCAAATTTTTTTTCCCCTTCCACAGGCAATTTTTTTTACATTTTCCAACAGAACTCAAGGATGGAATGAAAATGTATCTGGAGAATTCCCCATTTTTTTTTTTTTAAAAAGAGAATAAAACCACAGCCTACCCTCTATTCAGAAGTATCCAAAGCTAAGCAACTGCTCTGTCTTTGAAGGAATAGGCAAAATATATTGTAAGATGCTTTCAGTGCATATTGTTTAAATGACAACACNTCTAAAGGTCTCTTCTAACCCTACCATTCTATGATTCTATAAATAGAAAAAAGCCATGTGCCAGCATCCTGACACCTACCATTTAGATATTTGCAAATATTAATAAGATGCCCTCTCAGTCTCCTCTTTTCTAGACTAAACAGCCCCAGTTCCCACAGCCTTTCCTCGTATGAAAGATGTTCCAGTCCCCTGATCATCTTGGTGGCCCTGCGCTGGACTCCCTTCAGAAGACCTCTGTCCCTCCTGAGCTGAGGAGCCCAGAACTGAACACAGTATTCCAGATATAAACAGCTCCAGCATATTCTTACTGGATATCGTTTTCATAAAGACTTCTAAATGATGTTGCTTATAGCAATAGTTTTCCCTTAAACTAACATATTTCTAGCTCTGTGTTTCAGCAAATATTTGGCCATTCCTACCAGCTTAACGATTTTTTTCATGACAGCCTTGCAATACATATAGAGAGATTGCAAATGTTACCCTTGAATAATACAACCCACTCCAATCTATGTAACATCTTGATCAACAGCCTTTCTGGATGAAATCTGACCTCATCAATATAGAACTGACTTTCTCAATAACACAGAAATTGTAAACACAATCTGCACATAACCCACCCTATGAAAGATCTTTTTAAACAAATCATTATTTTACTATTGTATTCCCTTAATACACTGAGGTAATATGTAACCTAATGTAAAGCACCACAGAGCTCCACACTCATCACCACCAGAAATCCGTCTCAGTCGTGAATGGATGCTCTGGCGGTCAGAACTGCAAAAATCTGGACGTTATGGTGGCACAGCTAAATCAGCTAAAATCATCAGATACAAAAATAACAGGGCATGTCAAAAGATAAGCAGTGTGTCTTTTCAGCCATGAATAAATTACACGTAAAGCAAGACAAAAAGCTCTTCCTAGAATCACAGAATGGTAGAGTTGGAAGGGACCCTTTAGAGATCATCAAGTCCAATCCCTCTTGTATAGTTATTTGTATTTTATATATACCTATATCACAGCTTTACAGTTACAAGGAGCTAAAGTTTTGGATTGCAAGATCTTAAGCCCTATGGGACTGCAAATAGTTGGAAAGCCTGAAAGAATCTAAAATGAATGCTATACACCTTAAGTCATCACGTCTTGCCCAATGCACAACAATTATGAACCACTTTACAGGTTTTATTTTAGTTAATGAGGACAGGCTCTAAAGTTGGATGCATGTTTAGCACTTCAAGGACAGTTAACTTATTATTGAAGTAATGTCATCTGGGCAAATTAACTTATCAAGCAGTAACAGGTCATGTATCCTCTCAGGGATATTTAAATCAACTGGACATGGTCATTTCAATTAGATATTTCATGGGAAATTACTATCAGATATCTCCCAGTATGTACTAAGTTCACAGAATAACTGAACAAGCAATGAAACATCCACTCAAAAGATCTAGCTGGACTGGGTTGAGAAACAAAAAGCCATATTAGTTAATTAGTACTCTTGACTTGAGATTACTAGTTAATTTAACAGCCATGTTAGTAGACACTGAAAGATTTTCCTATCCCACTGTTTTGGGCAAAGTCAGTCTGATTTAGATTAAACTGCTGCTGGACAAGGTGTAAGGTAATCCAGACAACTTTCACTACAGAGAATTAGAAACTGTTCACAACAGACCTTCTAGAAGCCCAACTGAAGAGCGAGAGGTAGGTGTCCTCCCAGACAAGGCAGCTGGACAGCAACCAAGGGCTACAGCTTTTCAGATAGCCCCAGCTCTTCCAAAATCATGATGGAAGTATATTACCCACATCTTGGCCAGCAAGCAATGTTTGTGTTACTTAAGCTATAGCAACCAAGATGCACATCAGGATAAGCTAGCATGGAGTACCCCTAACCTAGAAAGAAACAGCGTTATAAATGTAGGCCTTTCTAAGACCTTGAAACATATTAGGAGATTGATTTAATTTTACCAGTGTCATTAAAGCAATTTGCCTTTTCTGGCCTTGGAACACGTCAGGATATCAACTGGTTTAATTTTACAAGTGTCATTAAAAGCAGCTAGCTTGCCTTTTCTACATAGGCAGGAACTAAAGCACAAATTCTCATCCTGCTCAGCAGGATCATTATCAAGTTAGCAAGAAGATAGTCATGTGAGAAAACAGTGTGAACGGTGCTAGCAGGAACAGCAAGCCAAAAGAATTAATCCATTTAAACTTGAATATCATAAACAAACACGGATTAAGTGTTTGCAACTACACAGAAGTCAGACATGGCATAATCAAAATCTGCCTGAGTAGTTTTGTATCTGTGAGTCCTAGTTGTTAGTTAGTGAATTAGTCCCTCATCTGTAAATTAGTTAAGACTTAAGTGTTCCCACGTTAAATTTTGGCATGAAAAGCCTTTTGTTGAGTTTAGGTAAGCTTAATGTCTGTTGAATAAGGTACACTGTGTCCTCGTATTTTATGCATAATGGCTGGCACTGTTGGTGTACTGCTGTACAAGCATTAATGGTTCTGACTGACAGTTCTAAGATTACTTCTTAAGGAGAAGTTCAGAGCTCTTCAAGAAGTATTTTCTATACAAGTTAAGGAAACTATAGAAAAATCATTAACAAGTGTACGTAAATACCTATTTTTGCATGTGGCCAAAATATGCAATTGCATAGCCTACCAAAAGATAAAAAAGAACCTCTAGGCCTTTTTAATAAGGAAAATGCAAGGTTCAAGCCCAAGTTCTGTTGAATCTCAGGCTGCTTGATTCACAGTCTTCTAAGGGAACATCTTCCTGGTTGTATTAGTTACACTTCAAGCAACTTTATCTAAACTTAACCTTTTTGACATAACATTTGCCTCCATAATTAAGGTGCATTAAAACATCTTTCAGTTGTGGTTTCTTCTAAAGAATAATGACTTAAATTTTAAGCAACAGATTAAAATCATGGTAAAAACAATCACTAGAATTTTCCTGATTATGTGTATCTACAGGGAACCCACACATGCAGTAACCCTCTTAATTGCTGCAGTTGCCTCTCCCATACATCGTCACTCCAAAAGACTTGAGTGAAACTCTGAATGGAATCCTTCCTGCCGTGCCACCGTCAGCTCTGATAAGGATATGATGATTCCATGCTATAGTAGGCCTGGCACAACCACAGAACAAGAAGACTGGAACTCCATTTGTGCAGTGACTTCTGCTTCCCTTGGCACTTGATTAATAATGACTGTGGTGGCTGGGGGCATCCCTACATCCCTATAAATGATGTTTCTCTGAGAACAGTGAGCTTTGCAAGGAACCTAAACCCTGAGCCATGCATGACCAAGGTGAGTGGGAATAGATCTTGCTCTCCTTTTTGTAGAAAGTTCTCACATTTTTCTTTTTCAAGTAAGCTAGTCAAAGATGGCTGTCCTGTGACAAAAGAAAGGGCCAGGCTGTGTTCAGTTCAAATAGAGAGTAGAGAGAAGTCAGTCCTTGGGTCTGAGAAAACTCCACTTCAAAATCCATCAGCCACATGAACCTACTGGCTACCTGTCAGCCAGATACAACAGCTGTCAAAACTTGAAATGGGGGAACTGAGCTGAAATGTCATCTGCAGCTAGGCACAGAGACTCACAGTCCAAGGTAAAAAAAGCCTGCTGCCACCTCTAAGGTTCATATACTACCACTTCTTTTATTATCTGTGATGAGGTCAGGCTTCCAGTAACCACAGAATACAAGCTGAAAACTATTCTACAGCAAAAGAACTGTCAACATCCAAGATATTTTAGCTACTGTACCTCCCCACAGAAAAAAATGACTAGGCTCTACAGTCCAATCTTCCCTCTGCTTCAGTACAAATGGCCAAGCTTTGTACATGTCAGAGATGGCTTTGGAAAGAAAAACCTTTGAGCCCATACTTCTGTCTCGAGCCAATAATAGTCTATCCCCATCCTATAGTATATCCTCATCTGCCCTCAGTAGTGAGGGTAATAAAAAAAATCCAACAAAACAAACCAAACAAAAGACCCTCCCAAAACCACTGGGTCCATTTATTAAGGAAATTCATTTCACTCCAATTCCAGTTTTCTTTGCCTCCCTCTACAGGAATGAGAAGCTCTTGTGACTAGAGCCGCACTCTGCAAAACACAGACATCTCTTTTTTATGTCTGGGCATTGTTCTGCTCTGCCTCCAGTTTCCACCAGACAGACATCAAAAAAAGAAGACAGAGCTGCAGCAAAATGAAGCAAGATTTAAGAAAAATAAAGGAATTTTTAAAAGAACGTATACCACTGCCACTCATGTAGGGACTGTGTAACAATCTGGCTACAATGAACAATCAAAACATTCAGAATTCAGACTGGAAGGTGTTTTTAATTTGAAAGAATAACTCACTTATTCACAAATGAGTCACTTTTCTTCTCCTTGTCAATTCATTCACAGGCCTAAGTTAATAAAATCACACATTTAAAGCAATGTCTGTAATTCTTTGTAGCAGAAGAAAATCTAAATAAATTGTGTGCTATACTATTTACTGTCCTTTAAATCTTACAAAAGGGGAAATTAACCCATGAGGAATGTGAG
This sequence comes from Urocolius indicus, assembly GCA_013401255.1. Taxonomy (NCBI): domain Eukaryota; kingdom Metazoa; phylum Chordata; class Aves; order Coliiformes; family Coliidae; genus Urocolius; species Urocolius indicus. The sequence goes on along the minus strand of WBNH01004451.1, from coordinate 133,660 downwards.
GAGGGAGAACAGAGCAATATGTACATTTAAGTAACACATGTAGCTGTTTGCATGATGCATACACTGGAAAACGACATAGGCTTTTGAAAACCCTACTTCTAGTAATTAACATGAAGCTGAATTTACTCTGTTTCACAAAACTACCATCACTTCAACATCAAGCCAGAGTCTGTGTGGATGTCAAGTCTTGTGAAACAGATGAAGCCCACACTACAAAAGCAAAAAAGAGATGTTATTATGAGGGGACTGATTCCTCACCTTTTTTTTTTTTCCCTACACAAATTCTTAGGCACAACACAGTAAATAATGTAAAAAAAAAGATGTCCAAGGTTCATTTCTAGGAGAAGGAGTCAGAAAACAATGAGCAGCAAAAGAACTCTTCTGTCATGATATGCTTGAAACAAACCACTCAGTCCTACCACATTCAAATCATCATAGAATGGCAGGGGTTGGAAGGGACCTTTAGAGATCATCTAGTCCAAATCCACGGAGCTTGCCCGCCCCCACGAGTTTGTAACTGGGATGCACATAATAAATGAGCAACAAACAGTGAAATCACATATATCATGTATAAAATATATGCCAGAAATGCAATGCTGTATTGTATTATTTTAAATTAGGCTTTTTATACTTGTTAGTGGATGTTCTTTCAGAAGAGGCCCTCTTTTTTTCCCAAATCAAAGACTTGAAGATTTTTATTTTACAGTTTCACAACCAAAATATATTGGAACAGTATAAAAATACAGAAGACCTTTTGTCCTTCCTTGCTGAAATAACAAATTTATCCTGTCATTAAGAAACTCATTTAATGATTTCTCCACCTTTAATTAATAATAAACACAAAATGATCAAATAAGGCATTAAAAAAAAAAAAAAAATCAAGCCACAAAAGGACTGAGATTACATAAAGCCTGTTCATAACCACAGACGCACAACCACAAATACTTCATGCTGATTAGTTTTAAATCTCTTCTCTTCTGTAAGGACTACAGCTAAGAGAAACACACCAGTATACAGTATAAGGATGGTTTGTTCATTTTAACTGTGAAAATGATGGCTGCCCAGGGAGGGTGTGGAGGCTCCTTCCTTGGGGGTCTTCAAGACCTGCCTGGACATGTTCCTGTGTGACCTGATCTAGGTGAATCTGCTTCTGCAGAGGAGTTGGACTGGATGATCTCTAAAGGTCCCTACCAATCTCTACTATTATATGATTCTATGGGAGAGAATGCAGTCAGTCAGACACCTATAACTTCCTAACACCACCAAGCATGGGATGGCTATGAGAGCAAGCTTGTGTGGCACCTCAATGATTTCTACATTTCTGCCTCAGAGATTTGCTGCTACTGCAGAAAATAACCTGAACTGGCAATCAAACTTTAGTTTTCATGATTAGATCTTTAACTGCATTTAACAAGTCTCATATTTTACAGATCTGCAGGAAAAAAAGAACCAATCAATCTACCTAAAAAATTCAGATCTCAAAGTGTCCCTGTCAGAGGCTACAGAAGGCTGAAAAAAACATCCAAGACACTGGAACAAATTATTATTGCAGAGGGAAAACCCCAAAATCTCACCAGTAAGGGCCAGACAGAAATTAAACTCTACTTACAGTGTACTGTGTAACAAACTGGAGCATGCAAGCCAAATTAAGTAACTTTTGATTGTCACCAGAGGTATCATTTAGCCTAAACATCAACCATCTGCTGACGTTCAACTAAGAAATGGGAATCTACAGCCCAGAACAATTACTTCTACCATTTGTACAGCTGAAATGATTCTGTACCCATCCAAGAGAAAAACCTACATCTGGTATGACGCTAGTGCCCTCTGCTGGGAAGCCTTACAAAACACTAATATGCTTTTAAAGCCATGTTCAGCTGTACTGCAAATCATATAAAGCCATCTAAATACAGAAAACCCAGGATTTCAGATGAATATTAAAGAAAGAACAATCCTGCCAGATTTTCAGTATTACTGTGAAGAGAAGATCTAAGTATTCACTTTGAAAACATTCTGTGGGACTGCCACGTGGAGCTGCACACTGTGAAATAATCTAAACTATTACCCTGATAAAATTAAAACAGTCCCTTGTTTTTCAACAAGTGAAATGGATGTTTGGGGTTTTTTAATAGGAAATAAAATGCACAGATTCCTTCTCAGATGGAATTAGCTGCATATAGATTCAGGGAATTTAACCATAAAATTAACAACTGGGCTTCCTGATTGCAGCTCCACCAATTGCAAGTGTGGACTAGTAAAACCTTTATTACATCTTTAGTAACATCATCAGATCAAAAGCAAATAGAAACTTCAGAAAGATGTTTAACCTGTAAGTAAAACTAGTTTAATATCAATATTACTTGAGGCCCCCATTGACTACATCTTATTCTTGTACACAACAGCAGGATTACAGAGCTGTTACTCCGAAAACAGGAGAGATAGCATTGGTCCTCAAGTTCTGTTTTGCTTCAAGCAACAGTCGCTCTACAACTACACTCTTGTAACACCTAGAAATACATATACATGGTCAGCCTTCAGCTTCCAAAATTTACCCCAAGGAATAAATCCATCATGACTTATTTCTAAAACACCTGCTAAAAAAATGGGAGCTTCCAAACTCCACAACAGAATGGGGAGTCAAGTGTTGAAACAGTAGATAGGGAAAGAGAGCGTTGCAGGAGGAGAGACAGTGGAGAGGGGTGAAAAAAGTACAACTGGTTTTTTAGAAGTACAGGCAATCTGTGACCTGTGCTGTTCTATCATTAAGCCAACAATTAAATCTGATCAATTAAAAATTTTAGAAAGGATCAGATCTAAGATTGGCACATATGCAATCACTCTAAAAATGTTCCTCTGCCACTGCCAAAGCCAACATGAGAATCTGAAGTGTAGAAAAAAGCATTACCTCTATTACAGTTGAAAAGTTTGCCCAAAATCAAAATCAAATCAAAACTGAAGATGAGGGAAAGAAATAGAGAAAGAAAGTGCAGAGAAGACAAGGAGTCAAAAAGATATCACAGCAAGGAGACTGAAATAGATTAAAGAAGGGAGTCTCTGAGCTACCATGGATCAGGGCATGAGCCTACAAGCAGCCTAAGGACAGAGTTAGCAACACACAGACAGAAGGGCCACATACCCACCCAGCTTCTCACCCACACTCCTCTTCAACACAGCAAGAGAAGGAGAAGAATGAAAAATCTCGTTGGACAGGGAAACTGCTTACTCATTACTATCATTGTCAAAACAGACTTCACTGAGGTGAAGTCAATTGAATTCATTGACAATTAATATAGATTTGTGTAGTGAAAATATCCCATTATAACACCAACAATTCCTACAACTCCTTTTCCAAAGCTTAACTTGAGTCTGTCACTCCCAAATGCTAAGGCAGGGGTGGGGTCATGGATGGGGCATGACATGAAAAATGAGGTGGGAGAACAAACAGCTTCTAAGTGAGGAGAAGGAAATGACACACACCAGAGCTCTGCTAGATAGGCTGAAGAGGACAGCAATTAAAGATGTCAGCTCTTGCTCTAGTCATCCAAGTTTGCCCTTCTTGCAGATAATCATTACAACATACTAATTACATTATTACAAATTATTTCCCTGTTAACCTCCTCCTTTCAGGGCACAGAAGGAACTTCCTCTGGGGAATGTTATCACAACATGAAGGAAGTTACTGTGTGTGATCTTTATTTGTCAAAGCAGAAAGAAGTCATACAGAAGACATCCTGAGAAGGGTTTCTGTTTGAGATGGCTGCAGGAATAAACACATATAGCAAGAAGCAAAATGGGGAAATAAGTTATCTAGGCAGCTACTGACTTTATCTTCCATCCACAGGAACTTGAGGACTCTCATGTTGGGAGTAAGTTTCTCATGCTCTGGGGTATTACTTACTGAAGTCACTCTGACACTCGTCCTGAACAAGTACTTGCCAATTGCTGGAGGAACCTAAACTTCAGGCTAAACCTCTCATTTAAGTCAGCCACAGATTTGGCCTGGTGAGAAAGGTATGTCTAGAGATAAGGAGACTTTCAGAAAGACTGCAAGATAGGTAAGGTACAAGACAGTCACTAACTATATGTTCTCCATTTTCCAAGACAGACAGTAACACAAGAGGGAAAAACCTTCCCTTCATCTCTGAATGTGCAGCACTATCCCTATGCTTCAGCTAATGAAGTACTCAGAGAGACAGGGAGAAGAACCACTGAAGAATTCATGAGAAAACAGAATAATTTCTGTATTTAGAGCACTACGTGTATATTGTGCTGTTTAGAAAGTGATTTTTAAAGAATAGTATCAAAAGATAAAACAGCTACTCATCTGTGGCATGAAGAGGAGAAAAAACCAAATCAGAGAAATCTCAGAAGCTTTTTAGGGTCTACATTTTGCCTAAGGCATGCTTTAGTTACTCTCAACTATTAGTGACATTTCTTTCCAGAGATCTCTACAAGACACATAATGAAAACTATCCATTACGGTGCTGCTCCTTCTCACAATAGTTTTTGCAATGTCTAACAAATCAGCTGTGCTGACATTTAAGTCATTACCCATCTAATTACTTGTGTCTCCCGTAAGACTCCTCTAAGCAATCTTGTTTGGTTTTTGTTTTTCCATAGTCCTCATGTTTCGCTTACTAGATCCATCACTATCAAACACAGTATATAAAAGTTTTCATAAATGATCATATTCGATCTTTAAACTAACAACAATTTTTGTCCCCATTGTTCCAATTAAAAATGTTTTCCATAAATTGTTAGCACTGCCTTTTAACTTACATATGGCTTCCTCCCTCTCAGCAGTTGTATACTGGCATTTCTACAACCTTCAGCCTGGTCTTTTTAAGTCAAGTCTTGTAAGACATCTCCCTCATTGCCAGGCAAGCCTCACTCTGCACTCATCCAGTGTTCAGTCAGCACAGGCTTTATCTTTTACACATCTCTTACACTGAGCTTCATCACTGTATGAAAGTTCACAAAACTCTACTTCCACTACAAGAATTGCCAGGGATAAGCATTGGATGGGAGAGAGAAAGATTTTGAAAGGGAGGAAAAAAAGCAACTCAGGCTATTTAGTTTGCAGTTGACTTGGAAAATAATTCAATAGGGTGGAACATATCTTAGGATCTCCTAACCGGGTCATCTTTTGTTGTATTTATCAGCATTTTAATAAATCTTCTCAAGACTGTCTCCTCTGAAAATTGCTTTGCCCATAATAAACGTTACATAGGTCATCACAACCATCTGGAGAGATCTTGTGGGTTTTTTTAACTGAATGTAGGTTTCTAACTATGTAGTTTTACAAATGATATTGTAAACTTCTGAAACTATGTCTGGACTTTGTCTTCTGTTGACACTACGTTTGTAGTGGGACAAAGCTTTTTGATGTGGCTGAGAAAAACAAACAGGATTCTTGCATTTCACATACACAAATAGCACAAACAGTCCAGGGAAAACTTGATGGCTAGACATGGTTTTACTCTTCCCCTTGGAAAGAACATTTAACCAGTGCAAAAAATTAGCATCCTGACCACTACACACCAGTGGAACGAAGACAGCATTTGAAGGAAGCTTCCTATTTGGCTGCGTTTCTTCTTCTGCCACACAGCCAAAACAGAGTGAAAAGAAACAGTCCATTATTCAGAGCATAGATCAGTTTGCTAACACATCCCTCTACCTGCTGTTTATGAAAGCACTGAGAACTCTTTGATGATCGAGTGAAAGGAAGCAGATACAGTGAAGGCAGACAAACTGAAGTTCAGTCAGAGCACAGCCCATGTGTGAGGCTGGAGATCACTAGTCAGATCTCACAACAGGTCCTCCTTCCTTCCTCAGCTCTGTGAAGAAGGTCAAATTCCTTTTCAGCTGTGAGAGAAGTTGTATGTGCAGTGTCACCTGTACCATTAGCTCACAGTAAAACTTCCATGCAAGAGTAGAATAACTCTCCTCTGTCTTCATTATTGACAACTTTATTACTTGTGCATTGCCTTCTCATACTGTTAAGCAGGATAATCTGTCTCTTGACATGGTGCTCCTTTCACAACTCACTTTCCTAGATTTCTCCTTATCTCCCCAAATTTTCTTCATTGCTTTGATTCCAGGTCTGCTCATCTCACCATAGGAATTATCAAACTCAGAAGCTGGGATAGTTATCACGTAGGATACTGACAACAGATTCATAGACAGCAAAAACAACCCCACACTGACCTTCAAAAGCTTCTTCAAAGCAATAGTTTTATGCTTATGATCCCCAAATGCCAAGTTCCTCCCTTCCTGTCTATTTACTTCTGACTCCTTACATATAGAACACCACTAACACAACAGTAATTTTTCCTCACTCATCAGTAATAAAAACAACTATCAGAACCCAGAAAGCCTCCTCCCAAAACCACAAGAGAGCTGGGTAATGTTGAACCCTACACCACAGAGCTGAGCATGCCAGTTTCATGTTTGCACCAACAGCATTTAAAACCACCTTGTCTACAGTATTACATTCAGTGCATATTTGTACTGGCCAAGCCAATAGTAGAGTGAATCACTTGAGATATGAAGCATACAATTTTACCTAAAGGAGAAAGGAAATTGCCTACTAACCTAGAGTAAACAAGAAATGCAGATTGCAGCATATGTGTGCATGCTCTGTTTCCAGAGGGGAAAAAAAATAGACATCATTCACTAATATAAATGTATGGAATGGTTTAGGCAGATTGTCCTCTGTTTCCCACATAGTTTTGGGCAAGACCAGAGCTCCAATTGATCTGATTAAGTCAGGGTGAGAGATTCTACGTCCCTTACTCATACATGAAAGGACTTAAAGCAACCAAAACACAAGATACTACTAGTAAATACCCCAGAACTCTACCTTGGATTTATTGTGCTCACAGTCCACATTATCACCAATAGAGTGCAATGACTTCACAGGTCTACCACAGACCCATTACAAAATGTATGTTCATCCAAGACATCATTAAAAGTTAGATTTTAATTCAAGTATGTCATGCTTCAACCTCAGGTAGTTATTTCTTCTAATTAACCTTATTTTTTTGCTGAAATGGTCACTTGGGGTTAAGAGGATTTAGAAAACAAAACCAAGACCTTGTGGCTAGTTCCTACGAAGACCAAGTAAAAGAAGTGACTGATTGTTAAGATGCACTGCAACAGATGCTCTCACCCACTTTCAGCACACAACCACACAGAAATACTCACAATAAATCCAAGTTTTTTATAGTCTCGCGTGTACATTGATTTGCGCTTCTCAATGCTGCCACTACTGTTGTTAGGTTCAGATTCTGCATCGAACGCAATCCTCCGGAGTTCAAATATGATATCCCGTTGAGCCTATGTCAAAAACAAGGGTAAAAAAAGATGGTTAAACTCAGCTTTCACTTCAATAACTAACACCACAAAAGCTGGTTTAAAACCACTGTATTCTCTCCAGCGCTCAGCCTTCTTTGTCTAAATTTCCTACTTCATGCTCAGAGAGACTGTCAGTGAGAATGACTTTGTGCTTCCCATTTTTCAGAGTCCTCGCATTTCTGGGGTTCACATTCAAATGCGTAAGTGCTGATCTTCCAGAAGCTGGGCCCGTGTTAGCAAGGCCGCTAAACTACACACTTAATTTTAACCACAGGCATGAAACCACAGAAGCCAAGAGATCACACATATTTCAGATTTAGCTGGTAATTCAGCACTTTGCTGGCTGAAACCGAAACAGCTCAGCACTCTGCATTCCTTTTGGTAACTGTCCATTTTTGCTAGCACAAGAATGGGCAAGAGAAGAATTACTGCAGATACACATCACTAGAAATGTCTCAAGACAGTGATAACCATGCTACCATCAACACTAGCACTACAATACTAACACAACACTGTGTTAGTCACTCTCTGTGGAGATAAGCACTGTTAACTGCCATGTACATTCCTGAAGCAAGCTCGAGAAACAGGAGGGGTAAAATCCTACAGCATGATGTTACTGATGTTTAAAACCATCTCACTCTCCCCCATCCTCTTCTCCAAATTATCAGCAGGCCTTAATACAACTCCCTCTTAAAAAACAAATCAGGCTCCTCCTTGTACAGGTCCTAAAAAAAAAGCTACAAATAAAGACATGAAACACACCTTTTCTATGGCTCATTGGCTCCATATTTAAACTTGATGCCTTAGAGGAGTGTCTCTTTTTGCACAATGAACAGTACTAATTAAAATAAGTTAACTTTATCTCTAGCATGTCAGATGATAGCTTTCATTTAAACAAACATTCATTTTAGCTCTACAGAAGTACTTTTAGGAAGGACTGTACATCTCTGTTGCTTATGAGGAACACAACAAAAGAACAAATGCTGGTCTGCTGCTTGTTTTAGCTCAGGATATCAGCAAATTCAGTCCATGGAACTGCAGTGCTAAGGAGAAACGGCTGGCCACACAAGGAATGCAACAGCCAGTACATCTTTAAAGAAGAAGAAAGCATAACTCAACTTCACAGAGAGAATGAATGAAATGTGCAAGCATTCCTAGCAGTGTCTTTTCCTCCAAAGAGCAGTTGTCCTCTTCTTTTGCCGAGCAGATCACGGCAGACACTTACCTGATCCTGTGGATCCATTTTGGTCATCATTCTGTCTTCCAGAAGATTAAAGGTAAGCACTTGCAGAACATAAAGCTGGTGTGCCATTTCATTATTGATGGCTCTCTGTGCCCTGATAACATGCTGCAAAGAAAGAGAGACTCCAGTGAATTCAGTCTGATAGCAGAAAACTACATTAGGTGCACTCAGGTGCTTCCATTTCTGTAGGAACATATTTGGTAAGCAGTAGTGTATGTATACTCCAGGAAAACAAAAGAAGAAGAAACTCAAACCAAGACTAATGCTACTGACTTAGGTACTATAGAAGTAACTTCAAGGGACAGAACTTTACAATTACAGTGCATGGAAACTTTCCCTTTCTAGCCACTAGAGAGAGCCTGTGCATATGTTGAGAAGTGGCATAGAAAAAGAAATCAGTACTGAGAAGTGACTCAAGAAAAATTATCTCCTTATGAAAAGCATTAGAGCTCTGTATGTAAATTAAAAGGGATTATCTTAAGAAAATATTTAAGAGAGTTGCTGACTGAGCAGAAAAGTATTCAGGCTGTAAACACAACCAGTGAACAACGATGTAACAGGGTGACTGCTATAGGAGTCAACATCACACAGTCCCACCTCAACCAGACAACTATGATGCCTCACACATGCAGAACTAGCCCATTCAGAAAGTACATGCCAAACTGATGGACAACTTAAAAATCCCTGGCATGCCAAAAACTACCAAGTGGTTCCATAGAGGAAAGAGACTCAGGTCACTGAGCACAGCAGAGCGTACATAAGGAAAAAATCATCAAGTAGGAAATGGATACAGCAACTGACATTGTACTGTTTCACAGCATAAAAGGATCTGCAAGAAGGCAGTGGAGGATTGCACGATACTGAAGGAACACCTAAGAATATCATCCATATGCTTGTACCAAATTCCCTATGAAGACAAGCAGTGTGAAAAGATGCCTTCCTGAAACAAATTCTGGGTTTTTGTGTGGATCGTGGAAATTATGATAGTGAATGAGGAAAAATGAGGGGTTGTTCGGATGTTGTTTGGTTTGTTTGCACACTGCTTAATATCTCATAATAGAGAAAGAGCATTTTCCCTTGAGGATGTAACCTACTCTAAGGTCACAGGCAAAATCACTCTTATTTTCCAAAATAGCAGATGCGAGTCTTTAAGACTACATTCATTAACTTGACTCTGAGTTACACTTCATGCCTCTTCTGTGCAAGTGGTGAGGAACTGTGTGCAACTTCATATCAAGATAGAATAATCTGCAGAACTGAAAAACACAGAGGCTCATTCTGCAAAATGGAAAGCCCTGTGTGGCCTCCCCAGCTGCCATCAGCTCTGAAACTTAAAACAGAGGACTCACTATCAATTCCTCGGATGATCCCACATCTGCACAATAAGGTTCCCATTCTCCATGGGAAGAAAATCCTTGAGATATTATTCTTTTATCCAATATTATGTTTTCATGAAGAAACTACAATTTATTTGACTGGGAAAACAGTCTTCTCATAATCACTTTTGAACCCATTCAACAACCAAACGCTTATTATCTTGTATATCATGGGCTTCAAAACCTATCAAAATAGAAGTGCAATTCAAATATAATGAAAACTCAACTGGAATCACTTTTTTTGTCTGCTAGTGAAAAGTAATTTTGAAAATTATATACTTACAGTTAAGATGATGGAGCGAAGCTGCTTTTGTGCCAAAATGTTTGCCATTTCCTGACATAGTTAAAAGAAAATTAATAATTAGCCAGAAGCAGGTATTTTAGTGCCATATCTATAATAACATTGACTTTTAGCGGGGGATCACAAACTTAGATTACCATGAGAAAAAGGAAAAAAGAAAGAAAGCGAGAAATATCATAAAAGCTGAGGGCTTTGGTGATCTAGAACCAGCAATGGAAAACCTCAGGGGAGTCTTCTGTGGGTTAAACAGGGTATTTACACACACTTGTTCAAGCATAACCTTCCCACCCACAAACAACACTGAAGGAAGCACAGAATGGAAGCCAGCCAGGACATTCAAACATGATGTCAAACAACATGCTTATTTACATTCACATTTTGGTGGTTGGAAAGTCAAGTGCTTTAACTTTCACTCAATAAATCCGTTTAAATTTTGGTACTGTTTCATCACAGCAAATAATACTTCTCCCCTGAACTTTGGTAGCCATGTTGACATTGGTCCATTATTTCATCTTAAATTAACTTTTCTTTCTAGATCTGTCTGAAGTCGCTATCAAGAAGAATATGCTTTTACTGTCATCCAGAAGCAGCTGATTCTGGCTGCCAATGCTGCAAACTGTCTTACAGTGCCTAGGCAGGGAATGCTTTATATCTACCAAGCATGAGAGTCTTGATCTTAACTATACCCACAAGTGCATACCCCATTTTTAAGTTCCATGATCTTTTCCATCAATATAAGAACATATGTGAGTAGACCTATGCCAACGTATGTCGTGCATGCAACGTGAAGTCATTATCAACATGCATTAATCTTCACAAATATCTAAATGGTGGGTGTCAGGAGGTTGGGGCATCCCTTTGTTGTATTTAGTGACAGGACAAGGTGTAATGGGAAGACGTTGGAACACAGGAAGTTCCATTTAAACATGAAGAAGAAACATTTCCCTGTTGAGGTGAGGGAGCCATGGCACAGGCTGCCCAGGGAGGGTGTGGAGGCTCCCTCTCGGGAAGTTTTCAAACCCATCTGGACATGTTCCTGTGTGACCTGATCTAGGTGAACCTGCTTCTACAGGGGAGTTGGACTAGATGATGTTTAGAGGTCCCTTCCAACCCTACCATTCTATGATTCTGTGCTTTCTAAATTCTTGTTTTCAAAGCGTACTATTTATGGATAACTTGCTGCACACTGCTCTTTAGACACTGTTTATATGTACACAAATGGGCAATGTTTGGAATTAGTAGATGATTGGTTGAAAAAAGAGCTCAAGTATGAGAGCCTTACATAATGCAGCGCATCACATCAACACTGACACACACTCAAGGACATTCTTAGGATGCACTGTGACTCTGCACAGTTGGTACATTGTCAGAAATGTTGTGCCTGTTCAGGGGAAGTAAATCTTCAAAAATTGCTGCCTTTCAAAGATCTTTTCAAAGATTGCTCCATCTTTGTGAGAGTTGGAAGAGTACATGCAGAAGAGTACATGGATAGAGTACATGCAGTATTTTCTCATGTAACAAGCAAGAAAAGATTGAGACTGTTACACAAAACACATGAAGAATGGGATTGCTGAAACGTGGCTGCAGAAACTATGCAAATAAAGTCAGTGTTAGGGTGAGAACTTGGTTGCAAAAAGAAAATAATTCTAATTTTGAGGCAGGAGGCAGTTATGGACATTGACTGTTTCCTTTATATCATATAAAGGATGCTGCAACAGGACATGAGAATGATAGGGAATGAAGAGGGACCAAAGACATGAGAAACCCAGCTTTAGCTTTAAGCCACTTCTGGTTTAGCAGGTTTTAATTGCATGTAACTGCAAAGGAATGAATGATACAGATGTTTCCACCTGTTTTGAAAGTGCACAACTGAGCTGCAGGGGGAGTGCCAGGCCTATGATATACTTCATGTTATGAGGCACAGACTGGTTGGTTTTGTTGAAGTTTATCCCACTGACAAAAGCTTCGCAGGTAAAGAAAATGAGGTAGTCTTTTTTGCATTCAAGGCAAAAATGAGGATTCTTTTATCAAATTGCCACTTCTTTCTTATAACTATAAATCAGAAAAACATTGTTTTTTTTGTCAGTGCACCAAAAACTGAGAGGAGCAACAAGCCTTCAACAAACTCCATTACTGCATCAAAATCAACTTTTCCTCCAAGAAGGTTACATGGCTATTAGCAGCTGATCAGCTGCCTCTTCTAATACAAATATTGTAGTAACAGATGACAGCAAGAATGATTTGACAAAACTGGCCATCTCATTTCCCATAGCAACATGTCTCTGCAAAAACGCCGACAATTGCCAAGTGTTTAAAAAGTGTTTAAAACATCCACAGTATCGTTTCCAAAGCTGAAATTCTCAGCTCTTTTCTGATAAAGGCTTTTATTTCTTTTTTAATAATCTAGGTTTCTCTAGATTTGGTCCCTGACAGTGGCAGATGAAGCAAAGTAACCAGGGAGCCCTGATTAAAAAAAACAACACAGAAAGGCCTTGAACCTCTTGGGGTTTTGCATTACAGAAATAGAAAATAAGGAAAAAAAAGAGGGGAAGGAATTCAAATACCAGCATCATTTTAAATCCTGTCCTTAACTGCACTGCAGTGATCCACATCATGCCAGTCCCTGTAAGGCAGCAGCAGACAGGCTGCCAAAGTTCCTGCAGTCATATGGGGGTTTGGGGCAGTTTCAAACTGGTGGCAAGTGCTGAACCTTAACTTTTGAGTACCCACTTTCAGGTAGTGACAGTAGAAATTCATCACCTCAGTTCAACAATGTCACCTCGGGAAACAATATCAACTATCCCCATCTTGAAACTCACGGACACCTACCTTCTCCAATGCATGATTTACTAATTAACCACAAGACAGATATCAAGAGAAATCTAACAGATTCTGACTACTTATTCTAGGTTATTAATGGCTGGAGGCAATTTTCTGCAACTGTCAGAGCTATTGGCTTTCAAGCCAAATCAGATCGTTACAATCCGATGATCATAAACTCCACAACTAATAATTTCATGTCACAACAGCGGGTGCTACAGGTGAAATCTGCATGGTTTACTGCCAGCTTCATTAGATGGTTTCATGGTTGGTGAAATACAGTTTTACTTGCTGAGAATACCCTGTGGTACTGTCATCTTCAGGAACACATGCCCACTGATTTAAGACCAAAACCTTAGCTACATCTGACACTGGTTCTCAACTTCAATTATGACCAAAGAGTACTTTTCATAGAAACATAAGCAGTAGCAACTGTAACTGTAAAAAGCAAAACCTTTTTTTTTTCTTACAAAGATTTATCATAGATTTATGCCAAAATTGAAACAAAGGTTTAATTCCAATTTTTGTTCATTAGATGTGTTCTTCCCTTAACTTAAGGCTGTACTGGAAGAAGAAGGAAAAAAAGGAATGAGGAAAAAAAGGTCTTGGGTTTGTTTTTTTTTTTTAAATGAAACCATCCCCTCTTTGCAATCTTTAAAATATTTCTGAAGAGAAAAATAACCCATTAGGGCTTTGATATTTGTTTAAACCATCTCCAGCATTTAAAAAAGTAAATAAATCTAAGGCAAGTCATTGTCAGAACTGATCAGCAGCTCCCAGTGAACTTGTTCTGGATGCTAATAGTGTGTCACCACCAGAATTATCATCACTGCTGCTAGTGACACAGAAATGTTAAATAAATAAATAAATTACTAAATCTGTTTTGACACAGGCTAATGATTTCATAAACATGGGTAAAACTTCCCTGTTCTGTTACACAACGCATTCCACCCTCACTTGACAGCAACCAGTGATCTTAAACTATTTCCTTTTGAGACTTCTGATCTCTGGCACTGAAGTGAACTATAAATAGTACTGTTAAAGTCATGAAATGCTTACATGGCAAGATATTTCTGTTTTCAGAAGGAATGAACATTTTATTAAAAAATATTTGGGGGGGGAAGGGGATGGGAGGAGGAATGTTACCAAAAAATAACCTGGTTTAACAAGCTGTGCTGGCAAATAGCTCAGTACAATAAATATTGCAGTCAGCCACAGTCAATATAGTTCATGTGAGGTTACACAGAACTACAAAAGCACAGAAGAGTCCTTAATCCTTCCTAATATTGATGCAAGATAGGAGGTAGCTCCATTAAAATGAATGATACATCACAACATGAAACAACAGAAGTTTCAGTTTGAACTAACTGCAGGAAAAGTGTGACTGGGACAACTGTAGGTGTGAAGATGATACCCTCTTCCTCCAGATATCTACATATAAAAGACCCAACAACTTACCTGCCTCTTGTCATCTGGTGCTTTAAGAAAAAGTGCATTTATTACTGCAATGGTGTATGTTTGGATTTCTTGGTCTGTCCTGTTTGGAATAAAATGATAGACATGAGAGATTAATATGAATACACACAAGCTGTAGAGACTGATCTTCCAGTTGCACTGCTGCAGGTAGAAGTGGAGGGGCTGTTTACACTTAATGTTAACCATATGCAAAATTAGGTAATCAACACTGTGAACAGGTTGTCTCTGTTGCTGAGAGAGATAAGATGTTCCAGAGGGAGACTCATTACTTAAAGGTGGAACGAATCACACCCTTGATAGGCCACTGATCCTCCAAAGATCATAGCAGGAGGCCAGACAATCAGCTTCTGCCAGATGCCCAACAGCTGGAGGCAGGAAGAGCAATCTTCCCTAAAGAGTTCTAGAGATGATCCTGCTGGCATTAAAAGCTTTTCAGGTGACTGGAAAACATCCCAGCTGGGAGCCAAGCATTACCATACACTAAACATTGCCCTGTGCTACAAGAGGCTGTTTCCATCCGTTTAACCACCTCACATTACTGTTCAAGAAAAGGCCTTTCTCTTTCCAAATACACTCTCAGCAAAAGTTGACCCATTTTTGTCTTACTTCCCAGAGGCTGGCAAGCAAAACAACTTCATCTGTATGCTAAACATTAAGCATTTTATCATGAGGCATTCTCCTCTTCATTTCCCACTTCCAACTATACAAGTAGCTTAGTGTGGGGGGAAAAAAAAACAACAGAAAATAAATCAATGATCAAGCAGCACCCAAAAGCTGGTTAACAGTCATCCATCCACTTAGAGTGGATGCAGGATTCACATAAAGGGTTGCCTGTCATGATACCACTCTTTTTTCCAAGTGCTGTCCTCACTTAGAGGGAGAAAAATGTTAAAATTCCACTGTATCAGGTGTCAGTTGAAGACACTTACCCCTGCAGATGTGGGATTAGCTGCCCAATTGTGATCTCCTGTGCCACCTTCTGGTACAGGTCGTGGCTATTGAGCACCATTGATTCCAAGATTGCCAGTGACCGTTGCAAGATGGAGATGTCCGAGGCAAATTTGTTCACATAGCTTGCTATCTACAAATTCAAACGTTTAGAGGATTTACATCTTGTCATGCAAACAAGGAAAGGGAAGAAAGCAAACTGTGGACACATCTCAAAAGGGGTTTAGAATACAAGCAGCCTTGTCTACACAATCAGGTGTTAGTGCATACCTGAACACAATCAACCAAGCTCTGCAGACACCTTCAAAGGACACAGTGGCACAGATTCTTCAGCTGGTACCAGAGATCGACATCAATATTCATACCATCAAAATACATGCTTCAACCTTACATGATGAACATGGTAAATCAACATCCCAGAACTCTGGGAAAGGACAATGAGACTACTCATTCCCTCTGGTAGGAATCTGTGTAGCCAGTTTTCTCTAGACAAACACCTAAGCTGAAGGCAAATCACGCTCTAGCAAACTATCCTTCTTGCCCCCTCCCCCTCCAACCCGACCTTGCTGTTAACAACGACCCTGAAAAATCTCTCAAGGTTACAAATGAGAACTGGCACATTAATTAACACCAGATCTGACCTCTGCTTTTTTACTGTGAGGCAATGACACGCTGCAGACTCACGTGCAGAGCCAACACAGCTGTGTAGTGAGACGTGGCAGTGTACTCACTTACATATGCTGCCCACAGTCCACAGACCTGGCTTCCCAGGAAGATGCTCAGTTTCTGCACACACAGTACATGAGAACTCACTGATACCAGGCACAATCAAGCTGAAAGGTGCCCAACTAAGCATAGGGAGACAGAAGAAATGTCCTGTGACCACAGTTATCTGCTCTTTAAGACAGCTAAGTAACAGACTACAGTGGCCTCATCTCAAGTTTGATGTGTTACTTCCAGAAAAGTTCAAGTCTGGGTGCTTCTTTAGTACTCATGCTACAAGCCACTAATATCATTATCCTGTTGTTGACTCTGGATGCTTGCTTAGACCTTGGCATTGTTCTCCTTTTGGAGGAAGAAAGGCATGCCCTATACTTGGAAAAGCTGCCTAGCTGCCTAGTTAAATATTGACATGTGGACAAAGACATGGCTTTGCATTTGTGACATTAAGTAGTACTGAACAAAACACCCTTTTCTGCAACTTTCTTCAGAATTGACAAGGAAAGAGGGACTGATTATCCTTTTAACCTCTTGCAGCGCTGCCATTTGCTCTGCTACTTGGTTTGCATTATCACAACAGGAACAAGCTATGCTGAATTCAACTCAGTTCAGAGAATACACATCGACTTTGCAGAAAATGAAGAACCAACCCATGCATGCATAAAGAATAGGTGGAGAGAAGCAACTCAATTAGCCTTTTCCTACTCTGGACTTTCAATATCTGTGGCAAGTCTGGATCCAAAGTAATATTTACATTAATATATGATGCACATCAGACTGTTTAGAGCAACAAGCCTTATCTCAGAATACGACCTTAATGGTAACCCAGTTGTTTTTTATGCATTTTCTGCAGGCAGAGCTGACAGATATTCAGAAGGCCCACAATACAGATGGTGTATGCACACACCAACTCTGCACTGCTCAAGTCATAACCCAAATGCATCCTGGATGCCTCAGTCATCAGGAACCCACTGATCAACTGTGCAGCCCGATTACAGTATGTCCAGACTGTGTCCTGACTTGTCAGGCTGTTGTCACCAAGCTATTTAGAAGCCCTGACATGTATGAATTATTAGTGCAGCAGCTCCTTCCCATATTTCAAGTGTCAGGGTAAATGCTTCACTGGGATACAGCATATTCCTACCAGGAGCCTGCAGAAATGTAACACTACAGATAACTGAGTGAAACCTCAGTCTAGCAAAGGCTGCCTTAGACATATTTATTCTTCTAGCCTTGGATCATAATGTCTTTCAATCACAAACACAAACCCAAGGTATGAAGCTGGCCTGTGTGTTTAAAAAGCTATGACATACTGCACTGAACATACATGCAAAACATCTGCTAGGTAAGTTGCACATCAAGCTATGCATATTCATAACTACCCTGCTGAAGCATGAAGTCTGGCCAGAAATAACAGGCATGTCTACCCCAATAAATAAGGCATGCCAGTTCCAGTGGGAGTAAAATTAGGTTTAAAAAGAAATTCTATTGCCATCCTTGAAGTTTTGAATGTAGAAAGGAAAAACAAAAACAGAAGCCCTTGTTGAGCAGTGACAAGAATCAACAGAAGTTCAGATTTGTGTTATTTACAGTTGTCTGCTTATTGGGCACCACATACAGGGAGGACTTTCAATCTCCAAAATAATCCTGCTCTCATTTATCAAATATTCTGATGATCAAATAAGGCAAGCTTTCAGAAATACCACACTTCTTCCAGAAACAAGCAACTTCATTGCTTTGCACTTGCACGTGAAGACTTGTCACGTGGGTGTAACTCATTAAGGATAAAACTATTTGTTCAGTAGAATACCTGTAACCTTAATATCTCCCCAGTTTCAGTTCTACTGGGACCCATATAACCACATATAGAAAAGAAGTGCGTGGGTGCTTAACTTCCTGTCAATTTCAAGGGAAATTAGGAATCAAAATGCCTTTACACATTCAGTTCCAGTGCTCTGCTGAAACAGGAGCTAAACACACGAAGTGAGAAACATATAGCAAACTGAGCTATGTCATTTGGCTTCCTGTTTCAGCATCACTTAAAACACAGGAGAGAAGTCAGAACTTAAAAAACTTGGGTTTGTATGCCACTAACAAAAGCCATCAAGAGAAAGAACAATGAAAGAACAATGAAAGAAATAGACCTCATTTTCTGAGCAGTGGTATTTTCATTACTTATTTGCCTGGAGTATTTTGATATCAGAAATGTACAGAAAAATGTACCAAATATTTGTCCTCTGTTAAGTCCTAATGCACAGTAAAATTTTAACGTGGCCTTACCTTTCAGTCAAGGAACTAGGGTTGCATCTGACTACAGAAAAAAGAACTGACAGTTGTGAGACAACGAGATACTTTCCCTGCTGCCTTATTTCCTACATAGTACATTTTAGAAGGCAGAGTAAACAGTTCATCAAGGTTAAGACTCTGAATCATAGCTATGATATAGTTATGATATTCATTCAAAATCTCTTTAAAATTATTCCTATATCTCAAATTGTATCACAAACTTTATATCTCCTCCTGTAGGAGCTAAAGAAGAGAGCACCAAATTTGTATCATGTGTTTTGATACCCAGTCGTCATGACATTTTCTAAGAACTGGACATCCAAGTCCTTCAGGCTAATATGGAAGCTGGAAATAAACTCTGAAGTCACAAGCAAGAAAAAAGGTCTTGAGAACACTGTATATGATAAGGAAGTTCTTCCAAATGCTTTATTTTCCCCTTAAGATAAGGAACAAAGCTCTGCTTGAAAGCATCAATTCTTATTTGCAAGAGCTGGACCAGCAATCTTCATGTACCCAAAGGATGGGAGGGAGACTACATCCAACACCAAGCAGTTAGTGATTAGATGTACTTAGAGATTCCCCTTGAGGTCTCCTCTAGCTTCTGCATTTTAAGTTATAAATCTATTCATGAAGAAAAAGTTCAGATGAATTCCTCCCCAGTTTCAGTTTGGCTTCCATTTAACATGAAAGCCAGTTTCAAAGGGCAGAAGCACTTGATAGCAAAGTTCCCCCTCAATCTTATCAGTTAGTTCCCTTATCCTTCCTGCCCACCACTTGAGCAAGCCCATCAGCAACCTCAAGTGGGCCTGTCAAAAGCCAAGGTCAGAGAAACAAGTGATAATTAAGTCAAGACTGCTGCTGGAGACATGGTCCAAAGGTGCTCCTTTAGGTCTGCCGCTTTCCCACAAAGCCCAGCTGAGGGCTCTGCTCTTTTGATGCCAACTATGTGGCAGGTCAGGACACATCTATGCCTCTTTCCTTTGTTTCTGTCATTCCTTGTCCATCTATTTCTACCTGTCCTATTCTTCTCTTCAGTCCTTTCATGTGCACCAACCTCACTTTTGTTTTTTACTTGCCAGTTTTGTTTTCAAGGGTATTTTGTGAGAATGCTTTTATTTGCCTCTTTTGTTTCATTTTTGAGATTGGGTGGCTTCCCAGGGAAACCAAATGGAAGTGCCAGACAGAAGACATGAGTCATTAATGGGGATGCCCACTAAACTTATCTTCTGTAGTTACCCACGGGGCAAAAGATATTGCTAAGGTTAGATGAAGGCGACAGTTTGGAGTCACAAAGTCGACAGATTTAAACAAATTTATATTTACAAGTTTTTTTAATTTGGATTTTATGAAGCAGGGCAGAAGCACAGATCTGCTTTAGGGCAAAAAGGCCCTTCAAAGGGACTTGGACAGGCTGGAGTGATGGGCCAAGGATGACTGTATGAAGTTTAATAAGGTCAAGTTCAAGTGCCGGGCCTTGCTCTTGGGCCACAACAACCCCAGGCAATACTAAAGGCTTACTCTGTAGCGTCTGGAAAGCTGTCCTGCAGAAAAGGACTTGGGGTGTTAATCAACAGCAGCTGAACATGAGCCAGCAGTGTGCCCAGGTGCCCAAGAAGGCCAAAGGCAATCCTCGCTTGTATCAGGAACAGTGTGACCAGCAGGACCAGGACAGCGATTTTCCCCTTGTACTGAAGGTTGGTGAGGCCACACTTCAAATACTGTGTCCAATTCTGGGCCACTCACTACAAGAAGGACTACAAGAGGAGCTGGAGTGTGTCCAGAGATGGACACTGAAGCTGAGGAAGGGTCTGGAGCAGCTGAGGGAACTGGGGTTGTTTAGCCTGGAGGAGGCTGATGGGAGGCATGATTACTCTCTGCAACTACCTAAAAGGAAGTTGGTCTCTTTTCCCAAGTAACAAGTGACAGAACAAGAGGAAACGGCCTCAGGTTGTGGCAGGTGAGGTTTAGATTGGAGATTAGGAGGAACTTTTTCCCTGAGAGGGTTGATGCAGGCTGCCCAGGGAGGTGGTGGAGTCCCCATCCCTGGAGATATTTAAAAGCCATGTAGCTGAGGTGCTATGGGACATGGGTTACTGCTGGGCTTGGCAGTGGTTGGACTCAATCTGAGTCCAACAATTCTATGATTCAGTGAAGCTCATATTAGCAACTTTCTTCACTCTCCTCTTATTAGGCTCTGTTAAAAAAATGAGACACTCTGGGCTTGACTTTGTATCTTACGAGGTCAGTTATAAAACAGTTGTACCATTTTTCTTTTGCCATGAAAAGATAATAATAATCATCATCATCCAAACTGACTACAAGATAGGCCAACAAAAAAAGTCCAAAAACCAGATCAACTTTACTAATTTTTCCTACAAATAACACCCCTCATTTTTAATTACCAAAATTGACCTTTAATATCTAATGCTCTTGTCATAATTGATTCTTCTTTCAACTTTTGGCTATGAAAGTAATTTTATACTCTTGTGGTGGCAATTTTCTAACCAAACTGAAATTACAAAGTCTTTGCACAGATGCACTCTGTTAAAATGAAGATACCTTTGACACAGGTTCTATTTGTTCCATTACTGCTTTTAACACATTTTAATGAAGACATTCTTGTATCTTTTGAACCTCTACAAACACACTTCAACTTAAATTTTGTGTTCAATCTCACTGGAAAATTATTTGTACACAAATGTATAGTGTTTTGGGGTTTTTTTCCCCACAGTAAATTAAAAGGGTTAAATCAGGAACAAAAGTTTTTTTTTTTTCTGAGGTTTTCTACTTCAAGAACACTCCCATACTTCTGCTGCTTTTGTGCATCTCTTACATGTAAGAACAGAATAAAACTGTTACAAATTGTGGCAAGATCTGTTTCAAAACCATAGACCTCAGCTGTTAGACGCAGGAAGGCCAGATTTCAACTTGATAAACTCAGCAGATATCAGCTTCATTTCAATTTGTAAACTAACTCATTTCCCTTCCTCCTATACTCCCTGAGGAAACATTTCAGTGCTGGTTTTGTTTCAAGAAATAAGGTATTACTCATTTTAATTTCCATTAAATCAAAATACTCATTTTTGCTTTAACTGCATGGTATCTGCACAGGGAGGTCACATTGCAATTGAGCAAGTTCTTGCATAATAAGCCTAATACAGCGTTGATCCCATTTCACTCCCACTGATTTCCATAGAAGTTGTGCCAGATCTTACAACTACAAGTATTTATAGTTTGAGATGGTCTTTTAATCCTATTTTCATGTACCTTTTTGACGAATGACCTAAATAATGTACCAAGGGGGAAGGGGGGAGGAAGACAAAAGCCAAACAAAACCACCAAACATGACTCACCTCCAAAATTTAAACTGATATAGAATAGATAGCATTGATTACAAATTTACCTTTTTAATGAATGCCACAGAGAATGTATCCCACGATACAATCCCATGATCCATCAGCTCAACAAATGCAGTCAGTGTAAAGGACAACATATCTCCAAAGCTGCAAGAGACAGGAGTCATGACAACATTTTCCAGTAATGCAGCAGGGCAATGACCAAGGGGAATAAAGCAGCAGGAAGCTTTCAGAAAGGCAGGAAAATGAAGCCAATTATAGACTAAGAGGTAGCAGAAGAGCAAGAGAGGCCGTGCAACAGAGAGTCTCTAAAACAATTTAGAATGGAGATCAAGAACAGTCACCTGGAAGAAAGCAATTTTGTAAGAGAAGAATTAATGCCCAGGAGAACCCCATAGGCAACGCTCAAGGAAATCGATAGTCCAAATTAAACATCTCTTATAAATTCAGAGTTTCAGATGTAACAAAATAAAAGAAGTGAGCTCTTTCTTAGCCACTTACGGAAGTGCTCCTAATTGAATATCACACAGAAGTGTTACGTTTTGGTGCCTCTGTATCAAGCAGATCGGCAGAAAGCTAGTGGATTGATTGTTCCTTCTCTTACAAGGAAGCAAACACATTTTAAAAAGGCATCAGAAGTGATTTTCTATTGAGCAGCAACTTTCCAGTAGTTAATGCCTCCATTTCTTTCTTGGAACCTGAAGGTGCATCTCCTTTTGTTTATCTATGGGCAACCAGTCAAGCACCTTGCAAATCACCTATAGTTTATCTAATCATGCAGCTGAAATTGTTTAGGCTCTTCAGGCCACTAAATGTGAGATTCAATGCATCTTTATATGAACTCAAGTAAATTCAAAATGGGTTTAAACTCACCACAAATAATATGCTCTAACCTGTCTGGCTGCATAGGAATTTTCCATGTTAAAAAACAGCTTTTAAAGATTAACTTCAGTTCTATAAATAGTCAGGGCAGTTGTAATGATTTCAACGATGAAGCTGCTCAATGAGGTAACTACTCAATACAAGCAGCAGTTGCACAGAGCCTGAGATGAAGCAGCAGCATTTTACCTTTAAGGGCATGCCAAACTGCCTGCAAGGTACTCTGCCACTAAGCCATTAAGAAGCATAAGCATACAGTCAATCTAAACAGCATGAATAGTCCCAGTGATTTTAATGCAACAGCTTACCTAATAAAAATATAAAACTTTAAAAAAAAACCTCAAATCTCAATCAGATTGGAACTGAAATGCTCAAGTATGTTGAAAACGTGAGTCAAAGACTATAGGCATGGTTAAACAAAGTAATTGGTAATCCTTATGCTGTGATTTGCTCTTCTGCACCAAGCCAAGACAAATAAGTCAATGTCTGGCTCAGGCGGAAGACATTTACAGCAGTACAGAGGAATAAGGCAGAAAATGGGTTTCATCATAGCAACTCCAAAAGCCAGTTTACTGGATTTGATATAATCTGCCACTGAGGGATTTCTGACAGTGAGATGCAGCCTTTAGTTGCCCCTTCATTTAAGAAGCTCTTGTTCATCAAAACGCCACAAGATGCCCTCCACTAAATTTGCCATTCTTGACATTTTGGGAGTAAAACTACCAACCACCAAAACACATCTTTCTTTTCTACAGTGGCTTAGATTATTTATGACAAAATGATAAAATAACACCCAAGAGCAAAAAAGTAAAATGCGATGTCTTTAAAAAAAATTCTCTGTAATTCTGCAAAGAATGTTTTGTTCAGCAAATTGGGAAGGTGGTTTTGTTTGCTTGGGTTTTTTTTGGTATTCCAAACCTTTTAATAATTAGATTTCAAATGTCATCATTAGCATTTGAAAAAATATGGATTTCATAACAAGACAACAATCAGACTCTGGAGGAAACGTGATCATCTCTGGCCTTGTTGTTTTCTTCAATGTATTCCTTTTGTATTAACTAGTTATTTATGAAGCCACAAATAAAGTAGCATCCCTAGGAAAGACTTCCTCCTAAAAATTTGTATGACATTCTCATGCAACTTCACAACAGAATAATTGCCACAACTATATAGATTTGGCTATTACAAGAAGCTACATTAAATTAGATTCAAATCAAAAGGAAAAAAAATACAAAAAAGATTGGTCACATCCATTGAAAAGCAATTAAAAATCTTTCTGCCAGCATTAAACTAAGCAGATAAATTATTTCCCCTCATTTTTCTCATACATTGTTAAAAATTTACTCGTGTTTAATACATAAATACTCTTCTGTAACTTAATTGCACAAGGAAGATAAATCCCATTAACATTATTTTAGAGGGACTGCTCAACCTGTATTAAACCTGCATATGGATATTCACCTTCAGAACAGCAGTAGCTGAAATGTAAAGGAATTAACCTGAATTCAATAGACTCTCTTATTCTTCTCTCCAAAATCACCGATTAATCCTGCCAATTAATCCAGCCTTCTCCAACAGCTTTGGAGGTGCAATTGGGTTAATGGAGCTGCAAATACTGGTATTAATATTTAAACCTGGTTGTAGCAGATGTGACAATGATAAAGCAAGTTTGGGATCCAAGTGGTGAAAGTACTTTGGAGTGTAAAATGAGCAGACACCCCACCAGGTGTCACTCCAGTGACACTCCTTCAAATAATTAAAGACTGAAGAGGTGCAACACTGGGACTAATCAGGCAGCAAGAAATACTCCAACTCGAGATATTATGCAGCATCACACATATACAGTATGTATTTCTTAAACATATATATATGCATCTGCACTTCTGTATATACACTAAGTGTCACTGAAAAAGTCAAAAGCCAGGCTTAAAGGATAAGCATTAGGAATAGCAAGGCTAGAGATCAAAGCAATCTCCAGGGTAACTAGAGCAAGACAAGGATTAAAGTATCTGGAGGGGGAAGGGAGTGGTATTGATTCATTGTTAGGCATTTAAACACAAACAGATAGGTAGAAATAGACTTCCAAGCAATTCAAGACACGCACGCACAGACGCACTCATACTATTAAAAGCAGCAGATAGAATAGATGCTAGAAACTTCAAGGGAATGAAAGCCTGTTCACAAAAGAAGTAATCATAGAAAATACATGGTTGGAGCTTAAAACTAGAGTTAAAACTCGAAATCTCAGTAAGTGTTTTAGTCATACAGAAGTCCAAACTATAACAGGGCCTCTTCATAAAATCTTTTTAGACTAATGCACAGCACAAGGCGTGACAGTTCTGTAAATATTGCTGCTCTGGCAAAATGGTTTAATAGTTGGAAAGCAATTTCTGATGAAGGTGCTTTTTAATGTGTGCCATCACAGCAAGAAGAAAGAAATAATCAGAAAAATGCACTGTGTAATTGCAATTTCATAACTCACTAACACTGACATTTTAATGATCTATGTTCTTGGGCCAGCTACTTGTCCAATCCTTCCTGAATGCTGTTCAGGGCTCTGGCTCTTAGATGGAGAAATGTCACACTGGGACAACTGATGAAGTTTCCCCATTCTCTGCTGTCTGAGTCCCCTCCTCTAACCACAGTTGTGATGACAGGTGAGCTGGTCATGAGGCACCGCTTCACTCACAGCAGCTCTTGGCAAAAGCTGTGGTTTGCAATGTCATCAGCTGTACCTGTGTGCGTCATTCCAGTGGGGATGAGTGACCAGGCTCCGATCTACAGCCCGTGCACCTCAACAACTGTTTCACAACTCCAGGCTTTAGAGAAATATCAGGTCAAAGCTGGTTAATTTATGTTCCTAAGGATTTTCTGCACTGTTACCTTCAGAAATTGTAAAGAAAAAAACACTTCACGCATTTGGACATTAGCTTTTCCCTCCTCAAACTAAAGACAGGAATGTGCATGTGACCCTGACCATCACATCTGTCTCTCACTTGCTTTCCTGGTATCAGTTCTACAGGCTAAACCACCTTTTATCATGTGTGCCAAGTAATCCTCAGAGACAGATATATATATCCAGAACTATGTCTGATTTTCTGAAAGATGCCTGAAGCAATTTGAATTTCTCATCAAAATAAATGGGTCTTGAGCACCAAAATTCCCTAGATGTCTTTAAAACAAAAAAAAAAAAAAAAGAAGTCTCAATCCACATTTAACACACTTATGAAAGTTTTATTGCTATTGAGGAAAGAAAAATATTCAGTTCTTCAAATGATTCTTTAAATCAAGACAATTAGGCTCAGGTGCTATCATGTAACAAAAAAAAAACCAATATAAGCTTTTATAAAGCTAGATGGACTGTCTCATGTTTTACATATTAAAAATTACACAGAGGAACCTTGTCTGTCACACAACCAGGATACAGCCACCAGTCCATTGTATCTTCACGCCCATTCTTCATGGGTGAAACAGAACCAAAGCTGACCTCTAACCGTGCAGAGGGAAGGCAGCAAATAAACAGTTTTAACTAGGCAGGAGGCAAGAAGAGAGTAGCAGCCTACTACCAAATACAGGAGTTAAGGAAGTGGTTAACTTTAGGTCCCTTATCATTCAGCAACTGTGCTCACAGTCTAATGTTGGGCAGCTGAAAGGCCTGACATCATTGAGGTCAATGTCAAAGAGTAAGAACAGTTTTTTAAGTTACAGTTGTCAAGGATAAGTGGCCACGAATAAATTTAAACAGGGGAGTAGAATATATCTAATCATCAGAGGACAAGAGCTCTGAAAAAGTCATGCGGGCAAGAACCAAACTAGTTCTAAAATGAAGACTGATGATGCTGCAGGATGCTTTGCAAGTACAGTGTGAACAAGTACCCTTTTTTATTGCTATGGCTTCTCTTCATTGCTTCCATACTGCCTTGTTTCTTCAAGTAACCTTTCCAAAGGTGAAGCTAAGCCACCATCAAATCAAACTAGGAGCAATTCACACCTACTCGGTTCTTACTCAATGCAGCTTAAAATGACTGAACAATCTGCAGGGTGGCTGCCACTGTTTTTCTAGATTATTACAGAAAATGCACTTATCTGTGTCAGTTGCAGTGTAGCAGGGTTTTGGGTTTTTTTTTTTTCCTTTATCATGACAAGCACCACTGAAATATTTCTTTGTGGTACAGTTTCACTGAGTTCATTCCAAGGGATCAGTCCTGCTGATTTTAAACCACCGTCACTCCCAAAACCTGAATCAGCTTTGTATCCCTCTGGTATCAGGGCTTCCCTAAGCTTGAAAATTAACTCTGAAGAACACAAGCCATGATTCTTCAACAGGACTGTAGCTATTCTTGGATAAATCCAGGTGTACACACTCGTATTATGGAGTATGACTAAATCCACTTTGAGATACATTAAGCATTTGTCTGCTTGGGAAAATAGCCCAGGGGAACTAATACAAGTTGGTTCTTCATGGAGATGTGATTAGAATAATCTTTCCTCTAATTCCTCATCTTTCAAATTCTGGCTTTTGCTCATTACACAGCAGTTTCCTTAAATGGACCAGCTTTACTTAAAAGATCAGGAATAACTACCCAGGAAAAACATCAGTCTCCAATCAGTGTGGTTTGACTACAGCACTGCAATGGAAACATGAATTAATTTTGGGGGGAGTTTTGGTTTGTTTTTGGGGTTTGTTATTTTTAATCCAAGTGTTAGTCAATATGGGATAAATAAAATCCCAACAGAAAATGAGAACCCCTAAAATTGATAAGACAGAGAAAAAGAAACATGTTTCCTAGGAACTTCATTGGAGAAAGCTATTAAACAAAGCCTGTCTGTTAAAATTGGGTTTTAGATAAATCAGGCTAGCATGTGCAAGTCACCAGAGATAAAATGAAATTACTGGCACTTTATGAAATCTGTCATCCTATAAATCAAACCTATTTTTTTTTTAATTAGCATTTGGTTTCTTAAAGTTTCTTTAGTCAGACAGAAGGTGGAGGTTGCAAAGTTTTAGTTTCATTATTTTATCAGGCTCTGAGGGATCGGTGGGTTTTCTTACAGTTCTTATTTTATTGGGCCTTTTCCCATTAATACATGGGTGAAAAACAGTCAGCGTGTTCAATAACTACACTCATAGAGCACTAGTGTATACACTTTACCTTCAAAATGTGTGAATAGGCCAACCTCCACAACTATTGGCTTCATATCCTGGCTCTGCTATCTTCCTTAGGTCAAGTCTCAAACTCAATGTTTTGTGTTATTTTAATTGTATCATTTCACATATTACTGAAGGAAATCAAAATATTCAACTGCCCTGTTATAAACTGAAACTTCTAGTGGCAGGATTTAGCTTCCCAAGTTCGAATAAACCTTAGTCACATACACTTTCTTACCTACTGTATCCACACTGATCAATAAGAATTCTCTTAAAGGGAGTAAGGCCGTGTTCCCAGAAGTAAACAAAACTCAACTGTGTAAAAAATATATATATTCATTCACTTCACCAGTAAGATTAAGTCCTAAAACCAGGGTGCAATGTAACCATAAGTCATTATTACAGTACTGCCTTGAGAACAATCACATATTTAGAGAAGCCTACAGGATGACAGAATTTGGAATCAGCAAGATGCTGAAGGAGTAGAAGTATTTTTCCACAAAGAACTATTTTCCCAGCAGTAAGGAAAAACCCACCATCTAAATGCACAGGAGGTACCTTGTCTCAGCAGGGGTGATGCTGCCAAGAATTCTGAAAGCCTCATGGCATTTTAATCATTTTCCTCAGAACCTAAACTTTTCTATTATGAAACAAGTTGCTTTGTATTAGATTCAGAAAGCAAATGTAGAGGAAGGATTTAAGTTTCCTGCCAAATTTATTCTTACTGTCTAACTCATTTATTAGGCAATGATTTAAAAATGTTTCAGAACCTGGTTTACAGCAGATTTGTGGAAGTATGATTTAGCACAGATTAAGAAGGGGGGCTGCCTTTCCTGCGTGGTAAACTGCATCAGGGTTTTGGAGTGACAGATGTACAGTTAATTGATTAATTTTGATTGTTTGGGTTTTAGCTATACATGAGGTGTCAAATTTGTAAGCCAAACAAGATATTACAATTTCTCTCGGAGTCCCAACTTATCAAAGCCTGTGAAGCCTGTGCTTAACTTGAAGCTCTCAGAAGAATTCTATTCAAAATCAGGGAAATAAACATGCTTTTGAACTTTCTGCCATGAGATCCTTAACTGCATAAAGAAAACTGTAAGAATCCACAATAATTAGCTTTACCTGGGACCAGTAAACAATAAGAATTCAGACTGGCACAATGACTCTTGCTTTCATCACACTAACATCAATAACTAATATTGCCTACTATCAATCAAGTACCCAGACAAATTTAAGAGGGGAACTGGCAAAGGCAGTGAAGTTATTTGTTTGCTCAAATTAAAAGAGAGAACAGAACAAAAGCCTTACTTCAGAAATAGTAGAAGCTCCCTCCCTCAGAAGTTACAGAAAGGAAACACTCATTCCACAAGCAAAGCAAAAAAAAAGGCTTCATCAGAAAAACTTTAACAGGCAAAGAGCAGAAAACAGAGAAGGCTGAAGACTTGCTGAATGAATAGGCACAGTTGTATGACATATAAAGATTAGCAGAAGGGCCTGAACTCAGTCATGCAAAAGAAGAGGTAGTGTGCAAGGTGATGAGCTAACCAGATTCTTACCAGGGCTTCATTATCTTCTGCAATTTCTGATATCGTCTGCAAAATTAAAACTTGCACGTGAGGAGACACACTTTAAAACATCTGTACTCTATTTTACCTATGCATACAGACACACTCCCACACACCCATGCTTGATTCAGAAAATTCAAAGGCAGACACACAGTAAGATGCAGTAAATTACTAACAATTTGCTGTGAAACAGAAACAGTTCAGTATCCGTAAAGAATAGTCAAGATTAATTTAAAAACACTTGTTCAGAATACTTGTGTTAACTTCTCTTAAGAAAACAATAGAAAAGGCAGTTAGTAGGTAAATACACCCAATTGCTCTAAAAGCTGTTTATCTTGGCCATTAAAGCATCTCTGTGCATTTAAAATTAGTTAAGTAGTTGTGCAAAAGGCATCTTTGGTACAAAACAATGAAGGTTTACACATGAATCACTTTCTCACTGCTATAACATGTAGTCTTTTGCCTGAAACACTCTTTTTATTTACCTCCAGTCTCCATCACTAACACTGATGGCAGAGCTGTCATCATAGCTGAAAGTTGTGTAGCCAGGACCACCACAAACCAAAATCCCAACTTTCTGGAGTCAGGGGCAAGTTTTCTGTTGACCTCAAAGATTTTACCTGGGATTTTCCACCACAGGATTGCATTTACTCAACAACTCAGAACCACCTTACTCCAGCTTCATGATAAATAAATACAATGCAGCAGTCTTATGCAGCACTGACAGACATGCCTAGACCCGAGGTGCTGAACTAACCCACTTGAGAAGGACAATGACCTGCTTAAGAATGTCACTTATTGACTTAGATTCTAAGGGGCCAAGCTACACACTCAGCCTTCATTGTGATGCTCCTGCTTTCCTAGTAGTTTCCAAAACTTGTGTCCTAGTTGCTGCAAGAGTTTTTACTTATTCCATAAGAGTCTCTTATTTAGGCATTTCCTATTTTTCCCCTCAAGATATACACTGTTGTATCTCACCAGAAAATCAGAAGCTATGGCATCATATTAATGTATTAGAAAACTGGAAGACAAGTATTAAGATGGAGGAGCAAATAATAATAAGTGCATTTGAAAGCTCAAGCCCAGTCATGAAAACTTGCAAGTCATCCTCCCAGTTTCAGAACTGCTGACACTGTAGAAAGATACTATCAATGGTAAAATGGCATCCAAGATAAATAACCTCTTTTTAAAGCACCACTTAAATAAAAAACAAAAGGGGTGGAAAGGGGAAAAGGGTAAAGGATGGAAAAAATATCCACCTTCTACTATCTCCTACTTCAGCCCTTCCTGTGCCTCCGAAATCTATTTCACAGTTTTATTTCAGAGAGTTAGCAGGCTGCTGTTCAAAAGAAGAAAAAGGTCCCTCCTCCCTCCCTGTCTCCTTCTCCCCAAGTCTTCCCTTTTGCACTTGCTGCCACGCCACTCATTCACAACAGCTCTAGGACACCAACTTCTCCAAATAACCATTCAATTCTCTTCCCAGATCTCGGCTAGATACTTTTTCCCCCTCTTGGTACAGCAGTAAATCCTCCCACCTTGCATTTTCCATTGTGTTTATGCATAAGTAATATGCTTTCTACAGAGCCAACCACAGTCTACATACAGACTTCTTGTAAGAAGGAACAGTCTCAGAGAGGACAGCTTTTGGGGTGCCTTGTGTAACCAGGGGAGAAAACATCACCAGAACAGTGGTTTGAAATCCTTCTTTGCTAGCTGTGAGCTGCAATACCCAATGCTTGAAGATAACAATGGCACAGTTTATCCAAGCACAGACTGGGCTGTAGCCTAGCTCAAAGCAGAAAAGTAACAAGATTTTGTTCTTGGATTTCATGGGTTTGGTTCTTTTATGATACAACAGTTATCTGTGTGTTCAGTAGTAATGAGCAAACAAAAAGCATCCTGATGAGCAGATAGCTTTAAAGGGGGAAAAAATTACCCTCAACATGCTTGTAGGAGCAGAAAAAAAAAAAAAAAAAAAAATCGGAGCATTTCCCACAGTAGGCGATCCCAACTTGAACAGAATGTCATTCCTGTACTTCTGCAGTGTTTCCTCACTGCAGCAGACTCCACTAAACCCTAACAACCACCACTAACCACCACAAATGATTTGTGAAGTGACATCTCTCACATGCGTGTGGATCTAGGCACCCTTATGCAGCACGTGCCAGCAAAACTTCATAGCATTCTTCTGAGCTCAGTTTTTAAAACAGCTGCTTTTCATCCAGGTGCTGGCTTTGCCTAAGAAGTAAGTAAACTTGAAATTGGTGCTGTGTCTGTTTGACAAAGAGAAACAAGTGTGTTTGCAAACTGGTAGCACTGGAAAGAGCAGTGTCAGCTTTGCTGTAGATTTTTCACAACAAGTTATAATCAGGTGCATTTTCTCCACGATTAAGCCCAGGGACTGAAGAACAAACCTCTTGAGTTCTAGAACAAAACATTTAGACAGCAACTCTTTTAGCATTTACTGAACTGTAATTCAACTTGGCTATCAGTTAACTTGAGGTCACAAGATGTGCAACGTAAAAGAACATATAACTATAGAGTAATATTGATAAATACTTGAATCATATAGGATTTTCTTGATGGAGTAAGACAGCAAAGTTTTACTGGATAGGAAATACGACCATCATATTAGATCAAATAATTTCTATTAATGTGTTGTTTTGGAACACCTGATAAGAGCAGGAAGCAATCTAGGACATCAAATGTTGCAGTAAAATGGTACAGGATGATTATAGATAGGCTTTTACCACTGAACAGGTGGTGATTATTATCTAAATGAGTACACGCAATTTTCACCCCATCATCAAACCAAAAAGCTAACACAGAAGGCCCTGGCATGAGCAGGAGTTCCCTTCATTCACTCACAGATCACACTAAAGTTACCACTGAAGGAGTATCCATGCTAACTCTTCCAGCAAGTCAGCCTGGAAAAGTACAGCCAATCACCTCCATCATCCTTCCTCTTTCTATATATACACATCTGTTCTTTCTTCTAGAGGGCTGACTCTGTTGTAGCAACCAGACAGTTCTGTAAAACACTTCCTGGGTGAGTTACCACAGGTATGGTCAAAATTGCTGAAGACTTTACTGATCTAGACACTGTAATTAGCTCAATACTTATATTTATCTCTTTTTTTTTAGAAACCATCCCTCTGTTCCACTTGCACAGATGGGAACAAAACCACGGCCAAAACACAAACATTCTGAGGGGAAATTAAACAGCGTTTGTGAAAGGTTCAGATCCTACAGTGGCAAATGACAAAGACAGACAGCAATTTTTATACAGGGAGGGATCTCAAAACAAATGCCAACATAACGCAAAATAAGCATTAACAAGAAGTTACTGCTTTAGACATTTTGCTACCGTAACATGTTCCCTGCTTGGCCACAAAGGAACTTGGTGACACGTTTCCAGCTGAATCTCAAGGACTAGCAGCTCCCTCTGGGCTTCCTCAAAACATACAGACTTACTACTTGATCAAATACTGCAGGTTACGTCAAGAGCAGCTTCCAGCAGAGACAAGCTTAGCAAGGACACAATCGGATCAACTCCTGTCCATGTGCAAAAAGTCCTGTACAAGGACCAAAGATAGCCCAGCTGGGGTTTAGGTTTAGGGTAACACACTTTGCATGTTAAGGGCTTGTCTGCACTGGAGAGAACAACTGAAATGTTGTCCCACCATGGAAGCCAGTGCCCACTGCAGTTAAGGATGCCAAGTGCTAAAGCTGTCACATCACCACAACTCCATTTCTGAACCTGCGCTGTTTAAACACACAGGCAGAGAAGGATAAAAATGTCACTGAAGATAAAAGCTTTCCATGCACCATAGCCCCAGGGAGGGTAGTTATCAGCAAAGGTGAAAGATGTTCACAGAAACTTCCTTCTCTGCAGAAAAACTAATGGGATGATGGATGAATGACCTGCTACTCACATTGAATCCACATTTGGCTACTGATTTTCAAGTAAACACAAGGAGAGCCCACATTCTGGATAACAGGCAGTGTTTAGAAACACTACAAGTACACATTTTTAGCCTCTGCCTGTATCAGGTGTGGCTATCCTATATAAATGAAGCCTGAGAAACACTTTGGCCAGGAGGTTGTATTAAATTATTTGGATAAAATCTGAAAAACGACTTAAGTTCTGCAGCAGCCACCACAATCCAAGAGACAAAGACATCCGGAAACGTTGCAGAAGTAGAGATTTTAAGCTCTTCTCCTTATTTTTGATGGTTCCTCAAATACTACAATTTTGACTGCAGTTAAAAAACCCAAACAACCCAAAAAGAAAACTTAGCCAGTTTAGCCCAGCTTGGAACTAGGTGTCTACTGCTGCAATTACTCTTTTTATCACGTTTTACAAAAGTGGTTGCCAAACAAAATCCAGTAAAACTGTCTCCTCTACTCTTTCCAGGTCCTGTCACCAAGGTGTTGATACAAGCACTTAGCAGGGGTCATTTAAATGTTAATACTCTTAAGCATAGACAAAGTAAGAAAAACAAGCCTGGAGAAAAGGCATTCAGGATAGGGGGGTGTGCAAGGAGCAGTAACTCTCCCTATCTCTCCAGAGAAGTGATCTTTGATGGTTCAATCTTCAGATAAAGTTCTTAGTTAAAAGGTATGTGTGTGACATTCATCAGAAGGATATACGAGAAATTGTGCTCATGTGTTGAGAGGAAGGCTGGAATCTAAGCCTGAAGACTGATGAGGAAACAAATGCAAAAGAGAGCAAGCAGAAGAACGATAAATCAACAACACAATCACAATGAAAGCATACTCCACTTTTTTTCCTTTATGGAAACTGTAGTGAAAGACTGGGTTGCAGCCCTTTCTCATTCTCCTGCCATTTCCATCTTCACAGTGGGATAACTTTATATACTCTTCTGGATTTTTGCCTCTTAGATAACAGTCACCCTCTCCCGACATTATGGAAGCACTAAGAAATGAAGGTTGTGTAAAGCCCCTGTTGGATGAGAATTGGTTTTGGCAGCAATGTCAGATTAAGTAATCTATGCTTCCAGGTAAAGCTTCACAGGAATGGCTGAGCCTGTCTAGCAGCCCAGTGCTGTCAAAAACACAAATTATTTTCCTCCCTCCATTGACTGTCTTATTTTCTGATGGATTAGCAAACCGAACTGGATCACTGAGGAGTCAGATGAGCATTGGAGCTGACCAAGACAGAGAGCAGGTAGCACTCAGCCAGTAGCCAGGAAGGGTGGAAAAGGACTACTTTATTTAGTAGCAAAGACCTACTAGCTTAGGATTGTTCATATCTTCTGAAAATTCATTTTCCATTTACCCAGTGAGTAGTATTTGCACAACTGTTTTCTGAGGCGACACTGTGAGCTCA
Source organism: Urocolius indicus (assembly GCA_013401255.1). Lineage (NCBI taxonomy): Eukaryota > Metazoa > Chordata > Aves > Coliiformes > Coliidae > Urocolius > Urocolius indicus. The sequence goes on along the minus strand of WBNH01004451.1, from coordinate 98,829 downwards.
ATCAGGAAACTGAGTTTAAGGAATGTTGGATTAAAAGTAGCTTTTATTGTCACTTTTAATAATCCACATCAGTTTTCCAGTTCAGCTTGCTACAAACACTACTGGCATAACTTCAGATTAAATAGGACAGGAACAAGTGGCTGTGAGCTAGGGCTGCTTAAGTGTTTTGACAGCACCACTGAAATACTCATCAGACTGAGATGGAAAAAACCATTAGCAGGTATGTCAGCAACTGTCCCAAAAAGTGTGTTAAAGTCGGAATAACTCCAAACCAATCTGTTTTCAGTTTTCCACTGGACTGGTATACAGCATTATCTCTGTAAGACAAGCCAAAAGCTAGGATTTCATTGAACAATACAGTTTGTCCTTAAACCATGCACAATTGCCATCTGAGAGGCTTCCAGCTGTAAAGCAGCCAACTCCCCAACTCCACATGTTCAATAGAAGGCTCTTCTTAGTCAAGAGTCAAAAACATACGAATATACATTTATTTAGATGTTTACATGAACCTGATACAGTTGCATTTTTCTTTTGCAGTGGGAAGATGACAAAATTTAACAGCCATCACAATTTAAAGCAAGTTTTTTCTCTCCAATCTGTGCACTAAGCAATTACAACTCCTTTAAAATGAAAATAGGCTATCTTGAAACCATGTCCAAACAGGCTTGATCTCTATGCTCTGTGCCATAGCTGTACAACAATAAAACTGCTCAGCACAGCCCGTCGATGAAGCAAGATCTCTAAATAAAGACCTTATCAACAGCGACAAAAATGTGCTGCCATTCAGCGGGATCTCTGCCAGCTTGAGAGTTGGGCAGAGAGGAACCTCATGAGTTTCAACAAGGACAAGTTCAGAGTCCTGCACCTGGGGAGGAATAACTCCATGCACCAGGACAGGCTGAGGATTGACCTGCTGGAGAGCAGCTCTGCAGAGAGAGACTTGGGAGTGCTGGTTGATAATAAACTGACCATGAGCCAGCAATGTGCCCTCGTGGCCAAGAAGGCCAATGGTATCCGGGGGCATCAAGAAGAGTGTGGGCAGCAGGCCAAGGGAGGTTCTGCTCCACCTCTACTCTGTCCTGGTGAGGCCTCATCTGGAGACCTGTGTCCAGTTCTGGGCTCCCCAGCTCAAGAGGGACAGAGAACTGCTGGAGAGAGTCCAGCACAGGGACACCAAGATGATCAGGGGACTGGAGCATCTTCCTTATGAGGAAAGGCTGCGGGAACTGGGGCTGTTCAGTTTGGAGGAGACTGAAGTTAGACTTTATTAATACTTACAAGTATTTGAAGGGTGTATGTCAGGGGGATGGGGCAAAACTTTTTTTCTGTAGTGTCCAGTGACAGGACAAGGGGTAATAGGCAAAAGCTGGAACACAGAAATTTCCACTTAAGGAAAGACTTCTTTCCTGTTGAGGTGAGAGAGCCCTGGCACAGGCTGCCCAGGGAGGGTGTGGAGGCTCCTTGTCTGGAGGTTTTTATACCCAGCTGGAAACATTCCTGTGTGACCTGATCTAGATGGACCTGCTTTAGCAGGAGTTTGGACTAGATGATCTCTAGAGGTCCCTTCCAATCTCTACCCTTCTGTGATTCTGTGAAATAATTCTAGTTGCTGTCAAGACAGTTAGGCTTCGCACAGTCTCAGGTTTTTTGGCAAAAACTGTGTGTTGCTTCAGCCAAATGACAAGTGACACAGCCTGTGATAATGCCAATCCAAAAAAAATACTGAAAATTCTGCATTAGTCTTCTTCCTTTTCCTCTCAGTCATGAGATTATTATTACTGGTAACGACAAAAAAAAAAAAAAAAAAAAAGCTTAGATTCCTTTTATTAACTCTTTGCTCTTTCAGTATTTTTGGCCTGTGACTTACATTTTCCTTTTCTTACTTTATAAGGGACTACAAGAGTTTTTTTTCCTATTAAGGAAGGCTGAGAATCTGTCTCAATCACATTTTCCTCTTCTGAGGAAAAATCTCCACATCTTTACCAGACTTCTGCTACATTAGAAAGACTATCTGAACAGTCATGATTTCCTGAAATATTAATTCTGGGCTAGACTATGGAATACAACTCTGAATGAGATACAATGGGGTAGCAAGGAGGAAATTTCTTCCAGTTTGGTTCCTGAACACACTTTTTACCAGTCATCATGGTTAATTAGAACTTTCTAGCATTACTGTCCTCCTGTCTCATTTCAGGGCATTGCACTCAGGAAGGGGAGCAGATTGACACTGCCCCTTTTACACTGTCTGTACATCCAACCAGATAAACTACATATTCAACTCTCTTTAACTAGGCACGAACCAGGCTTGAGACTAAATTTGTGTTAGAAGCATCTGAGAATTGATTGGCCATCATGCATAATTACAACATGAAATCAGCATTTACTTGTTCTTCATTACTTCAACTTGTCTAACAGTACCTGCTATAATTTATAGGTCACATGAACCATAAAAACAAACATTAAACCAGCTCACTCTTTCTGTTTCTTTTTTTTCTTCAGTTAACACAAGACTTTTAGGATACTCTGGCAGCAAGAATGAGCCTGAATGAAAAACAAAGATGAGCCATCTCACCAGGATCGAGATACATATATAGACAGTTTCTAAGACACATTACTTTTCTGCTGACATAAATATATTCACATTGACAAGATGCACTCTCAGCTTCATTAATGCCCCATGAACCCTACAATCTCCCCATCATCAGCCCCTATGCCTTTGTCCCAGCACACACTATGTCTACAGCCTATTTGCTTTAAGCAGCAGGCAACTCCAGGAGATCTGGCTCGTATTATAGTAACTACACATAAGTATTAAAACCACTTTTAAAAACATATGTGAACCTTACAACTCACCTCTCTTAATTTGTTATTTTTCAAGCTGGAATTAAAAGCAAGAAATTGGAAAAGCTGTTCTCTAATGCATTCTAATTTTCTTCAATATTCAGGAAAATAACATATGGAAAATTAAGTTGGAAATACTGTCAGTTCTTGTCAACTTTTTATATTACTAATTTCCCCCTTTATTTTTTAATCAGCAACAAAATTAAGCAGAGCTAACTGGAAACGCAGGGATTTACATTCTTTTATGCCGGTCACTGTACTTTTATAGTCGTCAGCTTCACTGAAACAATGAGCAAGCAGCATAATAAATAAAGCCAACAATAAATAAAGCATGGGCATCTTCCTCAGTGAAAGTTATATAAAAAGCTGGAGTCTTGCTTTCCACAGGCTGCTCACTAATACTTATTTACATTCTCAAATTATAATTTAAGAGCTGCCCCTAACACGAGTTCCATGTGCAAAGAAAACCTCAGAGCAACCTTACACTGAGCATGACGGTACTTTTAATGAGCACTGTCTGCCCCGTTGGGGAAAATAGAGAATAAAGCTTGAATTAACAAAATTCATCGATTTCTAGCACAGCTGCACTACACCATAAACAGAGGCACCACTCAGCCTGACCTTACTGATGCAAGGCTGTCCTCAGCTGCATTAACCCACAGGCAGCTGGGAAAGCACACAGAGGGGCTCCTTGCAGAACAGCAGCAGCCACCCCATGGGGTATGTCCTGTCCCTTCTGATCCTCTCTGAGACCTAGGGCCAGTGTCTGGGTTGCAATACCAGAGCAGAGACAGTCACTCTCTTGTGCCATTTCACAACACCACTGCTCTGAGGCTGTGGCTCAACGATGCACCTAGGCCAGAGCTTTTTCTGCATCCACTCATGCCCACTTCCTCTCTGGCTTGAAGCATCCACATACTGGAATCACTTCCAGCATCAAGCCATTAGGGTTCTCTTGGCTGTACGGCTGAGCCATAGCCCCTTTCAAGCAAGGCTGGCTCCACAACAGTAACTCAAAGGTGGGTAAGATAACTCCACAGTGGAGATGTAACTTAAAGGTATCTTGACCAAATTTACTGCCTCCTAAAACTGAGCCAAAGAAGTTTCTGCCCTTCCCTGAAACTTCTCACTGCTCATTTCTTCTCCAATACAGCTCCATTGCTCTGCAGTATGAATATAATTTTTTGCATAGGTCCCACCTATGGACACTGAAGTGATCAGAGTTTAAAATACTATTGGGGAAAAGGCAGTGGCAGGTACTGGAACAGGGAAAAGAACTATTTGTTTTGAAGCCTTTTGGTGACCTGGTCAGCAGCACAGCCCACAAGGCCACACAACCCAGGGTGGGAGCTAATGGTAAGGAAGCCTTCAGCATGCTTTGCCTGAACAGGCAAAGTGTGAGCCTCTTGTGAGACCTCATTAACTGTGCTGCAGGGAGTCCAAGAAAAAAACAGGAATAAAGAATAGAAGAGGACAACTGACTGACTCCAGCTGCTTTTCCTTGACAACCTAATACACTCAAATGACTAGCTGTCCTCGTCCCATGCCTCCATATATTATCTTCCCACACACACCTTGCTTGCTCACAGGCCATTTTATAGCAAGCTGTTTTGTTGTAATAGTAAAGTCAAAAAACAAACCCAAACAACAACAACAAAAAAATCTCCTTCTGAGGAAGCAGTTTGTTGGCTTAACATGCTGAAATAGCAATGAGTGATAGACCCTGAAGTGGGAGGACAGGATCAATAGCTTCAAGTTGGACGAGAATGGAAAGCAGCAGTACTCTGGCAGGCTCAGGCTGCTGAGTTTGTGCACATTAGGATTTGCTCCTTTCATTAAATCTCAGGTTCTGTTAAATATGCACTTTAGCGATGCACAGGATAAAAGCAGAAGGGAATGTACAGCATAGCACAGATGTCTTTGCTTTATGATTCCCTTCACAAACCCAGACTTGGCCCTGCAGACCTCTCAGAAGCTGCACAATGTCTAGGCTGCTGAACACGAAAGAGACTGTAGTCAGTACTCAAGAGTTCATCAACAAACAAAGCTGCTGGAAACTTTTACAGCCTGAGTTCAATGTCCAAACTAGATAGTGTTTCTTCCCAGGCAGATTGATCAATGCATCTTTGGTAATACCTTGCACCAGTTAAAAAGGAAAATCTGAAATCGTTCCAAAAGCAAACCAGCTTTTTTATTAGAAAAGGAAAAAAAAAAAGGCAGTACACTCTGCTCATATGTCCAGTTTACAAGCTTGCTGTGTGGTTTGAAAACTTATACCCTCAGCCAGCAATTACTACTAGGGTGTAATTTGCTGAGCAGTTCTTTCAACAGTGGTGCTGGTTGAAGTAGTTTCCTTCTCAAATAGTTATTTTTAATCCAGACCAGTCTGCTACAGCTTGGCCCACCCCACAGCTACAAAACAGTAGTACAAACACATCTGAAGGGCGAGGAGGGCACTTGCTTTGGCCTTGATGCAGCTAAAAGAAACGCTTGCAAAAATGTGAATTTTCCCTGTCTTTCAATAGAAAATAAAGTGCTTTAGTTCAAATACCTTCCTTAGTGGTGTAAGTTATTTACTTTAAGTAAGTTCATGACAAAATAAACTAGAGAGGCAGTAGCTTTTAATTTGGTTATGCTGTGAAATTTGTCGGCACATGTGAGACTGCCCATTCAGTAAATTTTACACAGTAATTATTGGCTTATGTTTAACATCAACTTAAACCTGTCTTTGGTTTCAAACTTAATTTGGTCCCTAAACAGCAAATATTATATGACTATAAGCCCAAGTGACACATTCGATAACTACAAAGTGCCATAATATGTGCCACAGACCACATCACTGCCCCCCAGAAATTAAACCAATAATTAATTAAAATAAATTATTTAAACATAATTAAACAATAACTATGGAAATAAAGCAAGCACTGGGTTTTGCTCCACATATTCTCACATGAAATTTAAAACACAGTTTTCAAGTGACCTCACTTAAATGTCAGCCTTTAAATATACTCTTAATTATTTATCTAAATTCCAACAGGCAGAGAAGAATCCAAGACCACAGTCTCCTCAAAACTTTTTGGCACAGAGGGTACTTGTGACTCCCTACTTTGCCTCACCAGCCCATTGTTAGGGGAAATTAAAACACTATTCTCATTGATAACAGATATTTGAAGACAGAAGTCTTCAGATGTTTCATTTTACATAACCTTAGAAGCTATATACAGAAATACTCCAGGCGTTCAGAGAATGCGCACAAAAGCATCCCATAGGGGAGAACAGTAGAGTTTAAGCAGCATACTTACTCTGTGCCACTTTCAACCATTTGTGTTAGGAGGGAAATGCCATCTAGGTTTATAAATTCTTGTGCAAACGTAACATCCCGTGAGTAGTTGGCCAAGTCTTTCAGTGCTTCTAACTTTGCATCCATACTAGAAGACTGGATCCTCTCATGGAGCTGCTGTGCGTTTTGAGTCTGAGAGAGATGCAAAACAGATAAAACAAAGAAAAGCTCCTGTTACAGTGACAATAATGAATAAAATGTTAGCACAAGCAGCAACAATGGTCATGCTTAATATTAATGACACTTAACACTTGCGTGCTCAGAAACCATTTCAGTAGCTCAGGTAATTACTTCTGTAAAATTACATTACTCACGTGTTGCTCTGTTATTACCCATAATTATTTGGATTGTTGCAGAATAATTAGCTGAGCAATGGATGGATATCTCATTGTCTCAGGCAAAATGTCATCATTACAAAAGACAGCCTTTGGCTTGAAGAGATTATGTGTCACATCAATAAAAGCAGCAATGAAAATAAAACAAATTGCATCAGACAGTCTCAATATAATAATAGCAGCACGTTTTTTCCTGTCAATGCTTGCTCAGTTTACACACCTCTCATGACCTTTAACAACAAAGACCATATACCTTCCTAATCAGGTTACATCAGCAGAGACCAAGTGCAGACCCTCTGCTACTTCTTCCCCCTTTTCCTTTTGTTCACAAGCAATTCAAAATCTCACATACTCTTACAAGAAGCACAAGATAGTCTCACGTGATAGTATGGTATTATCATTGTATGCAAGTTCAATATCCACACATATTAGTCTGTTCTGCCCATTACTGCTTCAAATACAGGATGAAACAATGACATCTAAGCTGAACATTGATGATAAAAAGATAAAGGGATATTTAAATATGCATGTTCAATTGTCTCTCTCTCTTTGGCCATACAACTACTTTAAAACCCATCTCACATCTTCAATTTGATGCTTTCACCTACCTGAACACAATACCCAAAAGCCTCAGGTAATATCCAGTTAGCCAATACTTTTCGTAGAAAAAATAATCCTCCTCACTATCCTTGCAAAATTTAATTTCCTAAAATTCACTCCTTACCTGCACCGAATGAACGAGAAGCTGTATGTCATTAGGAAATCAAATAATGGTAAACTCTGCTGAGAGTTATTTTCTCCAAGATTATGCCATTCCTTCTCAGGTGGAGAAGATAAATAGAAGAAAAAGCCATGCTGACAGAAGATTTCTTTTCTGTTCAAGCAGTAAATACATTTTTGCACAGAGACGGTCATCTCTGCAGATAAAGATTCCGAGATTACAGATGCTTTTAGTGAAAGTGAACATTTAAACAGGGAACACAGTAAAAAACACTGTGTTGTTACAGATAGTTTCCTATCTGTATAGCTTTAATTGCTGCACAGTGATTAATAAATTAAATATCCCAATATCCTCCAAGATTAGAAATGTTTGCAACTTCTCATTTTTACAAAAAAAAAATAATGTATAGTCTCCAGTCAGCTTCTGGCCAGAACATGTGTGATGAGGAGTGTGTTTGGGGAAGAAACACCTTCTAGTTAGCATGCCTGTAGTTAACATCTTTAGACAAGACAGTGTTGAAAAGAAACAGAATATCTTTAGTAGTCCTGAGCTCTTCCATGCCTTAAGTATTGGGTGGTGCAGCCACAATAGTTACATTATCTATAAAAACCCAGAATCATCTCATACAAAAAAGTTTTCCTACCACTCCAAGAGTTGCAACAGGGAAACAATGGCTTTATATGGTCTCTCTGTGATGGCAATGTCAGTCCAAATGGTACTAGAAGACTTATTCTCTCAAACTTAAGCACTTGGTAAGCTAAATCATTTGACAAAGTCTATGGAAAAAATAAAAATAGCTCTCAGAAACTTTCAGCTTCCAGAATAACCACAGCATACTTCCTCCAAGTCTTTCCTTTCATCAGAGTGGCTGAAAGAAGTTTTGCTAAAGCACTCTTCCACAACCAGCTGCAAAATTTCAGAGTGACTGTTGTTACTATCTGAACCAGAAGTTCAACAGTCAGCTTCCACCTCATCAAACGACCTCCTTCATTGAGCTGTTTCTAGTCTAGATTCCCTACTATAACAACTCAGGAAGACTCATCTCAAAACTTTACTCTTTCTCAAAATACACGCAATGCCTGAATCCTGCTCACCTCAGAAAAGAAACACCTTGGAAAACCTTCAATACCACCATGGCAGTAGCATTCCCCGACTTTGGAAATGGTTGTTCAAAATTAACCTGAAGCTCACTAAGCTCTGTGCACATGCCTTCTCCCATCTGCCATGGATGGTTCTGGGAAGCTACCACCTCCACCATCTGCCTACTGAAGGATATGGTTCTTCAAGTTTTCCACACGCAGTGGATCCTCTGAAGGCTCCTGGACTGAGTTGAAAGTTAAACAATCAGGAAAGATGAACAAAACCCCTGGTTCAGTGTGAATGAGAAGCTCAGAGCTGCTCAACCAGTATGTCTGAGTGGTCTGAGCATAGCTGTGGCCAAACAGACAGGGGCTGTAGTTGTCTGGGTAGGATAGTGCCAGTTAAGAAAAGACATGTAAATAGAAACAGAAAACTATCCTCCTCCAAACCCCTTCACACCACATTTCCAGCAGCTGTGTACACAACACCTCATCTTTGCACACAACAACAACAGATTATTGAAGGTCGAATTAACCTTTAATTACGAGAGATTCCTGTCCCCAGCATTAAGCACCTGAGGCTGGTGAAGTGCTGCTGCTATCCCAGTTAGACTGACAATACACATGAATCCATACCAGGCATGGATAGAGCTCACCAAAACTCAGAACATCAGTAGAGGGATGTGCACTAACAGCTCACCTACACTGCAGAACTGCAGTATGAGCAGGACCAATGGTTCAACAGAGATATGTTAATCCTCTTTCCTCTGAAGTCAGGGAGAGCTTTGAAATTCACCAAACTAAATCCAAAATACAATCTTAGGTCAGAGAGAGCTTGGTCTCCTCTACGGTGCACAGAAATCTATAAAGCAATGCCTCTCTGATAACAAAAGTGGTTCAGCCCTGTTTTAAACATATAACATCTTGGGCTCTGACTATGCCAGTGCCAATGACCCCATCAGCAAAGTTTCTACACATCTGTACTTTTCTTACATCAAACAAGTTCTCCAAGACATTGCATCCAATAAAACTTGCTGCTTTCACTACTGGAAAAGAACTGATAATGGCAGAGCAGATCTTGGTTAAAGGAATAAACAAATATTTGTCCCAGCAAGAGTGCTGGTACACGTCTCATGGGAAACGTGGCCAAAAGCAACATTGGCTGCTGTCTTCACAAGTGCCTGATGGGTGAAAGAGCTGCTTCAGTGAATACAATATGGTTCTCACAAGCTTCCTAGTTGCTGTTGCCATAGCACTCATATGTGCTTATGGAACGTACAGCTCACTTATGACTGTATTAAAAATTGAAACCCAGATGAAATACGCTCTGAGTGCTTACCAGGGAGCTGTTTTAATGATTTACAGTCCGTCGGTGGATGGACAGAGAGTAGAGCTCATTAATGCAACGGCAGAGCTAGCTGCCAGGTCTCTGCTCTTACTGAAATATCATTCAGGTAAGAATAAATAAATATATAAAATCTGCCCAACTGAGAACCATTATGAGGGAATTAACAGAAACCTGGCTGTTCAAGTAAATGAAAGACAGCGTTAACTGCTCTCCTGTTTAGAGAGGAAGGAAGACAGGAAGCTTGTAAAACTTGCGTGTGCTGTTGAAGCCCCAGCGTTCCAAAAGGCTGCCATGGGGCATAAGCTGCAAGTCTACTCTTAAATGACTTGCTCAAAGGACAGTCAGAAAGTTTGTCCTTAGGGAGTAGCAGTGCTTAAAAGGAGCAGCTTGACGAGATTGTCATCTTAAAAAGAAAACTAAGGACCTAAATCCAAGATGTGACTTGTTTTGAGACTCATATAACCATCTGAAGGTTAGGAATCCAAAGATCGTCCTAACAAGGGATTCTACTGATGAAATTGTCATTCTTTGCCACCAAACACATTGTGCAAACTTTGAAAGCAACTTATTATCCAGACATAGGCAGGGTTTCTGTACTGAATACAAAATACAGCAAGCAAGGACAGGAGCGAGGACACAAATTCCAAATGCAACCACCATCAAGCATTAACATGTGACAGGAGAAATTTGGACTGTTAGACTAAATCGCTGTTTTGTCATTGTGCAATCAGTTTTCTTCTTTACCCTTTACAAAGAGCAAATAATACAATAGTATTTTGCTCTTTCCTGTAAATAAGGTAGTCACATTACTCAACGTTCTGTTAGGAAAAGGGCATACATAAAGCCATCAGAATCTACCAAATACAGTTTTGTACTAACCAATCAGGTATATTGCTGTGGCTTAATATAAATCATTCAGAGTTGAGGCACTGTGCTGGTTTAAACTGCTGCCTTTTCCTGGCTTGTTACTGTCACCTCACCTACAACTGTCTATCAGCCAAAAACCAACTTCACTTCCCAAATCTTCCTCTTACACTACAAGTACATAAATACAGAAGTGGCTCATTTATTTCCATGTGCTCCTGGTATGAGATTCAATAGTAACTAATTCACCACTACATGATAAACATAATCACAACCATAAGCTTGACCTGCAAATATTTATGCATTTACTGAACTTCAAGAACATCAAGACAGGGAGAGTATATTAAAGGAACTGTAGATCAGAATCACAGCATGGTAGGGTTGGAAGGGACCTTTAGAGATCATCTAGTCCAACTCCCCTGCAGAAACAGGTTCACCTAGATCAGGTCACATAGGAACGTGTCCAGGCACGTCTTGAAGACCTCCAAGGAAGGAGTCTCCACATCTTCCCTGCAGCCTGTGCCAGGGCTCCCTCACCTCAACAGTCAAATAGTTTTTTCTTATATTTAAGTGGAACTTTTTGTGTCCCAGTCCTTGTCCTGTTGCTAGCTACAATAGAAAAAAGGGATGCCCCAACCTCCTGACACCCACCATTTAGATATTTGTAAGTATTAATAAGATCCCCTCTCAGTTTCCTTTGAGACTGATTAGAGATTATAGGTCAAATTCCCAACTTTTACTTAAAGGTAGAGGTTTTCAGAAATAGATTAAAAAAAAAAAAAAAAACAAACCTCTACACTTTCTTGTCTGTGTAGATAGCATATAAATAAAAAAAACCTCATGTTGCTCACATCTGTAAAAGCATTCAGGGAAAAACACTGTGACGATCATTAATGAACATCCCTATTTACATGATTGTTCATGCTAGAAGTGCTAGTACAGCTGCCTACAAACAACTTACAGGTTTGAGACCTCAATCAATCTCCAATCAGGAGACCAGAGAAAAACATGCAGCAAAAGCAAATGATCATCAGGCACCAGAAATACCACATCGAATTGGCTTTTAAGGTAAATAGTTCATGAGCAAGGTATATTAAGTGCCCAAGAAGCTGCTTTCAAAAAAAGAGCAAGTGCTCAAATCATCAGTTCTGTTTGGAAACTACCAAATCTAAAAAGTTCCTTCAGTTTGTTTTCCCAGGATTTTAGCATCCTTGTAATGATGAGTCACTTGAACCGGGATTTGCAGGATCTGATGGGAGGAATCCTGCAGTTGCACAAGCTAAAAGGTTAGACTCTGCTTGCTGCATTGCAGGACACGACTGTCCTCTCTGAACAGTTTCACACTCAGGAGCAATTACACTCCTTATTTACACACCTACCCACCATCCACTGCAATATGGGCATCAAAAAAAAAAACCCAGACAATAACAATCTGGCATTTCAACTGTCTGATGTGTTCAAATACAAAGAAATATTGCATAAGGAATTCTTTATAAGTCCCTTCAGAAATGCAAATGGACAAAAGGGGAAAACAGGTCACAGAAAACTGCAAAAACACACAATAGCACAAAGAGTTGTTAAGAAAGATGATAGGAGAGGTTAAAAATAAATAAGAAAGATAATATAGGAACAAAGATAATATGAGAGAAATTCAATCTGTACTCGAGTTACCTAGGAAACAGAGTGTCTGTGTGGCGAGTGGTTTATAGAGGAAAAAAAATAGCATTGTTTAGAAAAAAACAGCCTTTCAGAGAATTGCACAAACTTAGCAAACAGACCTAAGGAAACAAAGAGGCAGTTCAAATTCCCACCAGGCCTAACGACTGGCGTTTGCAAAGTTTTAACTCAAAGTAAGTTTAAAATAGACACATTGTAAATCTCTGAAGGGAAGCATTTATAATGGATTTAGCAGCACACTGTAACTACAGTTTCGCCCTTGCAATATTGACAATGATTTTCACAAAAAAGGTCCTGAGGTATGCACACAAAATAATCTCAATTTGAGATTAAAAAGGAGAAAGTATTTAACATTTACATTTGGAGAGCAGAGATTTTAAATTGTAGGGGTTTTGTTTTAAAGGCAAAAATGCTGGTTTATCACTTTCAGATAAGGTGACCTTTTTTCCCCCCCTCCCTCCTTTGAATCTTTAATAATACCTGCTCTGTGTACATGAGCAATACACAATTTGAGGCTAATAACAACTGAACTCAGAAAGAGTGCATCTCATCCTTCTCACTCAATTTTCGATGACTCACGGCATGCAACTGTGAATGGGTATAGCCTGGAGTACTAGCTGTCATGGTAATAAATTGCATGAAAATTAAGAACTGGGAAAGCATTTTAAGTTTATGCAGCCTTCAGAACTGGTCAAATTGATCCTTCTCAACTCCTCAAGGGAAAAAAGTTTCTTCAAAAGGCTTGTGAAGTTCAGGACAGGTTTGGGGTTTTTCCCCCCCCACAATAGACAGGAATTAGGCAGCTCAGGTCTCTCTGGAACTACATGGACACATCCCAGACAGTACACAATGTGCATATGTCTCCTCTTAATTTCTCTCAGTCTTCTCCTTTTCTAATTCTTCTACCACTTCAAAAAGTATTTTTTTGTATGATTTTCTTTCTCTAGTGGAAAGGGGAGGTAGTTTATATTGAAGTAGGATAGAAGTAAAAAAGGAGGATAAAGCATTCAGAATCTTAATATCTTCACAGGATGAGAAAACCATTTCCCACCCAGGTCTAGTAGCTAGGAAAGCATCTTTCCCATTTTGCAGGAGGACATCACGCAGTCTGTTCTTCACATTATCTCCTCCAACTACTGTTGCTCTCATAAAGAATTTCAGAGGAATAATGGAAACAGATGGCCTGTTAGCTTTTGAAGGTAAATGACAATCGTAGTGTAGGTCACCAGTTCGAAACACACAGCTCGAAAGACTTCATTTATTTTAGGTACCTGTATGATGACCACCACTTCAACAGTACCTTAAAAGCAAAGATACTGTTTGTAGGTTGGGAATATGCTCAATCATTTTAAATTGCAGCCCAGTGTCAGAGTGGTCTGTAACTTCGTAGGCAGCAAGTCCTCAGTATTCTGAGGACTCCTATCTAGATTGACTGACCCCTAAGGGAAAACACCTAAGAAACAGAACAAGTAGAACAAAGTCTTATGCAAAGCTCCATCTCTCTGCTCATCAGTATTAACAGTGTTATAAATCCAATATTTGTCTTTGGCATTTCTAAGTCACGTTTCCAATTGCACAAGTGATCATGATGACAAAAAGCCACTTCCACAGGTCAGTCACAGTACAGCCTCTCTACAGTTTTGTATGGTGCAACTGGTTGTGGATTTTCAGACGGTGAAGGATTCCATGAGTCATCTCATGCCGTCATTCCATGCTGTGGTTACACAAAAGAATGATGCAGTGTGTTTGGACCACATTGGTTCTTGATGAACCACAGATGTTGTTTTGATTTCATGAGATCCCAAGTCTGGGCAGTAGAAAGCCTTTTTTCAGTGGCGTGGATATTTGTTCTTAAGAAGTGCTAAAAGTTAGGAAGAGCTCTCTGTTTGTTCCACCAAACGGGGTTTGCTCCACCAGCAGGTGGTTTCCACTTAAATCCAACGTGAACCATCAGCAGATCAAATGGGCTGAGGTAGAGTGGCAATGCACGTGATGCCTGTGGAACTAGATAAGTTAGGAACAACATACGCTTCTGTTTCTTTACTTTGAGCCTAGGCCCTAATAGCTGAAAAGTGATTTGCTCAAAAATGTATCAATAATCTCTGTGTGGCTTCTTTCTAGTAATTTTCAAGTTTTATGGCAGTTATTAACCCTTCTCTTAACAGGTTCAACAGAAACCAAAAGTTAAACCACCACAGCTCCGTCTCGTCTGTTCCAATGAGCTGCAGTACAAGGTAGCAGAGTTTGGCCATGAGAACTCTTTGAATCTGTAGGAGTTAGAACATCACCATGAAGGAGTAAACCATTTTAATGGCAGACTTCATTTGGCAGCAAAGAAATGGTACTGCTGCTGCCTTAGACATGCATCTTCTGGGTCTAAGAAGTGTCTTTCAGCATGTGGCAACAGCACTGCTCAACTCAGCAGGGAAACAAGGCAACCAGCAACTATAATGTGCTTTTTGAGGATCTGGCAAGGAGGTGGTGGGTAAAAAAACACACCAAAAAACCCAAAACCAGTAAAATCTCAACATTACAGTTGCTGGCCAGTCAATAAAAATCCAGAGATCAGGAAAGTTCTGACCTGAGCTGCCCAGAGCTCCCTGTGACTCAACTTCTGGCCCTTTCTCTTGGCTTTGAGCTCTGGGGCAGAAATGGAGCAACTTGAGAGATGCTGAAATGCCAGTAGTGAAGCAGAGGTATGTTGGACATGAAAGCTGTTTCCAGTGAGAGACAAAATCCACTCAGTTCTGCCAAACCTATTACTGAATGTCACTCAGAGGTATGATCCCTACTCCTGTAACTCAGAAAAAAAGAGAATATCACATAAAGTCATCTTACAACCACATCATCATCCTCCTTTGCAGGAGGACTGTGGGACACACAATGAGGCTAAAGCTTAAAAATACATACATCAATTCAATTATTTACTAATCAAATCTTTACTTTGAAAGGAGAGAAGAACAAACAGTAACTCACTGGAGATATTGTTAATCGAAGGATCGCTCCATTTTTTATTTCATTACGATTCTGAAAGAGAAAAATCCAAAAGGTTTTATGAAAAAAAAAGGATGAAACATGCATCGAGCAGAATGCCACACTAAACCAGTCAGTAACAGCACATTCCCCTGGCTGCATGTAAAAGCTTCCCTCTTTCATTTGTAAACTAACATCTACATACTATCTTCCCCACTGAGGCATGCTAACATTATTTTCAAGAAACAAGTGGCTGTTGATGTGACATTTAACAAAACTGAACCCTTTCAAGAATGACTTCCAAGTCTTTCCAAGTTTAACTTCCACTGACAACTTCTCAATCTTTCTTTTAACTCTACTGTCCACGGTGCCCGGCTCTGGTATTGTGCTACATAGTTGAGGAGTTTGTAAGTTTGCTGAAACCTGTCATTAAACATCTGCAGGACTTAAAATTTATCCCACTGGCTCTCCACTTTCTATAAATAAGAACATACTGACTTAAAACCACTGGAACCAACCCGCTGAGCTCTGCCACCACGACTCTGCATTCTCCCTCAAAGTATAAAAAAAAAAAATAAAGGAAAGAAAAGAAGGCATCACTGTTAGAAGTAAAGTTCAAACATGCCATAAATCATTCTCCTTACCCAGCTGGCAGAAAGATGCAGCATTAAAACATTTTCTTTTGGTTAAGCTCACGTCATGTGTTCAATTAAACTCAAGCTGGGGTAGATGAAAAAGCTGCCATGGCACAAGCTATGGTGTACGCTCACCAGATGTCCACAACTTTGTGGTCAGTGCCCATATGCGTGGTTTTCCCCTGTGGTAAGTGCAGAGGAGCCTGCCTCTACTTCAGCAAGCCACCTCCTGTTCACCCCAGGTTGGAAGAATACAATACCTAGCATAATGAACATACCAACAGGTACCAACTTTACATAGCACAATGTGTAGTCACAATCGTGTTCATGGTTTAATAGCTCATTCAGGGGCCGGTATCCTCATTTGTCAAAGGAACCGGAGGAATCCTTAACAGTTTGAGAGAAGAGAAGCTAATTTTGTTCTGAAGACCACACTGCATGCTTTCTGCAGACTGGTGTTTAGCCAATTTTTCCCCAAATCATTTCATCCTTCTTGCTCCTGTTCTGGTACATCTCCAATCCAAAATGCTAAAAACAGGACAAATCTTGCCTGAAACCAGGTCAGGCAGTCCCAAAATAAAACTTCAGTATGTTTTCTCTTTCTTGGTATCCATGTCATCTGTGAGATTGGTTCTAGCTACCTACAAGATCCCTCACCGCCCACAAAGGTTTCTTCACTCTAACTGAAATAATTGAACTGACAGACAACACAGGGGGTACAAGGGAGAAACTATTTTACGGTGCCTTTGCTTACATATGCAACCAGCTCATCTCAGTCTCCTCCCGTCACAACAGCCATAGGGAGGCCAGCCAGGCTTTACTCAAAACAGGGGCAAAAAAGGGTGAGCAACTAATCCCACCACACTAACAAAGTGCCAGATTTTCTCCTCTTGTAGTAAATCAGCACCAGACCCAACTATGTTTCATCATGTCTAAGGAATCTGTATGAAGTGGCAATAGTGCATTTGTGTGGTTTAATCCAAATCAGTGTTGAAACAAACTCACTTTCCAAACAGTTGTGGTGGCTTAAACTGCTACCACCTCCTGGGCTTGTGGAACTGAATAAAAGCAATTGCTTCAGAACAGTCAGCATAGCTAAATCTAGTTCCATCAACAGCTTTGACTGACTCCTGAACCCCAGCTGTATCAGGCCACATGTATGTGCATGCACACATACACACAAGGTTCCATCAGCTTTACCTGGAGGGTAGCAAATCCCAGCATGCAACAATATGGGACTCAGACAACACTTATAAACTGTACTCATCACATTCAGAAGTGAAAGTTCACTGATACCCTTATGAAAATATTGGAGATGAGTATATAGGCTGCTTTTAAACGTAAATAAGAGGACACACAGAGGGCTCCCTTTTCCACCTCAGACCAGCTCTGGCATTGGACAGACCATCTGTCCAATTGTGTGTCCATCTCACAACCTCACCAACCTGGCAGAAACTAGCCCCAGTAGGAAAGAGAGAACAGTTTTCTGTTGGGTTAATAAACAGAAGTAACAGGGTTCAGCTTCAGTGCAATCCCAAGAAAGATGGTGGAACTACATCTTTGGGAGCAGGAAAACAATGGAGGGAAAGAAGACGGGTGAAGCACAAGGAGGAATTACACCTTCCCATTTTGGGAGCAGCAAGCTGTCAACCACTGTCTGAATTACATTATTTCACAGTTGCTCCAGGCTGAAACCATGCTGCACAGTATGTTCAACTGCAGCAGTTTTGTCACAAGGTGAAACCCTAACCTTCAAGAAAATGGGCCTAACGTGATGTACTCTCTATAATGTCATGCAAATAGGTTAAATAAATAAACCTCTAATTAAATAAGGACATTTATAGATTACACAGATTGAATCTACAACCAATCTAAGCAAGTTTAAAACACCTTGACAAAAAATACATTATTTCTCTGTAGTCAGAGAAATCTTAAAACGGGCAGGAAAAGGGAAGCTGATAACCTGGTTGAAGTTCAGACACCACATATGGATAAACAAGAGAAGCACCAGAGTGGCCGTATGGCAGCAGAGGAAAAAACACAGAGAGTACATAAAAGCATCACTGTAAGTTTTCTTTGGGGTCTTTTTTTTTCCTTCTTTATCATGCCAAGCCTAAAACACCAAAGCTTTCAGACTCAAAGTTGCAACACTTGTCAGAGCTCACAGCACGCGAAGCCCAAGGACCTTTCATCATGCTGGGCTCTAAGTGAAGTGCACAAGTCTGCCCTATACTGTAAACTCACTCACTGCTATCTAAAGAGATAGCAAGCCTGTCTTCAACTCCTGATTTAGACAAGGGCTTAAGGAAAACTGCCAATGCCTTCTCTCTGAAAAGTATTCAAAGCATCAAGCCCCTAACACAGCAGGCTTGACAGAACCTGAAAAGGGTTAGCTGTTCCCCAATAAAAATATAAAGCCAATGTTGCTTTTCCACTCTAAATAATGACTTGCACACCTACCAAGAAATGATTAAGCCACGAGGATTTCCTATATTAACTGTGTGATGAAGTAGTCAGTGTGCCAGTTAATTCCAACTGCAACATTTACACACAGTTAATCTGCTTAGTATTAGGGACAGCATCCTGTGGGTTTCTTTTCTGGGATGACAGAACGTCATTACAGCAGCCTGGCTTTGGCAATCGTACTAATAAGCACCACTGCTATTCAGGACAGGGCTCACCATCACCTAATGAGAGAACTCAAGACAAAAAAAAGAAACCAAAAATAATCTTCCAAGACACTTCTGATCCGTTTCTCAAAAGTACATCAGGCTTGTAGATACTGTCCATGCTGTCAGGCTGTATTAGAAAAGGGACATGACGGAACCAGTGAAACAGTACTATCCAAAATGTTGCTAAAAGTCTCTTACCTGGATGTTCCATAGGACTATGGCATCAGTTATACTATGGATACAAATAAGCCCCATTTGCAGTACACTATCTAGTAAGAGTTTACACTCAGAAGATGATTTTATTCTAATTGAGTGAGTAGTATTTCCAAGCATTATACTGCAGTGTGACACCTTGAGATGAGTTCTCAATCAGATAGACAAGTACTCTTATGAAAACACACAAGCAACAAAACACAGCAGGAAGTAGAAGATGCCTTGTGTTCATGCCTTAGGGCCTTCTGACTTCCAGCTCTACCAGCTGGAGAAACAAGACCATATATTTTATCTACCACTGGATTCTGTTCCTTCTCAAAGCTCTGCCTTTACTGTGCCACAGGCTGCTGTCCCCGAAACACAAGCATGAGACTTGCAACTAAAAAAATGCAAGCCCCAGGACTTAAAAGAATCCACCAAACCATGCAGAGGGATGAAGATATGTGAATCCATTTTCCTATCAAAACCCTGTCAAAATAGTCTATGCATTCATTCAGAGCTTTACTGGAAAGACTTATCAAAAACTTACTGAGCAAAATTAAAAGTTTACTTTGCCGTGCATTTGTCTTCTCAATTTAATAATCTGTTATACTCAGCAAAATGCTTCAAGACACATCTCACTCCAACTGGTAGGAATGGAATGTTTTCTTAACATATTTGAGGAAGGCCTAGAAGCATTGGTTCCCATGGTTATAGCTCGCTCAGCACTGTTCTTTAACTTTGACCAAACAGCTTCCTTCAGGATTCTTTAACTAGGCTCAAGAATAACAGCAAGTAGTCTAAAATTCTTCACATGTTTATATTGCTAAGTAATAGATTCTATTTCCATACTACTAGTATTTTATTACAATTTCCTCTAAACTGACAAAACAACAAAGAATTAGAGCTAAGAAATACTCTTAAAGTTAGTGACTCTATAGCATTTTCCTGAGGATGAGTTTGGACAAGACGTAAATAAGGACAAAATGATACAAAATAGCCTTCATTTCTAAGTCAAGGATGCAGGAAAGAGTAGCAAGTTCTTGTTGACAGATCTCCCTTAAAGCAGGAGATACCACTTTGCCAGAACACAAGACCTTCATGAGCCCATATGCCAGCACACTGTGTGCGGGTCTGCTCTTGACATCATAAAGAGGACACAGCAGCATCAAGAATGCAGAGAATAAGGCAAGCAAAATGCCCTGTGGGATTGAGCAGTTGCCTCACAAGGCAACAGCTCCTCAATTTGGAGGGAGACAAAGGCCACAGGAGGGTAAGCAGTGGAGAAACTGTTACCAAACCCTGAAATATAAGAACTACAAGGTACTTGATGAAAGCAGTAAGGGAACAGTTTAAAGCAGAGGAAAAAATGCACCTCTTTATTTAGCAAACAGTGAACAACCTGAGCTTCCTGTCACAACAGACTGTGAAAGCAAAGCAGGTTCAAGAAGAGAGGAAAGAATTTCAGGGACTTCATAAAGGATATTAAATGGACTAAGTGTAGATATAAGCCTCCAGGACCTGCATTACAACAAAAGTGAATGCTGAAGAAACATGAAGGGAGTGAAAGCTATCATCAGATCACAACGCTGAATGGCGCTTACTACTTCTACTGTAGCTGTAAATAGACTATGAGCTTAGATATAACATTTGGCTGACTTGATAGGAAATCTTAAGTTCATTTTTAGTCACCAAAAACTTTGATGAGAGCTGAGAGATAAGGGTAATTATCAACACCCTTGGCACGACAGGACTGAACTGCTTTATAAGAAGAAATACTGGGGCAAATAATCTGGCGATACAATTCCTTTTCTGGAAAGCTGATGGAAACAGGGAGAATGCCTTCTAGTTTTTCATGTTGTAATTAGATGGCAACATTTTCCTTTAAACATTAAATGTTGGTAGTTTGGATGAGATTTCTCAAAGGATGAGGTTTTTTTGCATGCTGTTTATCTTACTCTTATTCCAGGCTTACAGAAACTAGTAAATAAACCAAGTTACACCAGTGCTGTAGTTTCAGGGGATAAGTAATCCAGAGCAGCCCACAAGAAGCACAATTCTGAATATATCCTTCTAGCATGTGGGCTCCCACTTTCTGTACACTGGATTTATCAACCTGCACAGTCAACACCTAAACTTAAAGTTACCTCTTCCTCTCCTGTCCATTCACAAAAAGAAGAAAAAATAAAACACCCTGAAATTCCAGAGTTTTCCTTAGTCAGAATCGCCCTCCAGCAGCAGTCACTATGATGCTAATAAAGTGAAGGGAATGAAGAAATGGAGGAGAAAAAGAAAGCTCAACTATCTTCTTCTCCAGCACCTCACAGTAATGCCAACTTGAATGCCACTGAAACCACATCCTAAAACAAAAGAAAGTCTGTGCTTTGCATGATTTACCCATCTTAGGCGCTGTGATCTACAGGGACAACGTTATCAGATACCGCTTGCTCTGCAGAGCACCAGTAGTATGACACTGCGGGCAGACATCCCTCTGACACATTAAAACAAGTTACATGTAAGTTATTTTTAACCTGGATCAGTTCCCCAATTCAAGCAACCACACAGACACACATTCAGATGTACCAGTAACACGGAAAGGGTGGGCAGATTACAAGCAACCCCATCATCCTCTGATAAGTTGGAACATAAGAGCTGCACTCTGCAAAAATACATGTCAGAAAACAACACACTTTGCTGGGCTCACATTGTCGTTGGTGAACTCGTGCGGGGCAATTGCAACAGGGAACTGGTATGGACGCAACAAAAAAAGCCCAAGACAAATAAGGATTATCAAATTATCAATGCATTCACCCAGTGCATCACTGAGGATTCAGTGCAGGAGTAGCAGCTCCTCAAGCAGATGCTGCTGCTAAGAGAAATAGCTGAAGACTCAAGCCAAGACTGTGGTTCACAGTCACTTTTACTAAATCAAAGTACAGCTTGCTACTACAGCCTTGCTTTTCAGTCTCTTTGCTCTTTCCATTTACTGTTTTCATGTGACATAAACAGCTGTTTAACTAGTTAATGAGTCAACAAGGGAACTAAACTAGCTGAAAATTTTGTCATTTTGGGGTTTGTCCAGTTTGGAAGGTAAAAGACAGGAATAAGCACTGCAGGAAAGCAAGCCAGTTCTTTTTGCAAACACCAGATTTGGAATCACACAGAGAACCTGTTTAAGGCAAAGCCTGCAGGTGCTTGTGCTTCCCTAACATGTACATTGTACTCCCACTCATTGCCTGAGCCCTTTCTCACAGACAGAGAGAGACTGTAGGTAAAACATCCCTTCTCCATTTGTGACTATAGTCAGAATTTACCAACAAATTCATTCACCATCAGCCTAAGAAGTTACATAAGCAACTGAGGGATGTATCAGCTTACAGTTGTTGAAAGGAGTGAAGTTTCGTTTCTCTTCTTACCACTAACTTCTTCCTTCTCTGCAGCCCATTCCTGGACATGATTCATTGGTCCTGCCTCATACTTAGATCAGGCAGACTTTTTATTAAGCAAATTTAATTAATTAAGTGGCACAAAATGATCTCTCTCTGTCCTTGCCACCACCTCCAAAAACTGCCCAAAATACTGTAGCCAGCAGAAATGAAGCAGCAGGATCTCTTGCGAAAGGAGAGAAGAAATCAGAACCATCCCCTTTCGGCAGTGAGCTGCAATGTCTGTTCACCACACCCTGTAAAACTACTCATCTAAACAGGTTGTTTTTTAAGTATGAAGACAGTTTACAGAGAATTTTTCTGTCAGCCAGATCTTACATACAACTACTGTTAGCCAAACCCAGTCACTCTGTGTCTGTGGTATACCTATCTGTTCAAGTGTTGTGAGAGAAAACCTTTTCAGAGCTTTTCCTTTCTAGTGATTACTTGCATACCAAAATGACAAACTAAATTCAAGACAATAAATATCAACACAGCTTTAAAAAAAAAAGACCAAATCAAACAAACCCCAACAAAGATGAGCTGATCTATCTCACCAGCCTTGATGTGGAACAAAGAAATTAAATAAAAGATATTACATGGAATCACAGAATCTTAAGGGTTAGAAGGGACCTCAAAAGATCATCCAGTCCAAACCCCCTGCCAGGACCACCTAGAGTAGGTCACACAGGCACTTGTCCAGGTGGGTTTGAACGTCCGCAGAGAAGGAGACCCCACAACCCATCTGGGCAGCCCCTGACAGTGCTCCATCACCTCAACAGGGAAGAAATTCTTCCTTGTATTTCTTTGGAACCTCTTGTGTTCCAGTTTATATCCATTGGCCCTTGTCCTATCATTGGCCATCACTGAGAACAGCCTGGCTCCATCCTCCTGACGTCCACCCTTTTATATTTGTAAACATTAATGAGGTCACCCCTCAGTCTCCTCCAAGCTAAACAGTCCAAGCTTCCTCAGCCTTTCATCATAAGGGAGATGCTCCACTCCATCATCTTTGTGGCCCTGTGCTGAACCTTCTCCAGCAGCTCCCTGTCCTTCTGGAACTGAGAGGCCCACAATTGGACACAATATTCCAGCTGTGGTCTCACAAGGGCAGAGTAGAGGGGAGGAGAACCTCTCTTGACGTACTGCCCACAGCCCTGCTAATACACACCAGGATGCCATTGGCCTTCTTGGCCACGAGGCCATTTTCCTGACATATTGTTGTACCAAGTATTTTAAAGGGAGGTTAAACAGAAGAACTAAGCTGTTCATGCTGAGGCCAGGAAGTATAACTGGTTGACACGACAAAATAATTTTCTTTGGAAAATTTAGCATAAACCTAGAAGTCCTACAAAATGAATCTTAAAAGCTAGGACTAATTTGTTTGCCCATAGAAAGATGACGACTGTTCTTGAAATCAATCTGTATGGGGAAAGATTCTAAGTGATTTAGAGTACAAACACTCAAGTTTTACTTCTGTTCATCAGAGAAATATACTTATGTCCCCTAGTTTTTACTGGAGTCCGCAGGGCAGCGTTACCAGCATCCATCATGTAGGCAGGAGCACGGCCACTCTGACTCCATGTGCTGCCCTTATTAGGAATTTCTGCAGGGCTGTGCAGATGCCCCAAAATAGTAAGAAACATCAAGAGTAACAAAAAAATGGCAAATGAGAGGAACAGATCACTTCATGCATTTCTCCAGTTCCCAGCCTCCACGCTACTTCTCGTTTCAGCCGCTTACAAAGTACCACATCTGTCAGTGCATCAGGAGCATTCATTATTCAGAACATTTATTCCCAACTCATTGAAGTACAATTAACGAGTGAAAACAGACAAATACTAAAAATGTGAAAGAAAAAAAAAACCCACCCTTCAGAAAACTCCCAATCCTACAAGTGGCTCATTTCTTGTCCTGTCATTTGCATACACTCCCACGCAGGGAGCCTGTGATGGCACGGTGCAATTTCACATGAATATACAATTACAGGTTGTATTCAGCAAAAAATAGGTCACAAGCAAAAGCACCTTTGAGAGAGAACAAGCACCAGGGACTCTACCCAGGTTCTCAGCTTGGGGAAGGCAGGGGGTAGAAGGATGTCCGTCTGCAAACGCAGCAAAGAGCTGAGTAACAACGATGAAAGTAAAGTGAGAGCAGCTCCATTTGCAAAGCAGCACTGAAAGTATCAAAACTGATGGACAGAATTCGGTGCCTGCTCTTGTCCCTTTTATGCAGTAGGAACAGATGAATGAAAGGGAAATGTGGGAGTCGGGAAAGAAAGCGAAAAAAAATCTCACAGGGAGACTCCAGATAACACAACGAAATTGTGTCTGAATAAAAAGAGCTGCAGTCAATACACAGATGAATGTAGTGTCCTTAAATTTAAAAGGTAATAGTAAAAAAAATGCACCAGTATCATCACCGTGTGCTGAACACAGGTCAGAGTTGGCTCACAAAGCCCCTCACAGCAAGACTTAGCTAGCCTTTTATTCCTGATAGTTGCTCAGATGAAGGGTTAAGAGCCACTGCATTCTGCTTCCAACAGTGAAGTCAGGTTGAAGACTGTTCTTTCCCAGCCCTACACTCCTGCAAGGCCCCTTTGTTGTTAAACTTCGTGACATCTGCAGGTGTGACTAACCACAAAAATCTTTTGAGGCAGTGCTGTCATCTAAACACAACGCATCTAGAGCCAGACCTTGTCTGTAAGGCCAAGGGAGCAGACATACCCACCACTGTGCTGCACGAGCCCCCTGGATGTCTGTCCCTACACTCCTAGTACTGCCAGCAGAAGAACACAGCAGACAGACATCCAAGTTGTGGCTTTCAGACCAGGAACACATATAGCACTCAAAATTATAAAGCCACTTTCTACTCTTCATATAGCATTTTTCTGGTCTAAACTTGTGCTTGTCCAGGCTATAGTGTTCCAGGCATCTTGGTTCAGAAAACAGGCTTTTAGATGTTTGACCTACCAAAGAAATGCCCCTTCAGGATAAATAAGGCCTTTAAAAAAACAAAAAGACATATCTAGTAATGTAATTAAAAATTGAATACATTGTGATCAAAACATCAGCTAGGCTTGAGCTTAGGCACTATGTCTGCTTGGCTTTCTTGTTCACGTAACCTTGCATTTTATGTCTCTCCTTTTTTATTTTTTAAAGAAAAAACAACCCTAAAAATATATAATTAGCCATTTCCACTGCACTTTCATGGAAACAGACAGAGCCAAACCAGAACTCCAGAGGCAGCAGCCTAAACTGCATCTGCTGTGATAAGCCCTATCCTCTAGAAGGAATCCTGGTTGAGTCAAGATTTGTTAAAAAACTGCTCTTACAAGCCTGAAAGTTATTGTTACTCCTAAAGAAGCATTTCTCTAAATGATACAGGCAAATAATCCCACTCCAAAACCCGATACAAGTGTTTGGGCGTTGTTTGTATTTATGTAGGGTATAATCGGGAAATATAGGTCAGCTACAAAAGACAGAGTTCTGTATATGACAACCAAAACACAGATGCGCTGTTTGCCACCCAAAAACAAAACTGTAATTGTAAGCCATGTGTTGACAGTCCCATATTTGTAGCATTTTCACTTCAAAGTTTCTTGTGACTTAGTAAAAGGATTCGTTAATTGCTTTTCTGTCTGGTAACTTTAAACATGGTGATACCTTAAAAACAAAGCACCTCTACCTTGAAGGTCATCACTCAGCAGTCATAGAACCACAGAATGGTAGGGGTTGGAAGGGATCTTTAGAGATCATCTAGTCTAACCCCTCTGCAGAAGCAGGTCCACCTAAATCAGCTCAGTCACCCTGGCTCTACAGAAACATGACCTATACATAACGTTTTCTGCTTATGTACAGACATACAATTCATCTTCAAGAGCAGTGAAAAATATTTACTTGTTAGAAGCTGTCAGCAGCACAAAGTAAGCTCTGCTTATGTCCTAGTAAAAGGCAGACTGGAGCAATGTGGGCTTTAACAGCACTGTGGCTTCATTGAAGTGCATGTGTTTGTCCTCATGCCTGGTGTTTTTCATGTTTAATTCAGAAAGCAACAATCTCCAGCTGCCCACAGATGAGAGAAAGTACATAGAAGGGGTGATGGCCTATATAAGCCCCTCTTTATAGCCACTATCCAATAAGCAGTGATGAACAGTGAACAATATCTAATAAAAGTCACAGACATCTGAGTAATACTGGTGGCATTTAGAGTTCTTCTCTCTTATTTATGTGACTCAGAGTCAGACACTCTGCATATTTTCAGTAGGGAATAAACAAACTCAAAGTCCTTTCTGCAGTACAATCCCAAATGTTCCAGAAGACCATCATTTTCCATCCTTATTGCAAGTTAAAGGCAGCCAAAAGCCATCAGACTTCCTTTTGTGCAGAACTGAAAACATTTCTCTTCTCCAAAGCTGCAGGATCTCACTCATCAAAAGCAGAGGTAAAGTCTGGAAGATTCCTCCAACTATATCAAGACAAATTCCTTTAAGAAGCCCTAATACTTGCTCAATCTTGGCTTCTTGGAAATATTCACTGCACAATCCGAGTTTAAATGCCAACATACAAGTTCAATTGTGTCTGGCTTCTGGGAAATAGTCACTGTACAATCAGGACTTAAAATGCCAACAGGCAAGTTCAATTGTGTCTGGCTTATTGGAAAATGTTGTGTCACAATTCAGGGCAATTAGCAAAACAGTCTTGCCTATTAGATTTGAGTGGAGGCAAAACACTGGAGGCAAAATAACTACTTCAGCAGTTTTCCTTGTAGTGGCCTTTGAAGGGTCTATCAGTTGAAACGTGAAAATAAAGGAGGAAAAAAACTCTCAACACAAGGGAAGAAGGGGCAGGATCCCAAAACCAACTGTGGCACTGAGAAGGTTGACTGAGGTGACAAATAGTTAAATCAAAGCTGAAATTGGTCTGCATCATTATCTATGAGCAACTACCCTAGCTGTCCTGCTAAATTTAGTCTTTCTAAATGCTTAACTGGGTCTAAGTCCCCTTTATTTCTTGGGTGGGGGTAAGAATTACAGCAGTTCCTTCATTACTCAGCTCTATTTAGCAAGTCTTAAACGACTGTAAAATGTAAAAGAAACCCGAAAGACTTAAGAGTAAGCCAAACTAAACTGATAACAAGCCCAGCAAGAGGCATCTATGTCTATGTAGCTAAACTCAGGTCTATTTAACTCAAAATTCACTGAGGTCAGGGAACCTGCACGCAGACTTCAGCAGGTTTTGCATGGTGCTCTGCTCCTATTGCTAAGAAGTGGTACCTCTGCAGCACTGATGTGTACACTCTTCCAAACACACCTTTTTTTTCTGTAATGTCAGCAATTTTCTCAGTAATGCCAGGAATGAATGTACTACTTGATCTCGTGCTCAGATGGGCACGTCCCAGTTATTTAGACAAGATGTTCCATTTTTATTACAGCTACAGCCATTTTGTTACTCTGTGCCTAATGGTCAGGGTTGGAAGGGACATCTAGAGATTGTCTAGTCCAACTCCCTGCTAAAGCAAATCACTGCATCACTTCATGAACCATCTATTGCCACACTCTCTGGGGACCAAAAAAGTAAGCCAACATAGCATATAGAACCGGAAAACACACGAGACATCAGGCAGGAAGGAGTAGTAAGTATTACACAGCCCCTGAAACTTACTTCTACCTGATCAGCCAAAAAGAGAAGTGACATGCACCAAAAGTCTCCTCAGACTTCAAAGAGTCCTTCATGCTTTGCATATTTCAATTTCCTGTACACCACTTGTCAGCGGAATACTAAACACACACAAATACCAAAGCTCAAGGGCTCACGTTGAAGTCTCATACTCAACAGATGTTAAGCTCTTGGCATGTTCAAACTTGTATTTGCCTTTTCAAACTGAAGAAATCTGTGCAAATTCATGAAACCGGGTCTCGCAATATCTACTCTTTCATCAACATTTCAGAAAATACTCTGTATTTTTACATATTAACTTAAAGTAACACATTGATAGGCTATGCAGGAATGATATCAGGAGAATTACCTACCTTCTCTGTGATGTAGAAATTAGAACTATCAGCATGCTGCAGTGCAAATTGATCGTGATTTGCAAGAGACCACCTTAGAGATAGGAAAAGAAATTAGTCACAGAACAAAATCTTAAAAACTCAGTAAGTATCTTTCATCTCACTTTACTATGCTCAAACAAATGCCCGTCATTCCCATGTAGCTCTCACACTTTTCTGTGGCTTTCAATGATGAGTTCCAAAGTTTAAGACAAAAGCATGCTCAGAAAATTTCAATACAAGTACATCCTATAAATGACACTTTCACTTTGCCTATCTGAAACAAAGCCCTCAACTTAACCATGGTCAAGAAAGGCGTGGGGACAGAGAAGAGAAATTACTTTTGTTGCTACAGTGACATTTCACTGCTCCAAAATAAGCTGATAATCTGATATTTATTCTAGATTTACAAAAGACAGCAAGCATCATTTCTGCTTGTACTAAGCAAGATCACTAAATCATTAAAACAGACCTAAAAAATTTACAGTGCCAGGGTTTTATTCTAGCTTATACAATACCTAATGGACATAAAGTATTAAGTTTATGTATTTCATTATGCATGAAGTACTCAGCAGCAACTGGATTAAGACAAACTACTTTCTCCTGTGTGGCAGCACTTGCTTAAAGGAGCATTTTTGTCCTCAAATATTAACGTTTTAAACTGAAGCAAGGTATTTCTCTCAGCCAATTATTAGTCCTTACTGCAGGACTTGCGGTGAACACTGGAGTTTCACATGAGCAGCCACATCAACTGGATCAGCTTACAGTAGCCACTAGACTCAGTGCTCAAAAACCAAAGCTAAGGTCAGGACTTTAGTTCCTTAAACCCATGAGTTGCCAGCACCACAAGCATAAAGTAAGCAGATAAAATGCATCTCTGTGCAGAAAGGTAATAGTCTGAAGGAGAGACACTCCCATGATGGAGCTGCTTTGTTAGGAACCTCATTTTGTAAGTAATTAATCCAAAACACATTGCAAATTCAAAATCTGAAGGTAAAACCACCACAAGATTTAAGAAACTAATGACAGGTCATACAGGATCTCTAGATTTGCTTCAGAAAAAAAAATCCCTCCTGGTTGGTTTAACAACTCAAAAAGTACAGTATCTAGTACATATTACAGGGCAGAACTTACCCATCGCAGACTTCTTTTATTATTGAGGACAGGGGCTTTTTCTGGTTAAAGAGAAAGAAAACAAAATATCACTGAATTGGAACAGGCCCTGAGCTCTTCAATTAAGATTCCAAAATGACTGACTTCAAAAAACAAAACAAGTTAGTAGTATTTTATTTTTTTTATATCAAGCTTGATAGAATCCCCACATTTTCTGCTGTTTTGTTCTGATAATCTATAAAGACAGCAATTCTACACACACGTGTGATGACATTATCTGGCCTTTTTGTCAGTGTTAGCCCAGATAGCATCAACTTAACTTCTCAAATGAGAAATCAAAGGGTCTTTTGTGTACACTGCATCTCATTACTCAACAGAAACAGAAAATTTAGTTATCAACCTGAGCATTTTCCAGGAATGACAGCTGAAGCAAGACATCCAATATTTTTAAACCTTCTTTTGTCCGATTTAGATATGGTCACATGATGACAGTAATCCTCTCTCTTATATACACATATGCAGGTTCCTCTCTGAGTAAACACCAGCTGGAAGGTGTTAAGATCCCAGAGGTATCACTTCTGCTTTATCCTTTACATCTGTGAGCACGAGCGTTTGGACTGACTGAAAACTGCTCAGTTGCTCTGAGTCCCAGAATAGAAGAAACAGCCCAGTTTGATGATGTTGCAACGGTCTGAACATTGTTATAAACACCGGGTGCACACACACAAGACTGCTGGCTAAAAGAAAATGGATTTTTCTACCCCCAAACATAGACAAAATTGCATAGCAAAAAGAAACAAACCCAATTCACCAGTTGGACGACTACTGAACCTTTTTCCCCTCAATACTGGGTGACCACGTGATGTCACATATGCTGCTTTGTGAAAATTCCCCAAATCACCTAAACATCACAGGACTCACCTAAACAGCATAGGATCCTCTTTCTACTTACTTCCAATAATTACAGTTAATTGAATTCTTAAAAAGCAAACACAAGGAATGAAATACACAAAACCCACCATGCAATCACCCATATACCAACACTGTTGTCAAAACAAGCTACTTCTCTTTAATGTTTACAGAAAAGTGATTTGGTTAAAAATTAACTCAGTAGCAGGGTGCATTATGTAGAGGGAGAATTATTTTTCCCTTGGATTTGTTTTCTGAACTGCATCACTGCATAGACAGAAAGCCAGAGATGGAACTCCATGGTCAGGCCAGGATTAGGAAAGGATTTATTATTTGAACGGTCACAGAATCTCAAGGGTTGGAAGGGATCTCGAGGGATCATCCAGTGCAACCTTCCTGCCAGAGCAGGATCACCTAGAGTAGGTCACACAGGAACTTGTCCAAGTGGCTTTGGAATGCCTCCAAAGAAGGAGACTCCACAACCCATCTGGGCAGTCCATTTCAGCATTCCCTCACCGTCACATTGAAGAAGTTTTTCCTTATGTTTCTTTGGAATCTCTTCTGTTCCAGCTCATACCCATTGCCCCTTGTCCTATCATTAGCCATCACTGAGAACAGCCTGGCTCCATCTTCCTGACACCCAACCTTTATGTATTTGTAAACATTACTGAGGTGACCCCTCAATCTCTAAAGAGCCCCCCATAACACGAGATCATTTAAATTAAACATGAATAAAAGCATTTGCTGAAAAGGTCCTGTCCCCTTTTATCATACTATCTCAGTCCTTAGTTTCCATCCTTCCTCTTTCACTGCCGATTACTATTTTCACATGACCATCCAGATGAGCCACACTAGGGAACTCGATCAAACTGAAAATTGGCCCAGTAAAAAGGAACGAAATAGATTTCATCTGGATTGCCTCCCTTGACTTATTGTGTGCCTAAATGACCAGCAAATCCTGATACACAGCAGAAAAGGCAAGAAGTGTTAAACTTCCCTGCTGCCACAGCCAACACCCTTTTCTCCACAGCAGCTTCTCCCTGTTGCACTGGCTCAGCTGTTTGCATACCCACAGCCAAGCTGCAGCCAAACAGAACAGGCAGATCACGTGAGAAAGAAAAAAGGACAGTTTTCTTCCCTACAATTTTTTTGCCTGATCAGTTCTTGAGTATGGATTGTTGTGTTGTTTATGTGCAGCTGCTTTGATCTGCTGTCCTCCTCCCTGAGGGGTTTTGTAGCTTCTGCAATCCTGTGAAAGCAATCCCTGCTTCCAGCTGCCCTCTTCCCCTTATCCATTTTTGGGGAAGGGATAGAAGGAAGAGTTCAGGTTTGCCTGGAGAGGGATAATTGCCACTCAGCACACACATGCCAGCTCTACATTCTGCCACTCCCTCAGGATGCTACTGTGGGTGTCATTCCAGTATTTCCTTAATTTGACATAATTTATATCTTGGGTATTAATTCCTTTTACAGAGTAAACTGATATCAGCTAATAGATTTAATACAATAGAGGACAAAAAATAGCTGCCTCTCCTCCACACTATTTCCCCATAGGAACCACAGTTTCCCCATCAGAAACTATGACAAAGACAACACTTCAACAAACCAGACTGGCAATAATGTAAATACTGGGAAGGCTGGACATAATTACTTTCCAAATCATTATTTTACTGAAGTCCTCTACATCATCAGCTTTTATGTCCTCTCTCAATCCTACTCATCTCCCTCACCCTTGTCATATTCAATACCACCTTTGCATTATTACATGACAGTATTTGAAACTAAAAACTTGGACAAAACAACACAAAAACACAGCAAATGCACTAGAACCTGTAAGAAGCAGTTACAGAAAAATACAAAGGATCTTCAACAATAAAAATGATTAAAGCAGCCAGCCTTTCATGGTACTGATTTGTCCTCCTGTGGCACTACTGCTAAAGCACTGATGTGACTAAGCACAACTCAGTTAACGACGACAGGATGTGAGAAAGTGAAACACTTCTGAGATATAGAGTTTGCAATTAGTAATCTGATAGCACTTTACAAATTAACAAACGTAAAATAAATACCACTGCAATCCTATTAAGTTGCTGTTCCTAATCATCTCTTGGGCTCAGCTCCCCCTACGTACAAATCTCCAGACAGAATTCCTTCCCCTTCCCTATCAAGTAGATGAATTGTCAGCAGCACAGGCATACACAGCAGTAAGTGGGATGATGCTGAAAGCAAGTAAGGGCTCCATGACTCTGTGTGACGCTCTCTCAGAGGTGTATCAATGCTTAGGTAACAGTGAGAGGACAAAACTATTTACTGTATGTATGGGAATGCTGCAGTACTACAAGACAAACAAAAGTGAGCTGTCACATTTTTTTTTCTTCTTCAACCATGAAAGCCTATTTCCCTCCTCCCCAGAGTAAACCCAGACTCAAAGGTGCCTTTTTTGTTGTTGTTCTGGCTGTAAAGATCTGCCTGCTGTCAAAGAGGGTGGGCTTGATAGTTTTGTTATTTTCATCTTCATTATGTGTATGGAAATCCACACTTTGTTGCATTTAGTTCTGAAAAGCCAAATTCACCTTATTAGTTGATGGACTTCAAAGAATTCCTTACAATCAGACAGCTCAAAGATATTTCAAAGTTCATCAAATCCTCTATTTTGTGCTAGTGTATTTTAATTTGGGAGTGTTGCCTCTACATCCTTCCCTACACTAGTAAAACCAAAGTGAGTTATACACGTGCTGAGATGCTCATTTAGAGCTCTAAGAGGATCAAGCTGTAGCTTTAAGGTATGAAATAAGAGAGATGAAAGTAAATCTTACACTCCCTATAGGAGATAACCCTTTCAGCTAACATATCAAACACATCTGCACCCAACACATTGGTTAGTATGAAAGTGTTTCCTAGGGTTGGTATAAGATTGATATCTGAAATCCAGTGGGAAATGATAACGGGACATTACAGCCTTGTGATTTACTGAGCTGCACACATGGGGAGAATCCTGCCATTGACACCACATACAGGCAGCAGCACCAGAGCTGACCTGAATATATACACCTTGTAAAGCTGTACCTGCATGACTGGTTAGTACAGGTGTCTGACTGATGTTGGCTAAGTGTAGTCCTAATAATATCCACCATGCAGTAATACCTGCACTACGTTTGTGCTCACCTGCATATGTCTCAGTTCACATCTCCAGGTTTTGTGTGCTAAGATGGACACAGATACCTAACTTAATCTTCCTGAGTACCACTTTTGCTTCTTGTGTAGTATTTTGTAGCACTCCTGAAGCAACTTGCAGAACACAGACTGAGATTTCACACTCCGTCTTCCTCACCAGTTTCATCCTTTCATGCCTACACCTTGGGCTCCCTATAGATGTAACCAGTCACTAGCAAGCACCAAGCCTCTGCATGCAAGAGCATAATGTGGTTGAGTCCAAGATACTGTTTTGTTCCAGAGAAATTGAGGGATGAGCAAAAGAAAGCTAAGAACACTCAGCACACCAGCGTTGACTAAGCTCCTAGGGTCCAGGACCAGTACACTAACCTGGGTTTAAAGCATTTCCAAATCAAGATAGCAAGTCTGTATGTGAACTGTAAAGAGGAGAGATACCTAAATCTGGGCAGAAAACTGTTACACATTCAAGTTCAGATATACTTTGATTGTGCTATACCAACAAGATTTAGACAGGTTTCTTTTTGGCCAAGGTTGAATATTTTTCCTTTTCAAGCAACTAGTAGACATTTCTTGCTTTTTCTTTTTTCAGGTTTGTCTGTTTGAGAGTTGTTGGTTTGTTTTGGGCCTTTTTTTTTTTTTTGGCAATGATTGGTATATCACTTTCCCTGACATCTTTTAATCACAGAAGCAACAAGAAAAGCCTTAACCCTTGCTGTTGTTAAGCCTCTCACAGAAAAACAGCAGATGTAGCACATCTGTTAGTAGAAAACACTCAGCATTACAAAAAAAAAGTTCTGTTGCTGATCTGTGCATCTGTCAACAAGCAGAATGTCAAACCAGTAAATATACCATTCAGTCTATAATAAATGCTACCATTCTACTAACAAATCTTTTAGTGCAAAAGTTATTTTCCTGGCTATTAAAAACCAAAAAAAACACCTCTTTTCACAACCAGTGGAGGCTTCATCTGTTGCTGTCATACATTTAGGGCTACAGAGACAGAAGCAGGTCTATCTGGTGGCAAACCAGATGTCAGGATAGTGAGTCGAGGACCCAGGTATTTCATCACTGGTTTCTCATGATGCCAAAGTCTTCTCCTGTAAAGGGGAGATACTGGAGAGATTTGGGCTTCAGTCTCCTCAATCTGCTCCAAACCACTTTGAGAATCAACTCCATTCATTGACCACAAGGGAGTATAAGTGAGACCAGACATGTTAATTAAGCATCAGGCACCTGTTAAAGATGAAGAAGAGAACTTCTAACTCCTAACTCAGGAGAGCAGCAGGGCCAGTGAATGCCTGAAAAACAAAGAAACCCCAACACTACAGTAACATAGGCCATAAAATCCAGCCAAGGCCCGGTCAATACCAAGTGGTTTTGTCACTGCAGTAACACAAGCCAAGGCAGGAAACATTCGCAACCCAGAGATGACAGTCAAAACCCTCAACAAGCACAGCCTGCTGATGGCAGAGCTTTTACTGGCTCCGTTCACAGCCCTTAAGGCGGCAGTTTTAACGTGTCAGTACAAACACTTCGGTATAAATATAGCAGTAGAGGTTCTGCAAAGCACATGAGACTTGGGGAAACCCAAGTGTTCATGTCCTCTTCCCCTTCACTGTCAGCTTCAGCTTCCTCAGTTCCTTCCTTCTCTCCTCCAAATTCAAACTCACTCTTGGCTCTGTATTTTGCTCCCCAGAGCAGGACGTTAAAGGATGTTCAGGATCTTAAAGTAACTGTACAAGGAAGCTCTGAAACATAACTTTAAAAAAAAAAGAAATTACAAAACAAACCAATAGAATTTTACATCAACTTCTTACTCTGCATTCAGCATTCATAACTCCCTTTTTCCTCAAGTACTTTGCAAACAGGGATGCCAAGGACTCCTAGTCAAGAGTACTGATGAGTTATAAAACACCTAGGCACCTACAGCTGCAGATCACAGCACGTTTGCACACAGCATACACCAGGCTTTAAATACAGTTAAATACAGCTTAGAATACAGTTAAACATATGAATTAAAAATATAGCTTAAAATACAAAGCAGGGCTTTTAGATGTGGCTCTTCACACAACCACTTTACGAGGTGAGCAGATCCTTGAAAACTCAATGAAGGAAGCCCAAGCCCACAGCTCATGACCAACACATTGTTGACCTATGAGAATAGAAAATTCTCTATGTGAAGTAAAAATGAAGAAAAAGTGTATACCTTGGGGTTTGTAGTATTACTCTGCTTTGTACTACAGTCTTGGGAGTTCTATAGGAGAATATAATTGAATCATAAAGTGTGCCTGGATACTACAGTTAGCCAGAACGTGAATGAATTACCTTGTAATTAATTCACTGGTGTGTAACTTCAGGAATCTCCTCTTTGCACATTTCCTTTAAATTTGGCAGAATTCACCTTTTAAGATGAAATTCCTGCCATACCTTGAAAAATTTTGCAGATGAAACATTCTTACAGTCATATTCAGACTTCATCTTGAAAAATGATATCAGCTGCAGGCAGCAAAATTCAGGCTGCAATGCGGAGGGTTCTGGCCAGCACTATGGGGCTAACAGAATCAAAGGCAGAGGGAAGAAAAAAACCAAACCATCCAATAAAACACATACACACACAAAAAAAACCCCAAACCAAGGAGACAATTAACAAAGTGTTTCATCTCTTTCCTAAAACGTTATTTCCTCAACATCCTTTTTGTTGGATATCAGGAATGCTGAGACACTATTTCTGCAGGACCTCAAGTATCCCTTGGTTCTGTTTCCATTTCTATAAAAAAAAAGATATTTAACTGTCTGCCGCATTTAACTAATGTTTCCTAACATAGAAGACAGCACCAAGTAGCAAGCATAAATAGCATCCATTGGACTGTAACTCACTAGATATTTCCTCTACTTTTTTCCCCCTCATTTCTTTTACAATTTCTAACCCTTCTCCATAGCTATTGCCTCTTCAATCTATTAAGCTTTGCTGCCATCTCAGTATTCAACAGTATAAAACAAAGCTTTTAAGTATTTTTCCATGATGAGGTCCCAGCCATGCACCATGGGACATCAGTTTGCAGCCTTGAAAGAGTTCAACCAACCAGTAGAAATGTGTCTTTGAAGAAGCCAGACTAATAAAACACAAACATGTGATAAGATTGCCCTTTTATCCAGGATGGCTAGCTGCCACCACAGCAAAGAGCCAGAACTTTAATGATGACTACTCCAAGCCCACTGTCCTGTAAGAAAAGAAATTCCATTTTTCAACACTCATTGTAATTAACAATGATTGGTTCATTATGTTAGCATAGCACTGTCTATGTATATATGTGTGTGTGAGTGCACTGAATTGTAGTCAACACATTAGTTAGTGAGTATGATCTCCTTACCAGTTAATAATCCCTGGTGGTAAGAAAACTCAAAGGATTATTAGAATATTAAATATCTTTGCTATTGTTTATATG
Source organism: Urocolius indicus (assembly GCA_013401255.1). Classification (NCBI taxonomy): domain Eukaryota; kingdom Metazoa; phylum Chordata; class Aves; order Coliiformes; family Coliidae; genus Urocolius; species Urocolius indicus. The sequence goes on along the minus strand of WBNH01004451.1, from coordinate 62,036 downwards.
CTCGTTAGTAACTGCTTTATAAGCAGTTTCATGTCCAGTATTGTCAAGCTGAAATGCTGACACATACAATAAAACTCATTAAATTCCTGTTAGCAGACGTTTAAAACCTAAAAGTTGATTTTAAGCAAGTCCTACCTTTAGCAAACTGGCTTAAGCTAGCTGAGTGTTTTTCAGTCTTTTTGAACAGGTAACCACCTTTTGTATCGTTTATCTGACAGTGAGTTTCCCACCAGCAGCAACCAAGGTCCTCCTTAAGCATGGCTGAGATAAAGCCTCAAGCACTAACTCCCTTCTCTCCCTGGACAGAAAGGGGCTGCTGCTAGCAAATGTAGGCAGGGAACACTTCTATCAGTCAGTGTAAGATCTACTTCCGATCCTCCTGCCGTGAGCTGCTTCCTAGCCCTCTGTCCTCAAGAAACTAAGATCCTGTCAGCTGTTTCAGGCACTGACATTTCCCTTAACTACTTCAAACACACAATGTGCAACAATCCTGGAAATCTTCACAGTACTTATACCAAAAAGCATCAGTAGCTCCAGCTGTTGCAATACTACTACACTTTTTGGACAACAGTTCATTTAATTTGGCAGGTTTGTGGGAAGGAGGTAAGAGCCTCTTCTCTTCCTTCATCCCCTCAGCAATAAACTCCCTGATTTTGAGGGAGTCAGACTCTGAAGCCAGAAATTGGGAACACTTTCAGTTCAGCCTCTTGTATAGCACGATATTCAATATTTCTTTCTTCTTCACCACCTGAGTGATGCTGGTGTTCACTAATATTGCATACATTTAGACTTGTGATGCTAGGATTGTATCGGTATACTGCTATTACTAGTGACAGCACTTGCAGAAACTACAGCTATTCTTAGTCCACACACATGGCAGAATTAATGTGCCACTTTCTTTTCTCTAATTAAGTATTTCACAATCCCTTTTGAACTACATTTCTCCTCACTGTCTGAGAAACACTACACTAAATCAATTAACAATCCCCAAGGGTCCTGATTTAAGTCTGAAGCTCAAAATGATTTGAAATTTCCTCTTAAAAACAAATCTTACTGTTTTCCTTTTAATATGCTGTGAAGTACAATGACTTCTCTGAAGACAAAGAGAACCCTCCCCAAAAAAACAATTAAAAGGACATTGACACCACACATTATCAGAAGAAACAACTTGAAAGACATGCTTAGAAGAGAAACTTGCTGACTAATCTAAACCTTAGAGACACGGTTAATGTAAAGCAGCCCATGGTTCCTCCTCCCATGTGCTGCACTGTCATCTTGACAGTGCTCCAGTAAGTTTTGCACACTGTACCAGATTTGTGCTTTGAAAAGAAAACACAGTTCACAATTTTTGTTCTTTTTTTTTTGCTAAAGATTTACATCTTCTAACTTCACCTATGTTTAATGATCTGATAGATAAGAGTAAACTTGAAGGAAGAGACTATGTGGCCAAGTTTACTGAAAACCATTCGCTCCTGTAGGAATGGTGCTCACCTCCAGTAGCAAGGAAATTCATCTCCGAGTTTAGAGAAATCTGGTTTTGGTATAATTTGTATTAACACAAAAGAGTAGATTTGAATGAGATAACCTGAAATGGTTATTGCCCCCAGATATCCACCTTGTGCCTTTCCTGGGAGCTGCTTCCCCTGCAGCAGGAACAGTGAAGCTGTAAATCCACAGAACAAAGTATCTAGGTAACCTAAACTCAGCATTGTCTTACCAAAAATAATTTATGCTATAAAAAAACTCCAACAGTTAAGAATATGCATAATGGGCACAAATTGGAAGTATGAAGATTTCCATCTGAATACAAGAAGTAACATCTTCTTATGAAATGTCTGCTTCTGGGACAAATAAAGAGAAGTCAACAACTTGGTTCACCTGTACAGAGCCAGGATCTTCCAGGATAATCAGCCAGAAAAGTAGGAGAAGATGACAGGCAGGCAAGTGTCTAGCACTCATTTCTTCTCCAGGCGTCACCCCTAACAAGTCCACAGAAAGATCGCAATGCAAATTCAGACATTCACTCATTTCCATTCTTCCCCTTACAGGACAGGAAGACTTGGAAGCAGAAAAATCATCTCAGCTCAAAGTCATAATCAATTTTTTTTCATTACATATTAATTTTGACCATAGTACTGTGAGGGGTGGGTTGACTCTGGCTAGACATCAGGTTCTCACCATAGCTATTCTATCACCCCCCCCCTCCTCAGCTGCACACGGGACAGAAAACCTAACTTAAAGCTTGTGGACTGAGATAAGGACAAGGAGAGATCACCCAGAAGTTACTGTCACATATAAAATGGACTTGATTTGGAGAAATTAATTTTCTTATTAATCGTATCACTTGGGTAATGAGAAATAAAATCAAATTTAAAACCACCTTTCCCCCACCCATCCCATATTTCTGGGCTTAGCTTTAATCCTCATTTTCTCTACTTTCTTCTCCTCAGCAGTGCAGGAGACAATCAGTCCATCACATTTTGTCTCTGCTGCTCTTTCCTTCTCAAGGGGAGGACTCCTCACCTTTTTCCCCTGCTCCAGCGTGGGGTCCCTCCCATAGGAGACAGTTCTCCACAAACTCCAACCCGAGTCCTTCCCAGTTCTTGATGAACTGTTGCAATGTGAATCACCCACAGGGTCACAAGTCCCACCAGCAAACTTCCAAATGTAGGTTCCTAATGGCTTCATCGGTCTTGCCAGGAGCCTGTTCCTGCATGGGCTTTCTCCAGAGTCACAGCCTCCTTTGGGCATCCACCCGCTCCAGTGTGGGGTCCTCCCTGTCTGCAAGTGGATTTCTGTTCCCCTGTGGCCTCCATGGCTGCAGGGGTAGAGCCTCACCACGGGCTGCTGAGGAATCTCTACTCTGGGCCTCAAGTACCTATTCCCCTCCTTCTTCACTGACCCTGGTGTCTACAGAGTTGTTTCTCTCACATATTCTTACTCTTCTCTCTGGTTGAACTTGCCTTGCCTGCCTTCCTCTCAAACATATTATCACAGCAGCACTATCTCTCACCATCACTGATGGACTTGGGCTTGGCCTTGCCCAGCAGCAGGTCCTTCTTGGAGCCAGCTGGCATTGGCTCTATTGGACATGGCAGAAGCCTACAGCAGTCTCTCTTAGAAGCCACCCCTGGAGCCTCCCCACTACCAAAGACTTGCCACACAAATCCAATACAAGTGCTAATATTGCCAGTAGGGATTTATAAAGGGGGTAAAGAGTCTAGATGGCAATTTTCAAAATTATAATTAAGTGATAAAAGCAGGAGAAAACCCAAATGACAACACCTCAAGTGTTCTGAAAGGGAGTGACTGAATTCAGTGAAGTCAATATCTCAAGGAGAAAGTATATTAGCTCACAGATGCTTTAAAATCAGCTTTAACACATAAAAGCAACAGCCAGTTGCAAGATTTATTGCAACTTAATTAGTCCCCATTCAGTAAGAGAGAGGGCAGTAAATAATATGCAGTTCTGCCCTCCTTGTTTAAAGCAACTTTCTAGGAAAAACAGCAGTTGCAAAAACCTGACATCAAATAGCATGTTTCCATGAATGAGAACAGAAGGTTAGGCACAGAGGCTGATGCTGAAAAGCACTTAATTATATATTCACTGCACAGGCAAAGAGCCTCTTTAACGTGAGGAGACTAATTTTATATGATTGAAGTTGGTTCAATCATGTTTTGTATGGTTGAAGTTGGTTCTATAGGTTGATAAACCTATAGAAATGTTGTGGGAAGCATCAACTAGAAAAAGCTCAGTGTCTCATGAAGTCCAGGTTGTCAGAAGTCACGTGCCTGAAGAAGGAAGTTTTTAACAAAGTCTAATAGCATTTGGTAGAAAAAAATACTCAAACACTTTTCAGGGCAAGCACCTTCCAGTACTCCACTGAGAACTTGTTGTGGTTTCACAATGACGTTTCCTCATTTGGAAAATATTTTATTCTCTTCACTGCTAAGCAAAACTTGCAGATACACAGCAGGTGAATTGGGATACTGGGCAACTGAATAGAAATAAATGCCACCCAGAGTATATAACAAGAACATATAAAAAATGTCCAGATTTCCCTCTGATCTCTTACATGGTATTTGTACTTCAATATTTTGAATAGCATCAGTACCCCAAAAGACAAAGAACTTGCTGTCACGCTACAGGGAGTTTTTTTGGTTGTACTTTTTCAAGTAGTAACATGGCACTGTCCTTTTAAATACTGTTTTTCTTACTGGTAAGGGATCACAGAGGAAAGAAACTGGAAAGGCAAAGTCTTTAGAATTTTCTGAATAAATGTGAGATGGTGCTTGCATGAGCAAATCTCACCCGGGATAAAGGCATTGGCTGCCAATGCCTGGTCAATAGTCAAATCGTTTCTCTCTTCTGCCTTCCTTTTCCCTCCTCTCCTTTATTATCTCTGACAATTAGCCATCTGAGGTATGAATCATCTCCTTCACTACAGCTCGTCAACTAAATAGATGTTTTAAAGGGAACAGATTGAGGAAAAGTTTGCATCAAGTGAACCAAAGGCAGAGCTGTGTGTTTAGATGTATGTATCATCCTGTATGTTTTCAGGGCTCATTCCCACATTGCTTCTATCCCTGAAAAAGGCAAACGTGCGGGTTTGCGTGCACGGGTATTAGGAAGGGATGTTTCTTTCCCATCTGCATTTCTTATCACAACACCTGCATTTTCCATGTCAGAAACGTGAGGGACAAGACCATCAAACTTCATTTCTCCTCCACCAGGAACAGGCTGCTGTTAGCCTTTTCCCTTTCAACCTTGTTTTCCCTCTTCTTCCATCTCCTTCCCATACAGTGGCATGAGGAAGCTTGCAGACAACTTGGCAGGCTGGGTTGGAAGAGTTCTACCTGACATAAGTCAGCATTGATCTTTTTGGTCCCTCTAAATCTTACGTAATAAAAGTAAAACCAAGGTTCCAGTATAGCAAGCTAATATTTCAGTTAAGGCATGAGGTCTTTTGGAGAGTTACTTTAAGCCCTTTTGTAAATTAATACCAATCATTTTGGTATTATTTTCCTGCTGCCTGGAAAGAGACTGCATGATATTTGTTCATTTTAGTTCCCACTGTACTTGGTAGCAGTAAGCTGTTGTTCATCATGACTAACATGTATCTTTCCCTGAACACAGGGTGCACAGTGTCTACCATTTGTTATATAAGAAGGAGAAACTAAAACATTCTTCACTCTAGCAGGCAAAAGATTTGTATCTGTAGGTATATGCTTACTAAAAAAAATCAGCAAATAAAAATGGAGAAACTTGGCAGGTCTGGAAAACAAACTACAAAGTACTAAATGCCTGTGAACTTTCTTTTCCTTCTAAAGGGGCTTTCAGAGTGCCTAGAAATCATACTGCTTGTTATTCCAGCCACTCTCAAGTACCATTTTTCTCCCAGGTTCACATACGAATTTCCCAGGCATATGCCACAAAAGGGTTAACTAGAAGTGAAACTGATTGCACTGCATGAAGAAATTATGATCCCATTTCAGTAAAACAGTTCCAGCATGAATTCAATTTTTCTCCTCTCCAATAGAACTTTACAACGTACTTGTTCCCCAGATGCACCGGGGTCTAAAGCACACTATGAGATTATTTCATTCACTCTGAACACTATTTACAGAAATAATAATTATGCTAAACAGGTAACATGCTGTAACAATTTCAGAACATTATGGGTAAGCTGTTAAATATTAAAGGGGTTGGGTTTTGCGGCATATGTATTAATATTAAAAGCAATTTCAGAAGTCTAGAACTTGAAACATTGCATTTGTATAACTTGGTTTGTTTACACAGACACACCTCCCCCTAGATTTCCTATAAAGAGTCTTTAAGTCATTAGTTCTAATTTGTTGGCTTCTGTATACTGCTTCCAATCATTCCATTGGGCCACTGTGTTAGAAATAACCAGCTAAACAGGACAACCGCTCAGATTCCTGGATGGACCAGCAAAGATCACAGTTCACCGCTACTTAAGTTTCAAAATCTGCACTTGCTGCAGCCACTCAGTATGATCTTACTTCAAATGCACAGCACTGACTACAAATTTGAACACTTTCCACCCAGAGGTAACAACATTACCACAATTTTACAGTTGACAAAAAACTAAAGGCACAAAAGCATTAAGTGGGTCACACAAGCAGCAAATGTATTACTTAAGCAGCTGTTTAGAAAGAAAAAGCAAATAACAAAAACAGATAGATACATAAAAAAACACATTAAGTGGTGAAAGAGGAAGAAGGTTACACCCCTCATAAAAAAAACCCCAACTGTCTAGCACACATGCACTCACAGAAACAGATGTAGTAAACATAAATGCAGACACCCAGGCACACTGAGCAGAACTTATTTACGTGCAGAGCTGAGCACAAGGACAGGTTCCCAGGTACTTACTTGATCTATTTCCATTAATTTGGGGAAGGCACCTGGCCATTCGATCGCCACCTTCACTATATCAGCAGGAGGGGGCATTGCGATGCTGCTGTTCTTCGGAGCCAGTACAACTGGACACTAAATGCTGCAGAGAGTCTCTCTCATTCACACCTGCAGGGAGAAAGGGGGAGGAAAAAAAAAAAGAAAAGGAATTAATAAAATAATACTACAGCAGTTGAGACAGAACTCCGGTGCTGCAGCTTGTCTCCTACATTTTGCCTGGCTGGGTAAGGGGATGAAAATGTATGTGTGTGTGGTATACAGGAGAGCAGAAGGATGGCACATATTAGAGAAGCAAAGACAGGACACAAACACCACGACACGCTGCACAGCTCGACAGTCTGTTAGAAAGATGGCTGAAGCACCGAAACGTACGGTGAATAACAGGCATGCATTAGACTGAAACAGAGAAACTGTTTTTAAATGGTATTAAATATGCTGGTGGGGGAAAAGCCACCAACTAGAGGAAGCTCCTATTACAGTGTCACTCCCGGAGTCTCAGGGAACGCGACCGAAGCGGTTAAAGCTGGCGCTCCACCAGAAGAGATTGCCCAGGAAGTTATGGCCAGGAAACACTGTTTCTTTTAACTATAGCAATGATCTTCTGGGTGTTCACAAATAGATCACTGCACTATAGCAACCAGGATGTCAGGAAGAAGGCAGAACACATAGCAGTTTCCACATATACATACACACACACACACACACACATCCTCACCTAACGAATGCAGAGATACCCATTTATAAATATTTCTTTATGGCAAACCTCAGACACGTGAATCCAGAAGGATACAGTACACATTAACAGTGATATAATCAGCTACATCAAACGTCATAGCTCTGCAAGAACACGAATATCAATGGGATCTCGTGTCAAATCGCACAGGCTGTGAATTTCGGGAAAGGAAAGCGGAAGAACCGCATCCTCAGCTCATCAAAGTTTGTAACCTCGCAATAGCAACAAACGTTTTCCACTGTAGCACCTTTCCGAGCTTGCAAACAAACCTGCCCCCCCTTCTCCTAGCTCAGTGGTAGCAGGATTGCCACTGAAGTAGCACAGCTCTGCAATTCACAGACATGGCCACCCGTGCACCTTCCTTCCTGCAGGCTGTCAGGTTCCTGCTCGCTTTGCCAAGTCCTTTGTACCGACCCTGGCGTTTCCCCGCGAGCTCTGCCGAGACCCAGCAAAACATATGACAAGATGAGAGAAGCTGTAGAAATCCCCAGAAGTGCAGCCCCACTTCTTCTTAACAGAAAGGAGAAGGAAGTGGTGAAAGCATGGACACATGCTTGTACATACACCCTTTGAAGGAGGTAAGGGAAGAGATGAGCTGACAGAATATACCACACATCCAAAAGCCACAAGTAGGTACAGGCCAAAAACACAAGCTCTAACCACCATTAGTTGCTTATTTAACTGGCCCAGTCTAATAACACTTTTCCAATTACAGTGGAACTCAGATAAACCTGAAGAAAAAGGTTCTTATCTATAAGGAGATCTTATTAATATTTACAAGTATCTAAATGGTGGGTGTCAGGAGGTTGGGGCATCTCTTTGTCCTGTTGTATCTAGCAACAAGGGGTAATGGGATGAAGCTGGAAGATAAAAAGTTATTTTACTGTGAGGGAGCCCTGGCACAGGCTGCCCAGGGAGAATGTGAAAGCTCCTTCCTTGGAGGTCTTCAAAACCTGCCTGGATACGTTCCTATGTGACCTGATCTAGGTGAACATGCTTCTCCAGGGGGGTTGGACTAGATGATCTCTAAAGGTCCCTTCCAACCCTACCATTCTACGACTCTATGAAAAAAAGTTAAATCATCCTTCTAAGAAGATTTTTTTTTAAACTTTCTCATACTACACAGAATTGAGAGTTTATCCAGCCTTCATGTATATGGCTTGACCTTTGCTTTTGTCTTGTGCATCCTTTGGTCTACTCTGAAAAGGTTGAGTCCTCCATGTTTGCAAGTCCTGCTACATTCTACACAGGGTTCTCAACAGATACCACAAAAGCAATTTATAAAGTTTAACACTCCTACAACTTATTTCCAACAGTGGCAGTTCTGATGCTGACAGGATCACACATCACCACAAAGCAAAGCGCAAGGCAGTAAATAAGACAATGGAGGGTCTATAAATAAGACTGGATTGCAGGAAGTGCCTTGAAAGACTAAACAACGTGATTAGGAAACACAGTGATACTGTCTACATTCGGTAGATATAACGGGGACTGGAATAAACACATTAAAAGCAAGCAACTGGCTTGCTGGTCATGAAGAATAGTCAGACATTCACTTTTGTGTGTCTTTTTCCCCTGTAGAGCCTGAGCAGGTGCAAAGTTCCCCTCCATTTCTCCCCTGACACCTTGTGCTCCTGCCATTTGCCATCTCCCACAAGCGTTCCCATTGCTGTGCTGTCCACTGACTCAAACTAACCAGCAAAAAAAAAAAAAAAAGAAGTATTTTCACTCATCTGGTTTTTACGATGTTCAAGTGAAACGGCTTTCCAGAGGTGGCACAACGTGGCAGGGGGGAGGAGAAGCGAGATTTGTTGGCAGCAATGAACTGTTAATCCATCTCGACAGTCAAATGAACTGTAGTGCCTTTTCGCTCCCACACAGTGATGGTGTTTCCCACCTCCTCAGCAGAACAGCCCTTGGTAGTCTCAGCCTAGTGATATTTTGGTATTAAACCACCTGCAGCACTTAAGTGGAGCTGGCTGACCCAGTGGCTGGCTGACAGGCTTCTCTCTGCCTTCCCTGGCATGGCACCCCTGGCAGAAGGTATGCTGTAAAGCCTCAGCCAGAGCCTGGGTTTACTGGCCTCAACACAAAAGAAGCAGCAACAACTCCCACCAGACAAAATTGACTGAGGATAGCTTCAGATTAGGAAATCTTTATTTTCAACAGTTTTCTTTCCCTCCTCTGTTTCTTCAACAGTTTTCATGGAAAAAAAAAAAAAGTCTTCTATAGGCTCGTATCTCTAGAATGAGAAGAGACACGTACAAAAAAAATGATAGAATCCACACAACACATGGGCAAACTCTCCTTTAACTGGGAAGACAAGGAGGGAAGCAAGTCAGAGCACTGCTACCTCCCACTGAGAGAGGCAAAGGGAAGGTAGCAGCCCAACACCTTCCCTAAGAGGTTAGCTAACTCCAAAGCTCACAATGAATGCTGGAGAGAAAACTGGAGGAAAAATTCATGACCGCTGGCCTCAACTACAACAACAAAATGATATTATGCAGCAATAAATTTGCAGAAACCTTCCACTCTCCCATACAAATGTGTGCATTAACCCTCATTTTACTTCAGTGGGTTGCAGTCCATCTTCACAAGCCACACAGGAAGAATGCAAATGGGTTAAGGAAGAAGAGACAAGGAAAGTTGACAGTAAGTTAATCAAATTCAGCTATGGGAAATAAGCATTTGCATTCCAAAGCAAGGCGCAAGACAAGTCTGCCACGGCATTCAGAAGACAATTTCAATGTGACTACTTGTTAATGCAGGCTAGCACAGATCTCCTACATAATTATAATTATTAATATATATAGATGCTTAAACAGTCATAAAACACAAAGCAAAGTGACAGATCTTTAACTAATACAAATGGGATGTAGTTTCACTTCTCCCACCAGGAGAAGACCAACTTCAGAGACATCGCTGCAATGTGAATGCTGAAAAGCATATATAAAACCATCACTACCAATTTCTTTCTGTTTCTCAGTAGGCATCCTGCTCAAATATGCTGACATTTTTTCCCCCCCTCTACTTTATAATCCAGTGCAAGATCCAAAAGATAATTTACTTCTATTCTACCTATGAGGCAATGCCAGAATCAAATACTCTTTCTCATTTTGTAGGCCAAAATAGATGTTTAGCTGTCATCATAAAATTATGATTGCAAAGAATGTTCTGCAATCTCCGGTGCTGACAACTACAAATTACCTACTATTTATTCCAGTGGCAAGTATTGTGTTTGACATTGCCCAGTAAAACAAGGCAGGCACAATCCCTGGTGTGAAACGCTTCCAATTTAGTGAGCAATTTTCGTCATGTGAATGAAGAACTAGAACCGATTTGAATCGCTTTTTGTTACTGCCGGTAGCAGTCAAGCGGTGAAAAGGATACAGATGTCGCTAAAAGGTCTAGTTAGTGAGTTTTCTCAAGTGCATTTCCTTTTTCTCTCCCTGTGAGATCTGAGAAGTACTGACATGAGAGAGCAACTTTGCAACTCATTTTTACAACCCTTATTTTCAAGGCAGAATCTGAAGGCAACAGGATGCATGTGAGGGCATGCGTGTATGAAGTGGAGGAGAGGGTCTGAGGAAGGTAACTTTCCATTATTTTCCCTAAAGCATGCATGTAGCTGTAACATGGAGATTTAAGCAGCTTCCATGCTTAGCAGCACACGATCTTAACAGTCTGAGGCAAAGAACCCCACACCCAGAGCATCCCTACCACTTGAGTACACTTTCTTACATCAACAGTTTTTCCCAACTATGACAGATTAGCCCATTAAAGTGCAAATTCTGTGAGTTACTGTTATTACCACATACAGTACCTATCTGCATTTCAATCGTGCTATGCAGTGCTTCCAGTGGTCTATGAAGTCAGAGCAATAAACACTCAAGTTGGAAACCACATCATGTTAAATTTAATGCAAAAATGAATCAGCACAGACATGCAGGCTCTCAACTTACCTGCCTGGCCACGAGGGAGCACATATGTCGTTAGAACATATTGAACTTTCCCCTTCTACCTGTGCATTGCATGTGGAAAACAGGGTTTTAACTCATGTATAAAATCATTTGTCAGTACAACTGGTTTTTTTTTTTTTTAAAAAAAGCTTGTTTTGCAATTTCCCTGGCACTTGCCATACAAGGATCTCAAAGTACTTGAAATAATCTATAGCTATCAGAGCACATCTCTCAAGAAATAAACTCTGTTCTTGCTCTACAGACAGGAGAAAAAAAAACCCGCAGGCTAATAGGAGTTATGTGACTCGCAGCTCTAGGCGTATATGAAAACGGCAGCCTGCAACAGCTCATTTCATCTTTTACAGAAGAGAGGTAATATTCAAACAGCAGGCCAGGTCATTTCATGAACAGCTTGAGTAAGCAAGCTCATGATTAAAAAGCAACCGAAGGAACGCCACGTGTGTTTTGAGAGTTTAATAAAACAAAGCATGTGTTTCTCCTCCCTGGACAAAAGGCAGCGTATACAGGAATCCCCTGGAGCTGGCACAGATACCCATGCTCCCCCTTCACAGACAGGTCCTCCCATGGCATTGCTTGAAGACGAGCAGAAGGGAGGGCAGTAACTCAAGGCTGGCAGGGAGCCGAGCCCTGAGCAGCCACGCAGGGACCCATGGCGGGAGGAAAGGCACACGGGTCCCTCCGCTCAGGACCTTACGTAAGTAACCGCTCCTTGTCAAACCTCATCAGCTTCCTCTGCGCGGCTCCCGCCGCCCCAGCTAACAGAAACTAAGTGGCAAGTTCAGCTGAAAGGTCCCTCGGGGACCAAGTCTGATTAACGATTTTAGAAAGATAATCCAACGCTGGATTAATATCCCCCAAGTGAGTTATTTTTGGAGTTAAACTGCATGACTGAACAGCCGAGTCTAAGGAGCTGTAAACATGTTCTACCATCTCTGCAAGAAACAAAAACAGGGCACAGAAGCCAAGGGGATGGATATACACTTTGAGGACACAAAAAGGCTTTCATGCCACCGCCTTCCTTTTTGTTACGCATTCAGTGCTATTCACCTCTGAACTACACAGGAGTCAAAGGCCCAGCAGATCCACGTCAACAGAACCCACAGATGCTTCCTCACAAATGAAAGGGCTCTACAGGAGCTATGAGCTATAGTCTAACAAGTGATGGAAAAGAAAGGGCAATCTCAGAAAGCAGACCACCCAGGAGGGCTGTTACCCTCTCTGCAGTAGCCACTAAACAACCTAGGAAGAGCTGACCCAACTTGACTGACTTCTACAGTTCAGAGCAGTCCATCAGCATCCCAACAGGAACGTTTCTCTGATGCTGAATTTGCTGATCGGTAGTGCATCATTAGCCCAGAAACACAATGTTTAACATTATAATAAAATAAGCTTTGGACCATTCATGTTGAAATATATCACTTTTCCTCTGCAAAACACTTAGTATTGGAAGGGATTTTAGGAATGGTGACTATTCAGGTGGTTATATTGAGGCATTCCTTTTCCTATTTGTATCTAGTAACAGGACAAGAGGTAATGGGATAAAGCTGGAAGACAAAAAGTTCAATTTAAACATATGAAAAACTATTTACCTGTTGAGGTGAGGGAGCCCTGGCACAGGCTGCCCAGGGTGTGCGTGGAGGCTCTCTCTCTAGAGATCTTCAAGAGCCGTCTGGATGCATTTCTCTGTGATCTGATCTAGGGTGAACCTGCATCTGCAGGGCAGTTTGGACTAGATGATCTCTAAAGGTCTCTTCCAACTCTCCCATTCTATGATCCTATCACCTATCTCATTCTCACATAACCATAACCTTTCTTCACAATCACATTCCAAGTATTTTACCTTTCCCACAGTCATCTCACTGTTCCTCAACTTAGGAAGCATTTTATGTGGTTGAGCTTTCACTATCATTGACAGGGCCACTTGCAAAAAAGAAAAGTACTCCTCAAAACTAGAGAGAATAACAGACATCTTTAAAGAGTGCTTGAAAAGAAAAGGTAGAAGAAAACACAACAGAGTGGATGTAGTCGAATAAAAGCAATCAGATTGTCTTGTACTGCCTGTAAAGCACAGACTGATACATAACAGAAAATGTCAGGTACTTATCTAACTTGAATTCATAAATCATAGAATGGTAGGGTTGGAAGGGATCTTTAGAGATCATCTAGTCCAACCCCCCTGGAGAAGCAGGTCCACCTAGATCAGGTCACACAGGAATGTGTCCAGGCAGGTCTCGAAGACCTCCCAGGAAGGAGACTCCACATCCTCCCTGGGCAGCCTGTGCCAGGGCTCCATCACCCTCACTTCTTGGAAGATGATGCTCCTTCTACTAAGGAACTTTTAGATATATGTCTGTGATTCAGAGGAAAGAGGTCTAAAAAATTAGACTTGATAATTCAAGGTACCTGAACCTTTGTGGCAATTTAATTACCAGTCATATACCATCCAGTCAGATAAAGATATTGTTTAAAAAAGATGTTAACATCCAAGCTCTTCGAAGTAGAGATTAGAAAAGTACCAAACTCAGGTATTCAAAAGACTATTCAAAGAAGTTAAAACAAATAAAAGCAGCCAAACAACCAAAACAAACCAAAAAATTCATCATAACCATCACCACACCAGCAATGCTCCAGCAGTCAGAGATGAGGCTTCCAAAAAAAGGTACTGTGTATCTGCCTAGCATGTGGAATTTAAAGACCATGTCAGGTACCGAGTACAGAAACAAAACCCAAACACTAATTTGGATCAAACACTAGAATTCACTTCAACTTTTCACAGTTTATCAGCGCTTGTTGCTTCGTTTGGGGTTGTTTCTCATCACTGGGCTTTACTCCAGATGTTTCTAAACTAAAGTAAGCAGCAAGAAACATCCCTTATATTCAAGTGAATAAAATGTTCTTTTGGTATGTCTCAGGGTAGTCCCACATTGCCTGAGAGGTAGTGGGCAAAGTAATAGGAAAAAGAAGCAGCTTCCATAATTCAGTCAGTGGTGATGCTGTTCTTAAAAGAGTTGTAAGGATGGAATTCAGGTTTTCAGCAACAAGAAAGCTGAAAGGGAGAAGGAAAGAAAATGGAAACCGGTACTGTGAAATAACAACTAAAACAAAGCAATGCTAAATAATACAACTCAAATGAATGGATGCAATTTTTTGGGGGGAGGAGGGTTGCTTTTTAATGCTTAAGCTAAGTACACTTCAAAGGAGAACAGTGTAACTAGAAACAGTAAGTCTATTAGAAGCTGACCGAACATATGCTAAGAAAAACAGAGAAAGTTCATGAAAAGTGCTGTCTTCCAGGAAAGTAATTTTGAATAGAATTCAGCTAAAAGTGAAGAAATAACAAAAGGTCACAGTCCTCTTTTTCTAGCGCTAGCATGATCTGACTATGGTACTTAGGACTTTCCTAGCATTTGGATAAATCAGGGGGCTAGGAAGGACACACAAAAGAGCATTCTGACTCAAGATGATAACACTTTATTGCTTCGCTTCAGCACAGGCTGAATCAAGACAATGATGACTGGCTATATCCCAAAGGAGATAAACACAAGAAGATAAGCTCAAGGTTGGGAGGAACCCTAATCTTTCTGCTAGAAGCAAGATGAAGCAGGAGTAAAAAAAACACATGAAGAATTTTTTACCCTATCAATGCTTATGACACATACAGAGGAACTAAGGGTACAGTCAGGAAGTTAGCAGTCAAATGGAGAAAGAGAGGGCAACGGAGATGTGTGAATGCTAAAGGAAATAACCAAGCACAGACAGGATGTCAAAGGTTGAAATAGAGTTATTTTCTAAAGAAACCATTCTGCAAAGAAAAGTACTGTGGGAGACACACACATTGGTATCCCACAGTGAATAAGCAGAGCCTGATGCTCATCATGGTCATCAGAAGCAAAATTTCTGGATACAATTTACGAATCTAAAGGTGACACCAAAGTTTTGAAGAGACCGGTCTTTTGCTTGAGGCATTGACACCACTCTGCAAAGATGACAGAAATCAGGAGGAGAAAAAGACCCGCCATGTCCAGTAGAAAGCACCTCCATCTACCAGAGATGTTCCTACCAGCAGCTTCCCTTACACTTACTGAGATGAGTGCATCAAAACAGCTAACAGACAAAACACCCCAGGTTTTCCTGACTTCCCAGCACTATACAGTCTCTGAATCCACTGCTGTAGACTCCCAGCTTTCTTCTAGTTCTCGCTCTCATATTCACAAAGAACAATTTGCCCTTAGCACTTGGGAATTCTCAGTGCCGGCTCTCTGAAGGACATTCAGCAGAGCAACAAGACTGAAAGTAGGAAATACAGTGGTGGCCATCCAGGAAAAAAGCCCAACATGCCACAGTTAATATCAGAAATCTTCCTTATAGCTAAATCATGTGGAGTAACACAAGCTATGCTGCATTACAGAGACTATCTCCAAACCATATCAATTGTTGAGACTAATCTGTCATTTTAATGGAGATTATTAAATCCAGTTTGGGAATAGGAATACAGAGATGCCAAGGAAACAAATGTGGACACCAACACATCCCAGAAAAACTACTGTGCTCATTCTCTACACTGATTCCACTCTGCTTTGCTGAGTATTGCTCAATCTGTGTACCTGCAGACCTGGAACCACGGTTCTGGGGAAATGCCTACCAGATACCACTCTTCCTTTCAGTGCTGACACATATATTGGAGACGTTGTTTGTAACTCTAGATCAGGAAGAGCTTGCATACCTGAGCAATCTTCTCAGTTACCCAGATAAGTTAACAATAAGATCATCTTAAGTTAATACAAGCTAAAAGACGCTGAAGAGCCCAAGAACAGGGAAGGCTCTGGGCTCACAGAACCAGAATGCAGAGGGAATGTTGGAGGGATGCTAGAAATCTTTCAGAAGAAACTTGACTACAAGATAACAGCAGTGCCAATGCTCTGCTCATACAGTCCATTTTAAGAGACGTGTACTGTGTAAATGGCATTAAATGTCACACTTGGTACCAGGATATCTGGGTAGTTTAACAGGATACTACCTGTTCCTCATCTCTGTATTGCATAACCATGAGTAGCAGATAATACTGCTTGAGCAGAGAGGTTGGACAAGTTGATTTCCAGTTCTCCCAGCCTCAACCATTTTGTGATTCTCTGAGTACACCTCAATAACGACTCCAAGCACTCTTGAAGTCCTAGCCTGCCCATCTGCATCCAAATATTGCGCCTCTTCTCTACTCAACCGTGCATAGAATGAGCAAAAAGAGCTGCTTTTGTAGCGGTTGCCTTCTATGCCATAACAAAATTCTCTACATCCACTAAAATAAGCCATTGGTTACAACTTAGGAACAACAGTCTCCATATCTCTTCCCAGCTAGCATCCAAGACCATTCATTCAAAAAAAAAATTGCAGTCTTCCATCACTTGAACTAAGACTTTAAAGATCAAATTGAAACTTCACTCTGACATGAAAACAGCTCTAGATTGCTTTAGTGTTGCCATCTAACACATCACAGTCAAGCACTCAGTACAATTTGTGGGTGTCCCATAATTTTAGTGCAAACTTTAATCAATATTAAAATTTGCATGGCCCAGAGAAAGAGAAGAGTGATGCAAAAACATCATCTTTCTACTGGTATGAGCCATAAGCTCTAGACAGTCACGTTGTTTAATCTGTTGACAACAAAAAGCTTACTATCTCTCCCTTTTAGCATGGACAGTAGCACAGGTGATGTGTTCAACTGAAATTACAGGCAACGTGTGAACTTAAAACCTCATTTAATCTAATGTATGCTATTATGCTGGGCTATTAAAAAAGGAGGGGGGGAATGACAACACTACAGTCAATTCAGGCACTGTAATTAAAGAGATTTTACAATCATCTCCTGTTTTACTATCAGAAAAAAAAAGAGAAAACGCTTTAATAAAAAAACCTGTTTTATGAAAAATACTAGCTAATTTAGGAAATGTTTCCTTCATTGCTCAGGTAAAAAAGTCATTATCAATTCAAACACCTCTGTAGCGCGTATGATCTGCTTCTCCAAGCATCTTCTATCTTTTAAGCAATCATAATTACAGGGGTTCTCTGAAACTCCCCAAATGGCTACAGCAAACTCATGCACTGTCAAAAGCAGATGGCAGCCCAGTTGTGTTTCCCCATCTCCACACTCCAGTTGAAGCTCCTGCTCCGGTCTCTCTGGGAACATGCAGAGTAATGCCAAGAATGAGCAAAACACTCGCTGTTTCCAAATCAGCTAATCAATGAATTGAGTGCTTAACCTTCCCACAATACATGCATCCAGCACTGCCTGCATGCTGAGGGCTGAACTGAGCCAACCATGTTAATCCGTAGGATGGCAATTCCCTTCTCAGAAGCCAGAGCGATTGTCACCGGTTGCTTCTGCGACTCAACTCCTCTCACAATACTCATTCAAAACGCACCAACACTTGCTGTCTCATGCTTTTCTCTATTATCCTAAAAACAAATAGAGTGCTTCAAACATTTAATACCCTCTTGATTCCACCCAGGAGTTATTGTCAGGGATTTTACCTGCTAAGAACGTACAAATGCCAACTACAGAGCAGAGAGAGGCTGGCAGCAATAGGGAGGACACTATGTCTTTGCTGCATAATAGCATGCATGCCTCTTACTATACAGCAAAAAAATAGATCCTCATAACTGCTTTATGTTAAAAATATTCTAACACATACATCATCTTCAGCTACCATCCTTAAGTTCTCTGCTAAAACTAAATCGTTCTACTCCAAAAGCTTCAGGCTTCTGCTATTGGAAGTCCAATTCCACAGCAGATATCACAGCTCTGCTTCCCTAACGTCATGGCCTGGCCTCTTCCTTCCCAGTGCCAGGACTAGCATTTGTCCAGCATGTCAGTTCAGAGAGAGGGACTGTCCTAAAATTAAGCACACAAATCAAAACCAGGCAAGTTTTCAGCCAGATTAGCCTCTTGAACATATTCACCACTCACTCACCTGAGCATCAGGACGGTAGAGGCAAAGAAGAAGGCAGAAATAACTTGCTTACCTTAAACCAACATGTAAACATGACCTGACACAAGCAAGATTTATTTCACCTGTGCAAAGTTCACCACAGACAAATGAGATTCAATTCCACAAAGGAGAACGATGTAAAATATGCAATTACTAAGTTCATTACAGTATGTTTCATTAACTCAATGAGCTCCTTTATAATTGCAATAGACATTAAAAGATTAAAGTACTTGGATAAAATCCAAGTACCTTTTTAGTGCTCTGATGATTGCCAGAGTTCTAATCTTCAGAAACACCCAGTAACATCCTTTCACCAAATGCCCTGTGAGAGTAACCACAGTTCATCCCTTCTCGCTTTCAGACTTCAGTGTTCCTGAATTAAATCTACCCGTTGCACTTGAGGGTGAGGGTTGGCAAATCCATTCTTCAGTTAACTGTCTAGTTCAGTTTGACATAGTTAGAAGTGTTTCCGAATAAAGCTGTCAACTGAAGTCAACCATTCTGAACTTCCTAGAGGGCTAACACCTGGCTGAAAAGCCCTTTGTGTGAAAATGGCAACACTAAAACAAAGCACACCACCCCGTGTAACTTTTCATCTGCTTTCAGTAGTATATGTCCGGTTTTCAGCCAGTAGATCTCTGTTCAAGCAGTAAGTGCACTTTAGCTGATAATCTCTTTAAAACAAAATGGGGTCCTCTTTCTGCCCTTCAGTAAAGCACCTGCACTCTGCTGTGAAGACTAAAACATACCTTTACAGGTTTAGCAGCACGGTCACAACAGTAAACACAGCCTTACCCACTCTCGTTTTATGCTGTATTAAGCATTACTCACAGGTTGTACACTGAAAGTATAAGCATTTCCAGAAAGCTGCAGAGCACATCCCTACTAACAGCATTGTCCATCTTCTTTCTATCCTGCCAGCCCCCAATCCCACAGCACTCTGATGCAGTCTTCATGCAGCATGCACAGAACTGTAGCCACGGCCCATCAGAAAAGCTTCCTTTGGAGTAAGGAATTATGATCAGGAAAGAAACATCCTGTTTCCAAAGCTGCCAGGTAACTGGTTGTGTAACAAGTAACGTTACAGACCAAGACTTGAGTGCCATTTCAATTATGGTCCCTTACTCCCAAAAGGGGACTTGGCTGTTCCATCAGAGCTGGATGTGACTTCCTTTTACCTTGCCTGGAAGATTACGCCAAGGACACAGGGCTCACAAAGACAGGTTTTCCACAATGTACATTTCCCAACTGTTGCTTCTTGATCTGGGCATGCAAGTCAGAGTATACTAGGAATGAAGAAAATATGGTTTTGAAGATTTTTTGAAGTTTTCACACGTGCCTTTTTTCCAAACTCTGGAGCCACTCCTACTAGCCACACCACCTTCACAAGGTTTCTTCTAGGGGTGTTAAAAGAATTAGACGGATTTAAGCCATATCTCTTACCTTGGTCTCACCCACTAATGCCAACAACCTTGAATAGGACTGAGGAAAAAAAAAACACGATGGCAAGAACTTCACTTAAGGCATCTGAAAGAAGCTGTGAAGCACTAGTGCACAGGGCAAAGTCTACTGCTC
Organism: Urocolius indicus; assembly: GCA_013401255.1. NCBI lineage: Eukaryota > Metazoa > Chordata > Aves > Coliiformes > Coliidae > Urocolius > Urocolius indicus. Next base: position 42,326 of record WBNH01004451.1, on the reverse strand, counting down.
CCATTTAAATAAGACACAAAAATGTATTCTTGCATTTGCAAAAACAAATCCCTCGAGACACAAAAGCCTCAGATTCTTATTTGACCTCAGTGTCACAGAGAGAATGTAATCATTAGCAGCTAGTGTAAGATGCACCAGACAAAAAATCAACTGAAAAAAAACACCTGCAAATAAGACTCGATACCTACCATGCTTTTCCCCCACGGCACTGATTAAAGAGAGGAACTCCCTACTACACGTAGTAATCACACTGTTTAAATGAACAGAAGGTCTGTTTCAAAGATGAGGATATTAAACTTTGGAACCCAGCACACTTGTTCTCAATTTTCTCTTATTCAAAGGCTTTGTGTGTGGCCACTTACTTGCCCTTTGGTCCTCTGTGCCTCCAACCGCCAACTATAAAATGGGGCACCACACTTCCTCCAAGAAGTTGAGAGGTATTTAGAGGCTACAGGGGGTTGTATCTAAATCAAGCTGACAGATTACCCAGAATGAGCAGATACCTTATTTATTCATGTGCTCAGACAGACTACTCACCCAGTGCTTCCTGCATTTTACCCTTCTAAGTCCTCAGGGTCCTGAGAGACTGGCGTAACTATTTCTTGCTAACATCCTTTGTTTCAATACAACACCTGCCACTAAAAAAAAGAACTGAGGCAGAAGCAAAAGGATGCAGCTTCAGAGTCTGCTGGAAACAGCCTGTGCTCTTTTGGCATTTCAGAGCACATTGCTGCAGTTATCTATCACGGGGCTTCTCACAAGAGTCTCAGGTATGGGCTTTCAGATGGGACAGAAAGGGGTAAACTCTTTTGCAGCTGTATTTATTGGCCAATTGCTTCTTATTCTCTGCTCTGCCTAAATAAAAGATTCATTACTAACACAAAATGACAAACACTTTTCTAAGTGGAAAATATACTTTAAGTGAAATCAGCAAGGGAAACTAATTTCCCAGGCTAAATAAAAGCATCACCATTACATTCATTCAAGCCAAGGCTGGAAAAGCACACAGAACACACTGTAGGGAGCAAGTGTGAAGTCTCATTGCCACTTTTCTTTATATATAAAGCTGTTTTTCCTTACATTAAGAGTCCCCAAGGCACATACAAATGTCTGAGGAGCCAATCAAAATGCTCTTTACCACGTTCTTCCTTCTAGTCAGGCTTTCATCATTTAATACAGGTGACTTTGCCAAAAACTGTCTGCTTTAGTTTCAGAGCCCTGAAATTTCAAGCTGTTCTCAAATGAAAAACAACCTGTCATCTGGCTCTTTGGTTCAGTCATTTCTGGCAACTGCCTTATTTTCAGCATACACATGACAGGAAGAGACTGCTGTCCTGAGACAGTTACCTCGTTCTGGTCCCAAACCATCTCTGTAGTATTACTCAGTGAAATTAATGCATGGCTGCTGGCTACTCTGCCCTCCTGCCTTTGTTTTTAGGCATTTAATTGCTGAAGTGGAAATACAGATGTTAAAAGAGACAGGTATACGATAGGAAACACTTGTCTCCTGCTTTTAAAACACTTAATGCGACAGCAAGATGAAAAAATCCCACAGCTATGAAGGATCCTGATATTCTCAGGGTAAAATGCTGAAAGGGCCTTGCATGGAACAGTTTCATCTCTAACAAGATCAAACTGATCTGGTAAATTAGGGAGCTGCCTGTTCTTAATAATTCCCTTCCCAAATCTGTCACTATTTCTCCTGGTTCATTAATCAACTTTAATAAAGAAAGAAGAATCATATCTTAAAAGGAAGAAGGCAGAAGGTGGTTTTGCATGCCACCAGTCAAGTTAACTACAGTATGTATTGCCATTTTCTGTTAAAAACCTCAACCATACCAAAGGTTGGCTGTTTCTCCTAGCAGCTGAACAGTAAAAAGCCTTGTTGAGCACGTTTTCCTTTTCAGCAGCTACCCATGTGATGATGCATGCAGCACGGGTATTAGCTTCTGTGTGAGAAGGAAGGACTACAGGTCTCAGCCTCTGTCCCTATAAATTTTCATTTTTGAGTTTGCAAAAATACATTCTATTTTATATAGATGACAAAGCTAGCAATGATACCCAGGAAAGCTGCTTTCAAGAATTTTAGAGTGTCATCTAAAGAGTGATTTGACCTGGATCTACTTTTGGATTTTTTAATTACTGACTTACAATATGTGCATTCACTGGAGGTTAAAAAAAATCATTTGTTTTTAAGATATTATTTTCCCTTTTATGTTACAGCTTTAAGACCCACTAGAGCAAGCAAGGATAAGATTTTCATGTGTTTTCCTTGCTTTTAGCATAGAAAAGTTTCACAGGATCAACTCTCCACAAGAATAGCAATGGTCAGAAGTTTTACTGTGTTCTTTTTAACAAGGATGAGGTGGGGAGAGATTTGTTTATTTAATTTTTAACAAGGCATCCATTCATAAAAGAAATCCAAACATAATACTTACCTTTAGCCTAGGCAATATAATTTATCTCTCTCACCTTTGGCAGCTTTTTTCCCTTTTTGTTTTCTGACTGGTATATTTCCCTTTACATGAGCCATTCTTCGAAGCCTTCTTCCCTTCTCTCAAAGAGATTACATTAACACATGTGCCAACCATTTCTCCCCAGGTGGAGGTTTTGTACCAACTGCTGCATTTTCATCTCAGCTAAAGCACATCCCAGGACACTTCACCTCCCCCCAATCTCTGACTGCACATTTGAGGTTTTTAAAGCATAGAGATTCAAGATCTTGACTGGCAACTTGGGAATTTTAGAAGTGCACATTGATACTTCATTCTTCCTGTATGTTTTTTTTAATGTAAGATTCAAACAATCTCTGCTCTGCAGAAGCCAATTACTGAAGCTTTCATGAAGGTTAAAAGTTTAAAAGGAAAAGTGGTTTCTTCATTTGGCAGCCTCTTTCAACAAATCCGATACAAAGATGCCAAAGAATGAGCAGATGTGTAGGTATGGCAGCAAGGGGAACAAGGGGAAAGGTCTCAAAGTTTTTTAAATCTCTTATTTATGATTCCCTTTCTTCCACCACGTTCTGATCTTATCCTCTTCAGGAGGGCACCGTCCCAAATATTAACTACCAGCAATGACAAATAGCTAGGAGAAACACACGTTTCCTGCTGTCTTCCTCCACACACGCAGAGCAAACAGTCCCCAAAGCACATTTTATCCTGAATCCTTTGGGAAAATGTCCCCCACACACACGAGGCATAACCATGAAAATTATACCTCTCTCTCAAGCCTGCAGGCTTACTATGTCTTTTCTCAAAATTCCCTTCCTGCTGACAGATATAAATCAAACAAGCAAACTTCCTCTGCTAAGTTAAAACTTCACATTGCCACAAAAGATTTGCCTTTTTAAAAAAAAAAAAAAAAAAGAAAGAAACCCAAAAACTTTAACTTTGCACATGAGCACCAGAAGTAACAGCAAAAGAGTATTATCTTGTGTTGGTTTGTCTAATGAAAATACACTGTAACCACAAAAGGAAATGCTTCAGATCAGTAATGAAGGGGCTGATTCATATGCCCCAGAGAACAAGTGCTGAACAATGTACACTCAGTGAGATTTCAGCTTTATCCCTTATTAAAATAAAACCACGTGCCTGATCTTTAACCCACTTTGATTTATTAATGCTTTTACTTTTCAGGATTATGAAAGTATGCACGAACAGAGGAGCTGGAAGAAAACAATTCATCATGAAAACTTATAAACCAAACATTAGAATAGCCATCAATCTTACTTTCTCACTCAAAAAAAATCGTGTGTTTATAGTTTTGAAAGACTAGATGGGTATTCCAGTCTGAAAAAAAACCCACAAAAGTGGCCTGATGCAAGCAATAAAATACATCACAGATGTAACATAGCCTGTGCTACTGTACACAGTTGATCATGCATCAATCCACTAAAATGGCAAATGCATTTGAAGTATATGAGAGTTTTGACAGGAATAAAATGAAGTCTCCTTTGAAAAGGTCGGAGATTTACTGATTTTGAGCTGTGAGTAAATAAATCCTCAAACCTGAAGAATGACCATGTGCTTTATCTCGCAATGTCTTATGTTCCAGACACCTTCCTCACCAGAGTCCTCCACTGGAATGCAAATCTGGATTTAAGTCACAATGCAGAACAAGGTTTTATCCATTCACTTGAGTCCTGTTCCAGAAGATATTTGTTCTACACTACAAAGCGTGTCACATTTTCCAGAGGGCATTCAGGAAACTAGTAGCACAAAAACAATGAACGGGATGTTGGAGGTCAGGATGGAGCTACACTTGCTGAATGTAAACATTAGAGGAAGGATAGGGGGAGGACATGACGATGACACAGACCTCGCACACTTTTATTACTTAGCATCTTCTTGGCTCCAGTCTCTATACTTTACAGAGTATTTGTTGGATGAGCAAAGTTTGCACGTAGCCCTTGCTGGGCTGAAGCTGTCCCTTGGTTTTATAAGGCTTCAATACCACAGACAACATAATAAGATCCTGGCAACCACAAGACAGCTGTAACAGCTTCAGTCAGTCCACCTCTGTTCATGCTCTTGCTCTCAGACTGTCTGTGCACCAAGCATTGGCATGTCTACCAGTCAGCCCAAGCATAGGACAACAGGCTTTGGTGTCTATTTGGTGTTTATTAGCTTCTGCTAATAAAACAATCACTGCTCAGAATTATCCCCATAAGTTAGATTTGATCTATGACTACATTACTACTGCCCTGTGCCTGGAAATATCTGCAGCATGAATATCCCCACAGCAATAGGGTAGTTCCACAGAAAATGAAAGCAATATTCATATGTGTAAGTTTCCCATATCCATAGCAGTTCATAAGGTGGTACTTACCTCCTCACTGGATCCTTCCTTTATAGGAAAGCCTTTGCACAGTACTTCAGTTGAGTCAAAGCTTATGCACCTTCCTGAACCACCTCCCAGTAAACTCCACACTCCCAGCTCTTGACGGATTGCCTGTAAGGATAGGTGCTTTGGGATCACGAGAGGAGCCACAACTCTGATGCTCTCCTAAGCCACGCTGGCTATTAAGTGGAAGAAACCACTAAGAACCTCAAATCCTTAAAGAAACGTTAAGATGTAAAAAATGGTGGAAGTACTTGAAGAACAGTGATCTCGTGAGCACTGCTCTCCCTTAGAAAAGCAGCCATCTGCATTCTACAGCAATGAAGCCCCAACAAACATTTGCAGCAGCATGAATTCCCATCTTCCCGATTTCAGATCTGGTTTTATTCATCAGACTTTCCACATGGCAATCCTAGAAGATTGCCTCTAATGTAATACTTTCTGCATCAAATTGAGAGGCCTAATTTGTGGCCACAGCTGTGGCCTGTTATCTGTACTTCATCACTCCAATTCAGCACAACAAAAACTACATAATTCTTCAAACTCAGACATGCCTCTGCACCACAACAGCAATTAATTTGCCTCTTACAGCCTATGCCATTAAAATAAGACTGTAACATACCACAATCTGAAAATAAACCAAATTCAGTCCCAGCCTGACCCAGCCTCTTCGTAATTTAAAGAAAACCCCTGCAACTTCAGCACTTTAGAATTGAGACCTTTATCAGGAATTACTTTTATTCATATGCTTACTTTTAAATGTTACTGGTAAATCTGAAGCAATAACTTCACATTAGCACCTAAATTACACCCTTAGCTAAACTTTTTACAGGGACTTTGAGAAAAAAAATTCTCCTCTGGTAAAAACAACAGTAAAACTTACTGAAATGTTTTCATATTGACCTAGAAGAATAAAAACCCACAAAACACAAGAACAAAACAAGCCCACAACTATTGCACTGCAAATAATTCAAGACTAGATGACAGTTTCAAAGACAATTTATTCTAAGATATGGTATCCTCTAAATCTCTGACCAGGGGGTTCATTTGATAATGCCCTCATTAGGTGAGCTAGGGCCATCAAAGCTTTTTCTTAATATCATGGTTAATTGGCTTTTCATAGCAAGAAAGAAAAAAAGGTTTTCTTCCTTTCATTTGCAAAGGAGAGTCAGTGGCTTTTACAACTTTACCCAACAGTAAAATAACACTAATCAGATGGAATAACACTTTTTCATTACATCATGAAAAGAAACCTCACTTCAAAGTAAAGAGTATTTTAGACTTGAAATGAGTAAGTTTTTAATCAAAAAGGAGATTCACTTGAAAGCCACTGTGATTTTATTTGAACTTTTACTCACTAAGCTTACTCAGCTCCATTCTTTCCTCTAGGAAGCAAGTACAGTTCATAGTAGCTCACTTATATTCCATACAGATCATAAGAAAAAACTGCTTTGATATTTCCCTTCGCAATAAGATTAGTGGATCAGTCCAGAGTCTGAGGAGGAAAACAGCTTCCAGAACAAAACTCACTACATAAAGCAAGTAAACATCCCATGTATGTCACGGCCGTACCACTCAAGAAGCTCGGTGATTTAACAGTGACCTCAGAATACAAACCCCGCAATAGGAAAGAGCCTAAATATGGCACACATCCCTTCATAATAATACTAATACATGGTATTAAAGCACATCCTCCAAGTTTGCCTGTCCTCTGCAAGTTTTCCTGAGGCTTAACCAAATGTAGCCACAGTAATCTTAAAAATGGTTCTTGTAAGTTTTCCTAGAGGTCCTTGAGGCCATTTTCAAATTAACTGTGCAAGACAGAGGAGACTTTTCAGACTTTTGTCACTCCCTTCCCTTTCTGCTCTGACAGGTACGTTTTAAAGGCACATATTCCTGAAGTTTGCTACCCCCAGTACCAAAACATGAATCAAAAACTACCTTTCTCACAGCTGGTACTCATTCTTTTTACAACTAAGGTGACTATTTAATCTTGCTACTCAAACAGAGATAGATATTGTTACATTAAATAGCTTTACACAGCAATTTTAAATGAGCTATTGCTAACTACACACTGCTATACACCACAGCAAACTCACATGGGTAACCAATTAAAACAAACAAAACCTAAGGAAAATAACCATCTATCACTGGAGATGTAAAAAAAAAAAAAAACTTAAAAATAAATTAAAAAACCCACACCAGAAAAAAAAACACAAAAAACCAAAAGCCAACCTCCCCCTAAATCAACCACCTTCTAGAAATCAGCCTTCTAGAAATAAGCCTGATCACAGCTGTAATACATAATAAAAGATCAGATTCAGCGGCAATAGTTTTATTGCACATCATATAACATGTCTCCATGTTTTACAGACCATATGTTACTTGACTTACTCCTTCCCATAGATGACAGCTTTCTTTCTTCTTTTCCTTTATCATCATGCCCTTTACTCTGCAGGTACCAACTATCCTTTTCTGTCAGACTGATAAAAACCTAAGGCAAGTTCAAAGCATATGTTCTTTAACTTGAATTTAGCTTTGAAGTCTGCTGCTTGTACTTCACGACAGAAAACAGGTTTATGCAACTGAGATTGTTTACTTTCTCCAGCTACACCAATTAGACTAATGAGAGTTGTTATCCCCAAGAACAAACCTTGTTTTTAATGCAGTCATTTAGCTTCACCAGCTCAGGCTTTTGGAAAAGCATTGGGAGTTGATATTTGCAATAAAACCACAGGAACTGCTTTTACTGTTAACTTAGTGATCTCAAAGTCCCTCATAAGGATGTTCTGGAACTTCCAAGTTTACATATTATTGGAATTTACTATAAGGTATGCAAATATATATCACTGCTCAGGTATAAGTTCTGTGACTTCTCCATGGCTTTGTGTTCACTGCAGCAATTAAAGGACTAATTTGCACAACATCTCAGTACTCCTCCTCCCCAAAATTACTAATCCAATATGTTTGTGGTATAAACTGATGTATGATGAAAGCTGTGCAGCTGAGGATCAGGGCACAGACTATAGCTGATGTAATAATGTCTCTTGGTTTGGTAGTCTATCTATACTTTGATGTAAGATTAAGGATTTTGTGCATCCTCAGGAGTACAATCACATAACAGGAGAAACACATCAATTGCCCAACACATCATAGAACCATAGAACAGTAGGGTTGGAAGGGACCTTTAGAGATCATCTAGTCCAACCCCCCTGCAAAAGCAGGTCAACCTAGATCAAGTCACATAGGAACGTGTCCAGGCGGGTCTTGAAGTCCTCNTGTGCAGCTGAGGATCAGGGCACAGACTATAGCTGATGTAATAATGTCTCTTGGTTTGGTAGTCTATCTATACTTTGATGTAAGATTAAGGATTTTGTGCATCCTCAGGAGTACAATCACATAACAGGAGAAACACATCAATTGCCCAACACATCATAGAACCATAGAACAGTAGGGTTGGAAGGGACCTTTAGAGATCATCTAGTCCAACCCCCCTGCAAAAGCAGGTCAACCTAGATCAAGTCACATAGGAACGTGTCCAGGCGGGTCTTGAAGTCCTCCAAGGAAGGAGACTCCACATATCATTTCCTTGTATGCACTTTTGCAATGTGGCAGCCCACAATGCATTCCTGCCCTGTGCATCCAAGTGAAGATTATCTGCATAAATGCTTTGATCATAGGATCTGCACACCAAGGTCATAGAGTAACTGTCAGAGCTTAAAGTAGAAAATAAAAGTAAATTTCTTTGCTGTTCGTTTTCACAAGGGGAGGATTTCACCATTTAACTCCTAAATTCAAGGCAAGTGCTACAACTGTTAGGAGCAGCTTTTTATATCGGCAGCAAGCGGAGCAGGAATCAAGAAAAACACAAAAGGAGACCAACTAACTGCTGAAATGTTCCAAGTCTTTATTTCTTTAAGATATTGCATAGATTCTGATGATGACTAAGAACTTTATTCATGAAAAATCAACCCCAAATAACTCAAAGAACATTCAGCGTGGGAGGTTCTTTTGCAAAAATTAAATAGCAATTGTGATGAAATAGTATCTTCTGCCGAGTTACCAAAGAATTTACATTTTGCTCATGCTCTTACCTAACTGTGTATAGCTAGGAACCATACACAAGGGATAGTAGCCAATTTGTTATCTCAAAATGTGCAATTATTTCCAAAAGGGAAGGTGGAAGAGCAGAAAGCAAAGTTCCTTTTTAAAAAACAATCTTCAGGCAAAGTTCTATTCCACAGTTATCCAATGGATCTAACCTCTAGTTTACATCAGCTTCAGATCTGCACAGTGACAATTTTAGAAGTATTCCAAAAAATGCTGGCTAAGTACAGAGCATGTTGGATCTACATTTGCATTCAAACTAGTTATCATCGATTTACTTGTACCCACAAGCTGATGCCTCATGGTTTAAAACCTGATGTCTCAAAAATGCTACCAGAAGATGACAAGAAAGGCCATCAGCAGAAATCAATATTTTCTAAGCATGCTTTTTATAATTCCTTCCTTCCTTCTCATCTGTATTATACTCATTGGACCAGGATTTTAGTAAGTAAAGTCATAAGCTCCTTCCTTTCGGGTCCACCACCTAGACTTTTACCGAACATCAGCAGGTCAACAGACAGAACGTTTCTAACACTGTCATTAGAACATATGTACTTTAAGGATCTTAAGTCTCAGAAATTAAAAAAACAAAACCCCCCAAATTACAAGTAAACTTACACACATGCTGTTTATTTAAAATAACTGTATTTTATGGGGCTTAAAAGTACAACAGAATCTACTCTCCCTGATGCATTCAAACCTCGGCCTGAGGGAACACTACTTAATATCATACTGCTGTGAATCCAAAAGGAAAAGGAAACCACGGCTATCAGAGAAGCACNATGCCCCAACCTCCTGACATCTGCCATTTAGACATTTGTAAATATTAAAGACATCTCCCCTCAGTCTCCTCCAGACTAAACAGCCCCAGTTCCCACAGCCTTTTCTCATAAGGAAGATGCTCCAGTCCCCTCAGCATCTTGGTGGCCCTGTGCTGGAGCTAAATCCTAGTTTCTCTTTTAAAGATAAAAACTAATTCTCCTCTTTAAAAGGTCTTTTTGCTCAGCATTGAAACAATACATTTGTTCAGCTGAAGAGATCAAACACTGTCTAACCCCATCAGCTTAGGACAATGTGCTATTATGCTTCAAAGTCACATGCAGCACATCTCAAATGAAACGTCAGAGAAGCAAGGCATTTAAATGCATATTTGACATACTTTTGCAAGTCAGTATGTTTCACTTCTGAATGAGGCTGTGGGTGGGAGAGGAGAAGGTTGGTTTCTTATGGATTTGAGTGTAAAGGCAGCACTTGGCAATTCAAATCATCAGATGTTACAACAGCCCACTGCTAGATGCTGCCACGTACAGGAAAAATAAATGCCAGAGATGACCATTCTGCATATTCAGAGGGAGCACTTACAATCCCTGTCTGTCTCCTCTTATAGCAGCATTATACAGTCCTCACGCTGCAATGCCAACATGAGTAATCTGTCGTGAAATTTTCAAGCCATTCATTCTTATTTGTGCATAACAATATTTACTATTCTCAAGTACCCCATGCCACTGGATTTACATCAAGCCTTGAACAATGAAGAAAAAGCAGTGTCTTTTGAAAGGTCCAAAGTTGCTGCTGACATTTTGCAAACCAGCCTTCTACTGTGTTGAGTTCTGGTCAGGCAGAGCAAGCTTTTTATCACATTTTGTCTGCACTTCTGTAAGGGATAAGGAAAACTTATTTACTATCTGTTGGTTAGTGTGTATATACACCCCTCATCTAAGAATATGCAAAAGACAGAGCATCTTTTATCTTACACAAATATATTAAGCCAGTTGCACCAAAAGCAGATCTAGATGACTGACCTCTATGCTACATTAAAACCATTGTTTGTTTGTGTCTGTCATAATTTTGCAGAAAAATAACTATATGCATGGGTAAAGTTCCTGTAAATAATTTTCCCCAACTCCATCCTTACCTTTACACTAATGAATCAGGCCAAAAAATAACCAACTTCAAATTTCCATTTGGATGCTAATCAAATACCACCACACAGCTGTTACTTAGCACTTCTCATATGAAGAGCTCTTAGTCCCTTCGAGGATATCAACATCATTATTGACAGTTTGCAAAGGAGGGATGTGAGAACCAGAAGACTAAGTTGAGTAGTATCAGAAAGCAAAGAGACAGTTGGCTAACCTGAAAATGTTAATATGCAAGAAAAGAAAACCTAGGAAATTACACTGAACTGGCTAATCTTGTCAACTGCTTATATGAACACGCCTTCAATTTGCCTACAACAAAATAATGAAAGTACACGCAGATAAACTTTACCAAAAGCAGGTTAATAAGATTACATTAAACTTGTACAAGCATTTGAGTAAAACTTAAATGCCTTTAATTTGATTTAATGTACTTAACTGAGGAAGTTAAGAAACTAAAACTAAAGCCACTTAAATTCTGCTTAGAAGTCCTTGCATAGGACTACTATGTAATTTAATCCACTTCCAACACATATCTTAGTCCAGATTAATTTTTCCAAGTGTTCCTATGTAGGCAAACCCTCAGCACACGTTAAATGCATAGGCAGCTTTCTCAAAGAAGATAAACTATCTTATGCTTAGCATAACAGATTGAGATTACTGACAAGTTGCTGGTGACCTATAAATTCCCCTTATGATGTGCGAATATACCACTTACATATCCCTAAGTAGCAGAATCCAGATATCCTTAATCTCAGGTTTGATGTTTCCTATCTACTGGAAATTGAATCGTTATTTTTGAGCTTATAGCAAGAAACAGTTTCAAATACAGCCTAAACTATACCTTTCAGTTTTATTATGCCTTAAATCCAAAAGAAGAATTCACATATGACATCTAAGCTTTTATCTACCATTGTCAAGATTGATGGTTGCCTACAGACATTCTGATACAGGTTGTTTCACTTAATTTCATGTAGATGTCTTAACTTCAGTCAAATGAAACGTGCTTTCTTCACAATCAGGGTTTCCAGACTTTCTCAAGACATGGAGGGCATGAGAAATACACTGACTCTTCTGCATGCAAAGCTTCCTTACATATATAAAAGTCATACACATAAAACCCTTGCTCAAGATGACTCTGTTCCCTCTGTATGAGAGGCAGACACCAGCTTACAAATTGGATTTGGAAAACGGAGAACTCTGACTTATGGTTCTGAACAGCTGGAGATGTACTTCTTCCTAAACTCGCCTTCCCACAAGAGCTGCTACTAAAGTCATAGAAACTGTTCCTTAGGTCAGGTCTTGCATACAGCCCATGGACAAGCACCTCACCTAACCCATTCACCACCTTACAGTGAAGTGGGCCTCAGAAGAAGCCAGCATCACCAGCCACAGGTGAGACAAGACCTGAAACCAAGAAGTTCTACCAGGCTTCATTGCTACCCCTTTAAACAGGGGAAGCAAGAGCCGCCCTGCCTTAACCAAGGGGGAAAAATGGGTCAGCAGCCCAAGTTGGAGGGGAAGGTACTGAGGTTCAGCTATTGAAGTGGCAGGAACTAATGCACAGCAGGTTGGTATTTCAAGTCTTGATCTTGCTGTAAAAACTTGCACTCCCAATATGGTCCACTAATAAAAAAAAATTAAAACAAGTTGTGGAAGCTTGTGTAGAAGACTGGAAACTGTGTTTTCAGTAAGATTTGTGCTTAAGTTAGTTAAATTAAGAACCCACCCTTTTTCATAGTTAATTCAAGGATACAGATGAAACTAGAAATGCACTTCTTCCCACTCCTATCACCAACCCCCACAGAAAAATATTTAAATAGCAGAGATTTGTAATCTAGAACAAAGAGCAATATTCTGTGAAGTATCATCTAATTTAAATAAATTCCTCTCACCAACTTAAAGGCATTTTAAAACACATCACCACTGCTTTGTTATTTACTTGATACTTCACACTAGATTTCATAAACACTGGGATACATCTTCCACAGACAGAAATGTCTAATCATAGATCTACAGTATTCAGTCGAACAATGAGTTTGAAACTAGTACATTTATTCTGAATACCAGTAAAATGTTCTGTAGCTATGTTGTTGCTTTTGTGCTACAGCTCATTAGGTAAGTATTCTCCACTGTTCACAAGTCACAGAATTCCTGAATATTTTAATTATGTGCATGCAAATAATCTTTTTTCCTTCCAAGTTCTTAAGTGGGTCATTATTACAGAACTAAATGCCTCATAACCCTTCATGCGTTTATTCTCACAGTGCCCCTCACAGCCTTAGCAGACAGTACTAGCCACCAAATCAATAAAAAATGAGTAGGCAATCATGTAAACCAGAAGCACACAAAAAGCAGATAATATAGGGAGTAAAATCAGCTTTTGATTAGAACCATGATATAAATTTACTCAACTTTAGAAACAATAAACAAAATTCTCGATCTGTGGTACACAAGGCTGAACCTCAATTGTTTCTGTGAGGATAACTTTGGGTTGGAAAAGTCAGAAAGATACAATTCGCCATAAAACATGTAAGAAATATAAATGTGATGTGAAGTGCATTCACCCCGCATCATTGAAAGACAACCAGAAATAAAATCTGGGGTGAAATGAGGACAAGCATATGAAACTTCACTGAATACATGAAAGGTGATAATCCAGAGAAACTGATTAATGATCTTTTTTTTTTTCCCCCCCAGTCATGGGCCTACTACTGAACTATTTAGTGAAACAGAGATGAGCAACTCAGCCAGCTAATGGGGTGTACACAATACAATGTGTAACAGATGCAACCAGGATTGTTCACTGCATAGAACACAAAACGTTTGCAAACACTTCACATCAAGAGGTACACGAACAGCTTTTGAGCCTGATGAAATACAATCCCACTGCAATAATGGACCAGCTCCTCTTTCTTGACCCAATGCTTTGAGATTAAACTTGGAGCACATTCACTTTCCGACCAAGTGAGACAGCACTTGGAACAGTCCTCCAGAGTAAAAATGGTCTACGTGGTGAGGAATCACAGAAAGTCCACATGGATGAAACAGCCATAAACACTGATGGCCTGACAAGGCACAGATGCCTCTTAAAACCTTTGGCTAGATCTTTGCCTAGGGATAAATACTTTGTCACATTGTGATTTCACCTTCAGATGTGAGAAACAGCTATCACACTAAACTACTAGAAGAGAACTCCCATGTGGAGGCCAGATGAGGCCATCCCTCCACAGGCCAAGTACAATGTGACCATAATATAAACTTGTCACACAAGTGGGATGTAGCTGTAGAATCCTAGTAAGTTCCCAGTTCACTGTGCATTGATCTTCCTCTCCACAGGCTTTTTACAATGAATGCTGCTGATCCAGGCCCCAGCAGAAGAAGAGTAGACAGCAACAGCCAACCAATTGGAAAGCAGCAGAATTGCTTGGCACTGTCTGGATTCAGAACAGTATGGAAGATAAAGGTAGGGAGATCGGTTAGCTTCCCCAACAGCAACTATCCTGAAGGGGCCAAATTTATCCACACTGACCAGATGGCTTCACAGCTTTAATGAGCTATATAACGCAAGGTGTTATCCAAGCAGCACTGGATTAACACATTTCTAACCTCAATGGAATAACCAGTCCAAAAAACCAAGTACGACAAAAAAAGCACGAAAACACAGTATTATAAGAAAATCTACCTTTAAGTCTGACACATCAGTTTTCCAGTGCAAGACTGCACCGTATAAATGCTGCTTTGCAAGATGGATAAAATATAAGGATAGGAAATAGACAAGTGGATGTGATTTGTGTAAAAACAGGCTATTACATAGATACAAATTATTTGATTTGCTATTTATTAAGTACCTGTAAAGTGCTCAGTGTTATCCAAATTACAAAGAAAATTATCTTCTGCTTTAAGAAACTGACAATCTAAGTGACAAAAGGGAATAGACAAGGTGCAGCAAGAAGCCAGTGATGAATGAGGAATATTTTGATTGTGTTTTGAATTCGATTGCTTCCTGTCAGCACCTCTGAGCTAGAGTTCTTGCTACCAATTTGCTGACATGTGGGCAAGTGTGGCAGAGCAGAGTATTAGTAAGGCATTTCAGACACAGAAGCAGCACTGAGGAAGTCGAAGATGAGACAAAGACAAGTTTGGAATCGCTATTAGCACAAGGAGGAGAAGCATGAAGGATGCTTTAAGTAATCTGAAAAGAGCTTCAGGAAAGAAATCTGCAGGAGCCTGGTACTTTAAAGAACATCAACTTAAGGCAGAGCTGCTTTAAGAAATTGCAACTGAAGCTGATGCAATTGGAGAGAGAGAGAGAGAGAGAGGAGAGCAACCCTGCGTTACAGAACTGTTAGGAAAACCAAGGTGGCTCTTCAGGTGACATATCTGATGAAGGCAGGTAATGAAGGAATCAAGGATCATCTGTTCAGTCTGATACAAACAGTTACGTAGTTAGGGGGAGGGAAAAAAAAAAAAACAAACAGATGAGTACTTTTTATGGCCAACCTCTCAGCATTCAGAGCACATTCATTACTGTAGGTCCAACATGTCACATTTCTTTATAAAACTTGTGAGTGAACTAGCCAAGAGTTCCTTCAGCAGTGTAAAAACACTGCTGTCACAGATGGGCTTCATACAAATGGGGGTTTGGTTTATTCATGTCTCCTTTTTTTCCAGAAAAAGCCACAAAACCCCCAACCTATACCAGCCTTCAAATTTCTCTTCCCCTTTCTCATCACTTAGAAACATAACAGAATAAGACATTGTTTGTTTGTTTTCTTTACTTGATAGGAGACTAGTTTTCCTCCAGCTTGGTGGTACTCCAAGTAAAAAGGACAGCAGATATGCTCTTGGCAACTGTACAGGGTGGTTTCTTGTTTTTCCATAAAACACTTTACTGTGCCAGCTTTCTGAGTAACCTCAGAAATAATATACTTTTTTTCTGACAGATGACAGCAGAGTGTAGTTAATAAACAAATTAGTCCCATATGAAAATGTGATTCATATGCAACGTTGTTATTCCAAAGAACAAGGTGGTACGTGGCTACCAAAAAGGCCATCTCTATATATAAGCTTTCAAATGAAAATCCTTTCCCAGACTTTTTCAAAGCTCTTTTTCCAGTTCTTCAGCACTTAACAGTTCCTGTGCAACTTCTAGCAACAGAAGAATTCCTCTTACAATGAAGCATGAAGGTCCAGTATGAAGCTAGTCAAACAGAGCTTTCTCCTCACAGCACCTCACACGCAACGAGGTAGAGAATAAAAGAATGGTTTGGGTTGGAAGGGACCTTAAAGATCCTCTAGTTCCAATCTTCCTGCCCTGGGCAGGGACATCTTCCACCGAGCCTGTTCAAAGCCTCATCCAACCTGCTGTTGAACATTTACACAGATGGGGCATCCACAATCTGTCTGGGCAACCTGTGCCAGTGCCTCATCACCCTCACTCACAGTGAAGAGCTTCTTCTTGATACCTTATCCAAGCCTATCCTCTTACAGTTTGGAGCCACTATTCCTTGTCCTGTCACTACATGCCATTGTACCAAGTCCCTCTCTGGCTTTCTTGTAGGCCCTCATTAGGTACCGGACCTCAGAGCCTCCAGGCCAAACAGCCCCAGATGGTTTCACTGAAATCATATGAAAGCAGAACGTCTGAAAAGTTTCAGATAACTAATTGGCTTGTTTGCATTTAGAAAAACAGAAGATGCAAACAAGGATAAAAATCTCTTATGGTAGCAACACTTTCACTAAAACGTACAAATCACTGTTACTGCCTAAGGCTGGCTACAGTACAAAAGGTTGATAACATGAACACACGTGGTACAGTTTGCACTAAGGACAGAAGGATTTGATGGCTGGCCTGGTTCAAACACTAGTATAGCAAGGGGTTTAAGCTAGGCAACAGAATTGCTCTCAGTCAGTGAACATAAAGGATCACCCTGCTACAGGGTTTTCTTCCCAAGACCTCACAGACATGCACTCAAAGCAAGTAGCTGTTGCTGGCATCATCAGCCAGCATGAACACATGCCTGTAATTTTATGACAAATGGATGTCACCCGTCCAGAATGAGTTTCAAGACACCATATGCTATGTGGAACAGTATTTATAAGTAAAACCGCTTGTTTCTCCACCCTTCTCCCCTCCATGTCAGCATCACCAGGTCTAGCTCTAGAGGATGAAGGGGATTACTGCAGAAAGATGAAGAAGTTGGCAGTGTGACAGGGCCAGACATGGGAGAGCTGCCTCAGCGAATATCTCAGCTCCCAACCCACTTTATTAATTCAGCCAAATTGCTTCTTGGTGCCACTGCTCCTCTACCAGAGACTGTATCATCTTATGCAATTAGGCCAGTATCTTTAAGGCAGTGACTGTCTCTCACTAATTTTGGTGAGAAACAGAACAGCCTATAGGCTTGAATAACACCTTAGTAAAAAAGGGGGCCAATTTTACTAAGATCTGCTATTCCAAAAATAAAACCATCTTCTCACTTAAATAATGAAGAATACCCACACAGTTAAACCTGTTAATATTCTTTAAAAATATATACAGCTGCAAGAGTGGCATGTTGCTCTCATTCACAAGTTTGCTGTATCCTTACTGACGCCTACCATCTCCCCTAAGGGTCTATTTACAGAGACACTTCTCCCAGAGTCCAAGTTTTCTGTTTGTGTCCTTCCCTCTCTCTCTTTCTCCTGCTTTACCCTCTCCTCTAGCAGAGCCCCTCGATCACATGTCCCAAACTATTTGTGGTCTGACACGGGAAACTGATCCAAACCTCAAGTGAGCAGAGAAATCATCCAAAGAAAAACAATCCATTTATTTTTAACCTGGATGGGTTCCCTGACTGAGCTTATCCCTCCACCACAACAGGTGTATCAACACACCTGAGGAAGAACCAGAGCAAATCAAGCTGCAACTATTGCTGACTGAGACAGATGCATCCATCAGTAGGATAGGAATGCTTTTAAAAGATTAATATTGGAGTAGGGGTTCTCACACTGGGGAACTCTTTAAACATCATAAAATGGACTTAATACATATTCCTTATGTTGTTCACAGTTTCCTTTGCCAGTTTGGCTAATTATACGATATTTAAGTTTAAACATATGTTGCCTCCCTTGCAGTGAATCCTCTCCTCCTACATGATACAGTAGTGAAGTCATCTTGCTGACTTCAAGCCGAATCCTGCACCCTCTTCAAGTAGGTGGGCACTTTCAGTTCATCTGGAAAGCAGTCCAGCCCTGAAAGCACAGTGATTCTTGTTGCAGTAAACTTCCACCACAAATATCCTGAAACATACCATCCAGGTGCTAGATGTTAAAGAACCAGCCTAACTTCTACCACCTTGGACATGTGGTACTTAAAAACATGTAAAAGATACTTGGGATGCATCTGCTTTAGTATGAAAGGTGAAGCAGCAGACCAGAGGCTTTTATTGTCCTTCCTTTTGTACCCTCAACAACTGACTTTTTATTTTATATCATATATTTCTTCTCTTCAAAAACCAAGGCAAATAAGAAGATTCCAAATGGAAAGAAGTAGCAAAATACTAAACAAGAAAACCCCACCTATTTAAAAGGAGCAAAAAAATCTTGCTGCCCCTCATGAACTGTCATGTGCTTAAGACAGGAAAACCTCTTCTGCCTTATGAGTGGCTTTAGTAAGCAGAGCAGCCGGGTATGCCACAATAGCTGTGTTTCATTAGCTCAGCATAGCCGAGTTACAGGATTTAAAGGGAAAAGATAGCTACTGAAAATAATTACATTAAATTCACATTAACCCACAAACCCAGAAGAAGCATATAATACTCAGGACTGCTACAAGAAGCAGTAACTCAGAATTAAGGTCTGTAAAAGATGCGTAATCCTGTTGGGACTGGGATGCAAAATCCTAAAGGAAAAATGTTCACCTCAAATAGTGTTCCCCAAGGGGGGAGGTGGGGGTAAGAAAGGAAAGCATGGCCTAGTTAAAAATATCAGTAGGTAGGAACACAAACAGTAAAATGAGGTGATTCCCAAAGGACTAACACTTTTTATAGCTAATACACACATTCCCACACATTCCTTCTCAAAAAGGACTTTGAAAATAAATCTAATTTTAAGAACTGTAAATGAAA
The DNA here is from genome assembly GCA_013401255.1 of Urocolius indicus. Lineage (NCBI taxonomy): Eukaryota > Metazoa > Chordata > Aves > Coliiformes > Coliidae > Urocolius > Urocolius indicus. Next base: position 23,350 of record WBNH01004451.1, on the reverse strand, counting down.
TAGACATGTACAAATTTAAACACTTAAGTCAAAAAAAAAAAAAGACCAAAACCTTAGAGACTAGAGAAAAAAGACAAGTGGGACTGGAGTGGACCAAAACACAGCAGTGACAGCTACAATTCAGTCAGCAGATGTACTTTACAACAGCCCACAAGTCACAAGGGCTTAGAAAAGAACAGTATCATCAAAAAAAGGGTACTACTTAATACAATTTAACTGTTAGAATGGAGAAGGGCATGACAAACTTAAGGAGCATGCTTTCCTTAAAGTGAAGAGAGAATTTATGCTAAGCATGAGGAGGGGAAATTATATTAAAAAGAAAGAAAGATGCTGAGTTACAGCACCTATTCATTTAATCTATGAACAGCTACCAGAAGTAAGCAGTGGTACTGCTGGGCACGAGGAGTAAACTCTTAAGCTCATCCTCTCAGTTCCAGATGGAAAAAACTGTCTGGTCATGCTCTTGGGACTAACTGCAGATCAAAAGAACTAAGCTACCAACTGAGGTCTGAAGAAAGCCATCATAGAAGCTACTATCAGGCCAGCTCTAAGATGACTTCACCAGACCTAGTGCCTCATTGGACACCAACCATCTGCATTTTTATGGCTCCTCCAATTGGAGATGGGCACTAAATTCTACCTATGAAGCAAGTCAGCAGTGGATTGTAAAAATGACAAAAAATAAGACTGTGGACTTTCCAGTTACAGCAAAACTATTCAGCGTGTGTTCATGCTTTGAGCTCCAAAAGACTCCCCCCTATCAAACACATAAAATTAATTTGTAATCTACTCTTACTGACCAATAAAATGTTTCTTTGATTTGAGCTGCCAATAAAATGAAATTCTATAAATCTTCATCTGTATTTCCCCACCATCTGCACAGCACTATTCCATATGGACACATAGTACATTTATTTTACATATTTGTTAAGTCCCATTCATCAGCAGCATTACCCCCTCAGTTCTGCTCTTTCATTGTATGATCAGGACAGGACCGCCTCAAAGTGAATAAAATATAGTGTTTCATTGAAGTTTTTTAATGTTTAAAGCAAGTGCTTCCAAATATGTTTTTACTTAAACATTTCAACAAAGAACTTCAAGCAGCCTCAATCTCAGTTACCTTGAAGAACCTTTATAAACTAATCTGACAGGGAGGCTTTTTGTATAGTAACATCACACTCTACACATTTCAGAGTAGAAGTCAGGTAAGGTATGAGATGGCAGTCTGGTTTTAGAAGTTGGCTTTCAGGCCTTTCCTTATTTTTATTTTTTTTACTAAGAACAGTGAGGTTTCTTTTCTCATCCATTTGTCTATCAAAGGATAGCAAAAAGATTCTCTGTGAGCAGGAGGGCAAACCCATCTGAATTCCTGGTGCAGGTTTCCAGCTGTGTAATAAGGTTCACACAGCAGAATCTTTACCTTACAGTTTCTGCTCCATTCAGTTTCCTACTTTCACAAAACCTGTCTGAACTTCGTATCTTTTGGATCTCTCATTGCTCTGCTGGCTTGGCTTGAGTGAGCTGACACTTTAAATGTTACTGTAGAGAGGAAAAGATAAAACAGACACAGATCCCATACACACAAGCAACACAATCTGTTGCTGTTTCTAAGGGTACCAAGCTAAAAAACTGAGACAGTGGTGGGGATGATCCGACTTTTGAGATAGGAGCCCTTCTTGCTCTCCACACCTTATACAATATTTTGCCAGCAGAAATCCAACTTAAAGCTTTAGCTTAGACATGCTGGAAACATCAAATAAAAAGACAATGACATCTGAGGTTCTCTTCTGTACATGATTTCAGTTAAACATTGTGCAAGATCTCCTTCTAGCCCCAGCAAAATACGGCAGTTTTGATCAACCTCATTACTGAACTTTTCAAATGAGTATCTGAAGTTAAATATCTCTATAGCTGTTGCTGTTCATTCTTATATTTACGTCACTTGCATAGTCATTCCCACTCTGATTTAGTCCTTCCTTTCATGATTGCCTAAGTCTACACAGCAAATGAGAACAGTAAATCAAACTAAGAACTTGGCAGGCACGTATTGGTGAGATCACAGCAAACTCCTGGAATAGCACAGGCCCTCTCATATGGAAAAGGCTCGTGGAGTTCCCGTGCAGTTTCAGCAACCATCATCTGACCCAATGAGCAATACCGAGAGGGACACAGCCTTCTGTAGAAACCAGCTGTTAGCTGAGTGAACACCCAGGGAGGTGACAGAATTGGCAGCCAGAGCTTCACAACTAATGTGTCACGTTGTAAGATTTAGCCATATTACTGCATTAATGAATCCAGCACAGACCAGGGCTTTTTAATCTAATCACACAATGGACCTCAGAGGTAAGAAGTGAGACGCTGGGATGCAAAGTGCCCAGTAAAAGGTAAGTTTGAATAACCAGAGAGGGGTTTTAATTTCTCTGATTTTCAGTTCTCTGACTAAAAAGAAAAAAAAAAGAAAAAAAAGAAAAAAAAAGGAAAAGAAAAAAAAGAAAAAAAGAAAAAAAGAAAAAAAGAAAAAAGAAAAAAGAAAAAAGAAAAAAGAAAAAAGAAAAAAAGAAAAAAGAAAAAAAGAAAAAAGAAAAAAGAAAAAAAGAAAAAAGAAAAAAGAAAAAAAAGAAAAAAGAAAAAAAAAGAAAAAAAAAGAAAAAAAAAAGAAAAAAAAAAAGATTTGATGGGGTAGAAAAGTAAGGTATTGTTTAGGAAAAGTGTACTACTTGGCCCAAGGAGAATGACAAAAGAAATACTTAAAATGTGTTTGTGATTCATCGTGGTTCAATAACTTCTCGTGAATGCTAATGTGTTCCGCAGAGATAGAGAGCCCTGTGCAGGTGTGACAGAAACAATTAGTCAGTTATTAGTAAGCTGCTGGCTTCACTGGCAGCCACGCTGCTGGAGCTGTACACTACATAACAGGCCTGCCAGTAACTCTCCACTCACTGCTGATATTTAGAAATGCCAGAACAGTCAAGACAACAAATTATATCTGCAAACCTTTCTTTCTCCTTGTTTTGCCTGCCTCCATGGTAAAATTTATAGTTCAAAATGCTAGATGCTTAAGTCAACGTAGCTTCTCTTCAAACCAGAAGTCCCTAAACTAATCTAAACAGTAACCCACCACCTTTCCTTTCCAAGACCTTCTAAAAAGGTGCTTATTTCAGAAGTCTATCTATATGGATCTATCTACATGGACCAGCACAGACAGGCTGGTTTAAATTTAACCTTTGCTTTGTCTTGCTTTAGTATAACTACTCCTGCTACCAGTAGCTTTACAGTGAGCAATAAAACTTTATTCTCTTTTAACACACTGGAGATCCACTCATTTCCCCAGGTCTTGCAAAAACATTTTGAGAATTCTTTCAAATGTGTTGCCTGTTACACTGACACCCATCATCCTTTCCTAATACAGAAGTCAGAACAGCTTGAAGGACTGTTCAGTTTCACTCGTTTTCAGCTTTCAAGAAAAAAGAAAAACACAACTATGAAGTATTTAGCTACAAATGATGTTCAGTCCTTCAAAGGGGGATCTCCAACAGGTATTTCGGAAACAAAACCCAACACTATTTAAGAGCAACAACATAACGCAAACAATTATGCTCCAACAACTGCAAGCCATCGGTGTGCTCGCAGCTCCGTGGAGCAGTCTGGCCTCACTACACACCTGAGTAACACTCATCCTAACTACGAGACAGATATTACAATTTTTGTGGCACAGTGGATCTCTGAAACCAATAGCAAAGAATCCACTAGTGGCTTAATTTATTAGCTATACCAAATTCTCAGGGTCACGGGTCGGTGAAATGAGATGAAAACCATTAATCCAGCAGACTTCAAACTCTTTTGATAAGGAACACAGCCATGTGCCTGTGTTCTTCCTCCAAACACAGTTCCCATTAGGTTTGCAGCAGCTCAGTTTCCATCTACAGTTTAATGGCTAATTTCTCAAGATTCATGACCATTGAAAATAATAAGCAAAGACCCTACTGCGCTGTCACACTGAGTGTTTGCACTCATACACACATGTGCCTGGATAGAAAAGCAAAATATTTTTATTTTGAAAAACGCTTCCTGAATGAAATTATATTCTCCTGTCTTCTAAATAGCAAAAATCTTCACAGGAAGACTTTCCAAGCCATTTAGAAAGTAGCTATTGGCAGAAGCGTAGCTGCATAACACAGGCGCTTCCCACTCAGCTGATCTGACCCATGCATTTATTTTTCTCCATTATTCATGCCCTTACTGACTAAAAACACAGAGTATGACCCATATCTGCCTTAGTTTGTGAAGAATCAACAGGATAACTTACAAACTCCCAAAACTTATGTGCATATTTCATTGTAGTTTAATGGGAATAAGAATCTTTCCTGCCTCCACATACACCACCTCAAAAGACCCAGAATAATCTAGGATTGGCCTTAAAAGCTCAAGAGCTTCCTTACTCCCACTGCAGCCTTATGGTAGGCAACCCATAATGCTGTCTACTGAAGACTCAGGCTATGTAACAGCAGATAGAAAGGACAAAGAGGAAAAAAGAAAACAGAGGAAGACCATAGTGAGGGTTCTGAAAGAGCAGACAGTTTGTATGGCTCCTGACTTGTAGGAGCAAGACAATCTGAGTCGCAACAGGCCTCTGTCACTCACACCAGAGGATGCAAAGGTTTTTTTATCAACACATTATGGTCCTACCTTGACATCAGCTAGAGAATTTACACCCAGTTGGGCAATATATTATACAAAAATAAGTATGTATTAAAACTGGGGGTGGGGGGGGAGAGCGTGAAGTGTTCCTTTGATATATAATAGCACATTCATTGGGTAAATATTCCTATCTCCCATCTTGACAGTCAGTTACACAACAGCTCAACAATCTTCAAAAGTCAATTTCCATACATTTGACAGACTTAGCTTGTGTGGCTCAGGAGGAAACATCCAAAGTACATAATTATGTATCACACCTTTAAATTGATGCCAGGGATCACTGATTCCCTGTTCCAGGCTCACCTTGCAAAAAAAAAAAAAAATGCCTAAACAAACTTAACAATTCCCTGACCTCTCCATTTTTACGTCTGCTTTCCTCCTCTTCCTGCTTTATTTCTCTCTTTTCCTCCTTCATGTAACTTTATTCTGTCACTGTCAAAAGTTTTTAGGAACATGAATACTTTTGCAGACATTTCTTTGCAACACCAAGTTCTGCCTTTTTGCTACCAGTCTTGGTATTTCCCCCCTACTCTCCATCCTAAACTATAGTCCATTCTTTAAAGTACAGTATTTTCTGTTGATAGTGCCAGAGGCCAGGAAGGCTCCTGGCAGTACAGTTCCAACAAAGAGCTCAAAACTGAACAATCTCTTTTGTGAGAGGAGATAAGGAAGTCCAAGACATGGTTTTTAAAAGAATGAAAAAAAAAAAAAAAAAAACCCACAAAAATGCCACTGGCATTGGCAGTTCTTAAATAAACACACACACAAATTTTCCCTTCTATACAGGCAGGTAGCATACCATGGCTTTCATCAGCAATGAGCACCTGCTCCTCCTACCTACATAAAAATGCTCTGTAGAAAGGAAGGAAAAGACACTACATTGTGGCTCTTGTATACCCACAGACATAAATAACAGTCCAGTAATTCTCCTCTATTTCTGCAGAAGCAAATGGTGAGCCTAATGTCATCATAAATTTCTGCTGGTTCTTCCCAGTACAGTCTTGCTCCTCTTTTGACAATTGTACAAGGCAAGGCACTGACAACAGCAGGAAGACGCTATTTTCTGTCAGGAATAGTTTTAAATAATTACTGCAGAAACCCACATTAATTTATGCAAATGTTTCAGCAATCCAATCTCACTGGGTACAAGAGTAACAATGGGAGAATTGCTGCTCCCAAGATATAGTTGCCGTACTAACACAAAAATCAGAGAGGGTCCTTCTCTTCCTAAATAAATTTATTCTGCTTTAGTAGCATACCTGTGAGAAAGTGGCAGACAACTTCTTCCCTTCTGCTATCCAAATTGTTCTGCTAACAGCAAAAGCCTTTGCAATTATCAAATGTATCACTCTGTGCTTTCACCAATTTCCTGCATTCCTCAATGCAACCAGAAGCAGCTGAAGATCAGTAGTAGACCTTAGAAAGGAAGAAGTAACTCTGAATATTTTAACAGTCTGCATCCACTTCTCACACAATTCAAGGAAGGCACCTTCCTTTCTTTGAACTCATTTTTCACTCAGCACTGTGAAGTGCTGAACTGTGAACCCATGGACTGATTCCCTGCATAAAGAGGTTACACACTAGTCACAACCAAAGAGTCAATATTTACAGTACTGTGTATCCAAGATTATTCTCTTTCCTCCTCTTCAAAAGGCCAAACTCTCTAGTGGTTTAACATTACTGGACTGAATATCATTACGTTGGCAGGCAGAGCTTAGTTATGCCAGCAGTTCAGGATTAGTTAACGTGTTTATTGGAAATATTATAGCAAATTATTACCAGTTTTCATTTTATGAGACCAAGATAACCGCCTGCTCCCTTCTCTTTGACTTCGCATTCATAAGGTTTTGTCCCAGCACCAGATTAAGAAATGAAAACAAACAATAGCAGATATCTAAAATTGAATCCAACCATCAAATACTCTTTTTGTCTTCAGCATATACCAAAAGAGTTTCTAGCAGAATTTCTACCTACAGCTGGTATGTAGATTTATTCACTATAAATGCTGGGCAGTTAGACCTAAATGGAATTGCCTTGAGTTCGTCCCATGGTTTGGTGGGAGGTCCTCTAGCCTTATTCGGTAGATGGAGCAGTTTAATTCTGCCTGCATCTGAAAAGAATCAATCGTACATCTTCTCTAACCAGTTAAGCTAAACCAGTTCACCAAGGCACCACACCTACAGCAGCAACTTCATATTCCAATCTGAAAAACTGGAAGAGAAGACAAGAGTTCCCACTGCATGTCTATGTTGTCCCTAGCAAGGCAATTCTCCATCTTTCATTCAGAAAATAGCTTGCAAATATATCCCTTTGTGTTTACATTGCGTCTACTATCTACTCTTGTATTTTTAAGCTAACACTGAGAAGATGCTCAGAACAACCTCAAACTTTAAGTGCTTCATCTTATCTTTATCAGTGCCTAACATATCCACACCTTGCTGCCACTTGTAACTGGTACTATTTTTGTCAAAACAATAGATCCAGATTATTTTATTGAAAAGATAGTTTTCTTCCAAGGCTTCTCTTTTGAGTAGTGACCCTTGTCTCATTTAGTATGCACACCAAAGGCCAACACACATGGACTGCCATATTGCCATACTTGAAACACACAAATCTCTCTCCCTTTGGCTAATACTGATACTGCAGTTAATTACATGCATAGCTGTAATTATGCCCAGGCTTTAGTTACACATGTATGTGACCGCAGATGAGGCTGCTGGAAAAAAAGACTGGGATGAAGAAGCTTGAATATGTAGATCACATTTTATGAGCCCTTCTAACCAGAGCTATGCCTGCTGCTTCTTACCACAATTTGCAGTATGTGGCACACCTGAATTATCCCTCTCCTACTTGTGGGAAAGTGGCCAGCATTGAAGTGCTGGAGAGCAGCTGTCCTTAAGACACACCAGCCTTTTCCTCATGCAAAGACTGAAACTTCATCATTTCCACGTCAAACCACTGACTTAGAATGCCTCTCTCATCACATTAAAACGACATAGTTGCACAATGTAATTCCACTATTAAGATCTATCTCAGAAACACACAGGGCCAGCCCAGGTAATGTCTGAATTCAAGCACAGGACATCAGAGGTCAGGAAACTGCCTTGATTCAGGTTTACCATTGCCAAATTAAATTACAACTACTAAATGACTACTGAATAACTCCAACTTGCTTGCCTGAGAGGCTACCTCTCACTTCAATCTATAGCCACAGCTGGAGCCTCTTTGTTAGAGAGGAGACAGTTACCCACAGGTCGTTTTCTAAAGGGGGCCCTCCACTCTGAATTTCAATAGATCAAGAGAGAAAAGCCTAAAGACAGGAAAGCAAGGTTTATCCCCTTATTTAAGCTTATGGGGACCAGTGAACACAGCAAGAACAATTAGTTGGAAACAAAGGATCTGTGGGTTGACTAGGTTTGATTTTTCTAGTCTAGGTTGGTGGTTCTCTATTTACTAATTTAGGGGAGAGAAGTCTGACTGCTGTCATTCTTTTAATTACAAAACTGTAGCCCACAGGCCAGCATACAGTTGCTTTTTCAAACACAATTATACAGTCAACCACAATTTCAATTATACAAAATGAATTCAAAGCTGAAAACCATCTCTAGCATTATCTGATTAACTTTATAATACTTAATCACTTTGGAACATAAACAAAAAAAAAAATCTTAAAATGTACTGTTTTAATCAGAATTAACACACCTCCATCATCAAATTGTAGATGTTCTGAACCCTCTGGCATATGAGCCAGGAAATCTACTTATAATTCCTGTGCAAATAGCCCAAGATCATTTTATTTATGTGTTTGCTTTAAGCTAGAACTCGACTTCCAACTTGGATTTTAAATTATGGAGATTGTTATCTTCCTGCCTGCTCCCTCTGCACTCGTCTCTCCTTTATCTTAATGTGTCTTCTAACTCATTTGCAGCTCCAGTGGATGAAGTTTTCGAAACCTCTACCTTCCAGAAACCCATCCCAACAGAGCACAATTGCTACTGACTCTTCTTGGTACACAAACACTCACACATCATCTTCCAACAAGCTAGTTTCCTATTAGAAGAGTTTATGGAAAGTACTGCACAGGATACATCCTAACACTAACCCAAGAAATACAGAGTGAAATCCACCAGCATTTTATACAGGGAGAAGAACATACACAGGATTTTCAATAGGTCAAGTCCAAATCAGTCAGAGAAGAAAGCCAGGACAGAGAAAACCCCAGAGCAGCATGAGGCAGAAGAGATGATTTTTCCCTTTGAAATGTTATACATTGCTTTCCACAATTGCACTTCTGTAACTTCACTTTTGGCTACAAAACATGGAAATTAGTATTTTCCAAAATGACAGCACAAACTCATCTATTTCCAACATTAGCTGCAATTTCAATAAAAATCCCCAACCTGGTATTTTTTTGTTCAAGATGTGAGCTATTTTTCATGCTCTTTTCTTGCTTTTTTGCAACTGGCACTAGCTGTCAAATCTTGACTTGCCATATATATTGTTAAAACTGCATTAAGTGGTACAAAGTGGAAAAGACCTGATATTTTCCTTCAGCTTTGTAGGCTTTTTTGGTTGGTTGCATCTTTTTTTTTTTCCCCCTTTACAATCTTCTCCTGAGTAGTTCACCACCACCATACCAAATATTCTGTCTTTTGCTTCCAATGGATGTTCTCATTTGTTCAAATTTTCTGCTTTCTTTCAAGAAAAGAAGATTAAGTACAAGAAGAAACTTGCAAGCATATCTATAAGGAGAAGATATTGTAGACTTCCATAATATATACCTCAGATTTAGATCCCACATCTAGATCTGAATTTTGTGAGTCTGGTAAGCAGAAGAGATGTCAGTATGTGTGAAGAGGGACAGCAGGAGGTGAGGTGAAAAGGTTGATAGGAGGAATGTACTTGAACCACGGGGGGTAGAGTTTAGACAGATGAGTGCCCTGGTTTGAAGGGAGGGGGGAAAAAAGAAAACTTGTGAGGAAAAAATATGAAAAAAGGGAAGAAAAATACAAACACCAATACTCCAGCTTTTTAAAAGCCTAGTGGCCAAAGGGCATAACCAGCTATCCTTTCCAGAATGAAAGAATCTTTTTTTAAGTTGGTTTGGCTCAGTGCTATTAAAAAAGTTTGTCCAAAAGTCCCTGTGACGAGCCAACACTTATCAGGTTTCAATTTTCCAGCTGAAGCCACAACCATTACTATGAAAACTAATGTACAATTGTATTCCAGAGAGCAAATCAAGGGAAAATACTCTATTGGAATGGAACAAATACAGGTATTGGCACCAAGAGTAAAAATTGTATTATATCAACTTGTCATAGACATTTTTCTCTTCTTATTATTAGAGAAGAAACGCGCAAATCAATTTTATTGTGTGGTCTGAAGGTATTCTGTGAATACTTATGAATTCCTCATCACTCTAACTCAATAGAATACAACCTCTCTTAAAATACAAGGCAGCAATTTAAAGAATCACTCCCACTATGGTCACTCCATCAAGATTCCACAAAGTATACAGCAGATTGCCATTCTAGCCAGATGCATGCCTGGACTGCTCACCTTAGGTATCCTGGCCCAGGTCCACATATCCCCTAAAGTTCTGGCCTATACAATATATGTGTATCAGATGAAGATAAAAAAACAGAAGCCAGTAATATTTTCATTTCAGCTACATACTCAAGCAGCAGAATTCATGCATGTACTACGAATATATGAATAACTACGACAGTTATAGATTTATGGCAAAAAAATGTTAAAGCAACTGCATTTTGTAGAAGTTTATGGAAATGCTGGTTTTGCTAAACTCTTTCCATCACTCCAAAACATATTTTAACTACTTTTCCTATAAAATTAAAAATCATTCTCCTCTTTTCACAGCATTTCTGCATCTTCTGTTACCACATAAAAGATCAAGTGAGCATCACAAAAAACAGATACAGGTTTCCAGTCAGCCAACAAACACACAAAGTATATTCTTTACTTACAGTATATGAACAGTCATAGGAAAAGACAACTACATATTTAATTTTCGGAAGGTTTTGACAGACTAAATCAGGAGCCCTGACTCTTACTGTTGCTACTATCAAACTGAGGGTGAACTAGAATAAAAACCATCTCTGGATAGCACCTGCCATCTCATCCCAGAAACCATACATAGAATTTAAACTGGAAGAGGAAGGCTGGTCATACTCTGTATGTCCCTGCTTTTGCCTAACTCAAAAATGCTGGATCTGTTTCATCTACAGGTTGTCAGCTTTACACATCACAGAGCAAAACAGTCCACGTGGAACATTTTGCCCACGTTCCCATACACTCTCTGCTTTGCAAAAATCTCTGTGAAATCAAATCACTTTCAAGCAAGCATCCTCTGCTGCATTAAAGAATGAGAGTTTAAAGGTATCTCATCTCCAGAATCTGAGGTTGTCTTAGAAACAGTGACCTGTGGTTCCTTTCAGCTGAAGAAAATCCAACAAGAAAAAAAGCCAGATTATCATATATGTATTTATGTAGCTAATAAAAAGAATAATTCAGTCCCTGATGATGCAATAATTCAATTTTACACTTCCTGCATCCCTAATAAATTAGGATTGTACAAGAAACACTGTTAATTAGAGCCTTTGAAAGAACACAGGAGATTATACACATTTCAGTCCACAGCTTTTCTTGCAAGTGTTAAATAAAGCTATTTGAGTGATAATCTAAGGGATGCCCAAGAAATGATTTAAGGACTGGACAAAGCTGATGAAACTATGAGAACCAGGACAAATAAATATGTCAAAGACCAAGATGAAGGTACCAAGGCAGAGGCACCAAGGCAAGAAGAAATTATGAGGACAGATTAACTTTGAGAAATAAAAACCAGAAGGAAAGCAGAAGCAAACGACAAGCAAACACACACAGCTAGGACACAGCTATTATTTTGTCACAGATCTGTTTGGGAACAATTTGTTTTCTTATCCCACCCACCCTTCCCAGCCTCTTTACTGAAGATAATGTTTCACAAACACTTTAAAGCAACCAAATTCAATCTGAAAGGGGAAATCTTTTCCCTCAGTACTGACTGGTAGTTCCCACTCCTTGCCTTGCACTACTACTAGCTCCTGGGGAGTTTTGAAGTGTTACTTGACTGTACATGGAACACAGCAGAAGAATCATTAAGTAGAGTTATATCCTCAAAAGCAGTAAATATAGGTTGCTTATCACATTTGCAGGTAGTATATTCAGCTTTCTAAAGAACTAGAAACACTCACTAGAAATGCACCAAAGTAGGTTTCCTTTGTAGATCAACTACTTTTCTAAGGGATCCCTATCAGCAGCAGCTTCAAGTTCTCTTCACAGTGTAATTTACTGCTGAACAGAAAAATGGCTTGGCCATCACTTAAACAAACTCACAACTTCACACTTCTAGCAGCCATTGAAACCAAGCCTACTATAGTCAAATCAAATATTTACAATGATAATCTGCCTGCAGAAGAAGTGTATTGAAGCGTTTTCAGGTGTTTATAAACGAGAAGAAATGTATCAAAGCATTTTCAGGTGTTTACAAACAAGAGGAGAAATGTATGGAAACATTTGCAGGTGTTTGCAAACAAGAGGAGAAGCTTTTTCACAGGCATCACGTGATTCACTGCTGACCTTGCTCTTAAGTGCAGGGCTGCTCTTTACAAACCAATCTGCTCAGCAGCATGAGAAATGAGTAGCTTGCTGATGGGTACCACCTATGTGGCACTTAAGTGTCTGCCCTTAACACAGAAGTTTACCTCTATCAGATCTGAAAGGGAGAGAAGAGGAAACATTAGCTATCCCCTGTGGCACAGACTTCTCATTAATATTCCTCTTAAATGTTAACAGTGATCAGAAAACTGAGGAAACTAAGCAGAAAGGTTGTGACATTATCCTTCAATCTCTTTCCCGTCTCACAACACTGGCAATAATGAGAGATCACACCACAAAAACAGATCCTTGCAAATAGCTTGATGCAAAAAAAAAAAAGCTGACTGAAAGATAGCTTCACAATTTGGTGATTATTCTTTCCATTCATCTCTCTTAACACCATATGCACGCAGTTTATTTAATATTAAGTGTCACACAGATATTATCACCTCTAAGGATCCTTACTAGCAAATTCTTGCCAACCTACTGTCTTTTGCCACATTGCTTTTAGTTTCTCTTTCTCTCTTTTTCCAGTGTTAGATTGGGGGCGGGGGGGGCGGGGAGAGAAAAGGAAAAAAAAAAGGTGACAAGTAAAAGGAAAATTATCCTAAATTCTTTAAACAGTTGCTCTGTTAAATTGACACAAGTTTAACAACGTGTACTTGGCACCTTCCTCTTGCCACGAATACAAGAGAAAAAAAAAAAACCTTCTCATTCAAAGCAAGGAAATCTTTTAAAGATACAGCACAGACCTTACTGAATGGTGGCATGTTACAAAGCCCTTTCTAGTCACTAGTGTTCAAATCACAAAGACTTAATCAGCATAAAACCTCTTTTGGAAACCTTCTTTTTAAGTGGATAATGACTGAACAGGGATGCAAACCTGACCAATTCATCTTCCCTCAAAATTGTACCTTCAGGATAGTGCAGGGATACAGCAGAAGGGAAAGATTACTAGTCCCCAGCAATAACTGTGCAGAGTAATAAACCAGAAGAGAAAGAGCTCTTTTATTTGCTCCAAGGGTGTACAATGTTTTCTAGTCTCCAGGGGTCCCAAAATCCCATCACCTTCTACAAACTCTCTTTTTTTTTTTAAGTAGAAGGATATACTCCACATTCACACCATAGCATGACAAAGAGAGCTCTTAGAGAGATCATTTACTTCCTGTAAATGACAGAAGTGACAGAAGAGTCAGAGCTCGAGAGGAAAATTGTACTTGATGGCCTCATTTAAGTCCCAAGCAAATCTTTATCTGAGAATTACAGAATTAGAAACATTGTGATTGGCAATACATCTGAAAAAGAAGACTCTCTTTGGAACAGGACGGCACTGCATGTTAGTGTGCCCGTGCACTGGCACAGCTCTATGAAAACCTTTTCCTAGTTACAGTTAACTCTACAGACATTAGCCTCTCCCTCCATCACATACTGAATCCTTTGCGAGTGTCTAAAGGAGAAAGCCACGCATCCTATGTGTGAGCACAGGAGCTCTGCTCCCTTTGTATCAACATGGAAAACATGAGATCATAGACAAACACCACTTTGCAGGCTGGACACTGTGGAAAAAAAAACACGACTGTGAGCTCAAACCTTAAAATCAAAGAGGTTTCTACTAGGTAGAAAAAACAAAGAACGGAAGGAAGGGTGGAGCACACCACGTTACTCTTGACCTGCAGTCAGCTGCAGAAAGAGCATTGCTATCAGGAAGCACAATGCACAAGCCAGTGTTTCAGCAACAGTTATACCTTTATGTAGAATAATAAGGGGGTGGGGTTTTTTTGCAAATACAAGGGTGAAGGGCCATTAAAAAAAAAAAAAAGAACACACTTCTTAGGACAACATATGTAGTATGTTACACCTGAAGAAGGTAAGGAAACAGATGTACTTGCTTTTAAGAACACACACGGTCAGGTTATATAATAATGACTAGTGAACTGCAGATACTTTCAGTGACCATGTAAGACTGCTATAGAGTAAGTAAGAAGGTAAGAATTTTTCATATCCCCTCACCAAAATCCATCTGAATTGTCCACTTGTTGGGGTATGGAGAACATAAGGGAAAATATCAAATGGCAAGTACAGAAACTGGTTCTCATCCCCCTCTCCCTATTCTTTATTAAAATAAAAAGATTCTCAGACAATGACACTCCTGGCAGACCTGCAAAACTACAGGGAAGACAAGTGTGTTGTGTTGAACAGCGAGTTTCAAACAGTTTACAAATAGAGACAAAAGAAAATCAACTACACCTAATGTAACCCTCCCAGCATCAACAAACCGAGCATCAGGTACACCTCTAAGACTGGTCAAATCACACAATCAAATCCACAGACTACACTGGCTGTAGTCTTTCAATAACACCAATTTCACATCATGCTGATGTTTTAGCCACATTCATCTTTATTTTCCCTGACTGGCGAGTTTTTAGAAGTTGCTGGAATACTTTTAATGGCTTTATGGCATGTGTCTTAATGGATGTCTTCCTAATAGTATACAAGAGAGACTTCTACCAGTGAACTGTCATCACTATTCTTCCTTCTTATCTAGCTACTGTCCATCAGATTAGGTCTCTACCACCTACTTAGCTCCAAGAAAAAAAAAAAAGGGGTGGGGGAGATAAAAGAAAAATCTTCAAAGAAAGCAAATCTAAAACTCAAGCTGGAAGAACTTTATGAAAATTCAACTGCATTTTTTCTTTACTGTGGAATATTCTGCATAAGTCAATCACGCAGGAATGACATGGAAAGAATGGGACTAACGTGAACAATGAATGATCCATAAATGTCTACAAGATTACATAAGCGAGAATGAGACAGCATGTATGTGTGTGTGTGCATTTGGGGGAAAGGAAGAGCTCAGGGGAAGAGGAGGAAACAACGTTCTCAGTCTCAGACAAGAGGACTCTGCACAGTTCTTACTCAATTTCCCCCCTCTTCGCAAAACATAAATATTTGAACCGGAGGCAATCAGGCAGCTGAGCGACAAAAGCAAAAGAAAACCCATTTGCTCATGAATATACTTCAAAACAATCCTTGCTGAGATTGCACCCTAAGTGCTGTATCGTGAAAGAGAGCTCAGAGGCAACCATGTTTATAATAAAGCAATTAACACACGGTACATTTCCTGCCCTATTATTATCATTGGCACCCTCAATGTGTTTGTTGCACATCTTGAGCCTTGGCAAGTTAAGAGATATTCTTACAAAGTTAACAACAAACCGTTGCTGATTGAAATGTACTCACTGTGTTAGTGGTTTTTTTTTTTTTCAGGAACTCTTATGTTTACTTTATACCATTCTCAGGGGATAGCTGGACAGCTGTATCAGTTCTGCAAGGAAAACATAGTCAAAATTAACTTCGTGAAGACTTCGAGTCAAGGAACTTGAAAAAAGTGAACGTTTTTAGACCCGATACCCGCTCGCTTTACCAGGCATCGCACCGGGGCTTTGAAGCATCACCACCCCGCATTTCAGAACACTCATTTTTGCTGAAACCCATCAGCGGCTTCATCACTTGTATGAGCACAAACTTTGGCAAAGGCGCGCGCACACACACACACACACACACACACACACACACACACATCTACCCCCCCATAAAAGCTCTTGTATGCCCAGGCCGGGGGAGAAAGATGCTCTCGCGGGAGGCGGCTGGGTACCCGCGCCGAGCCGAGTCGTGGTGCCTCCTCCCGAGCGGCGGCCGTGCAGACACTTGCTGCGGTCGCAGCCTCCGCCCCGGTCTGACCCGCCGCCTTAACCCCCGCGGGACCTGCCGACAGCGGTGTCCCGAGAGCCGCCCCCGCCCGCCTTGCCCGGGCTCCCGCCGGGTCAGGCGAGGCCCCGCCGCCGCTCACCAGCGGCCTCCGACCACCGGGCGCGGCTGGGGGAGGGCGGCAGGGGATGGGAAGCGCCCGCGGAGGAGGAGACGGCGGCCAAGTCGCGCCGAGGGAAGAGCCGGGCGGCTGCGGGAGGAGCCGCTACGCGAGGCGGGCCGGGCCGGGATGCCTTCAACCCCCGCTTAGCCGCCGGCCGAGGCCGCACCGACAAGCACGAACGAGGCTGTGATTCCTCTTCCCCGCTGCCACAGCGGCCGCTCCGCAGCTCTCCCGCCGCGGGCAGGTGCGGGGCTCGCCAGCCTCCCGCATCGTCCCGTCTCTCCCGCTCCTCCGCACGCTCCCGCATCCCTCCCCGCCGCCGCTTCCCCCTACCCAGCCCCGAGGCTCGCGTACCTCCCGGCGTAGGGCAGAGCCGCGTCCGTCCCGCGGGGGCCGGCGGAGCCGCTTGGCCGCCCCAGCTCCGCGGGAGCCGGGCTCCGCGCCGCCACCGCTGCCGCCTCGCTGCGCTGCTCTGCGCTGCCCCGGCGCTATCCCATCCCGGGGCGGGCAGAGGCACTCGGCGGCTCTCCGCCGCCGCTCTCACTTCCTCTTCCTTCCTCCTGCTGGCCGGGGCAGCGACGTGCAGCCCCGGGCCGGCCGCTGCCGAAGGGGTCCCGGGCTCAGCAGCACCTGAAGGCGGAGAAGCGGTGGGGATGGAAGGGGGGGGGGTGGTGTCGCCGCTCCGCCTCTACCTGCTCCTGCGCCGCCTCCGATGTCCCTCCTCCTGCGGGGATTTGGAGCTTCCTCGGCGCCTTCGGAGTAACTGTTTCTTCTTGTTCTTCCTCCCCGGAGAGCCGCAGGCGCTGAGCAGCCTCCCAGCCGCGTTCGCCTGTTTCCCCGGGGCAGCCCAGCGCGGCGCGGGACGCTGCGTGCCCCCAGGGCCCGGCCGGGAGAGGGCGGCAGCGCCCGCGCTCCGCACCGATCCGCGCAGCACCGCTGCTGCTGCCGGGCACCGGCTCCCCGCTCCCGGCACCTTCCAGCACCCCCGAGGCCCGTTAAAGCCGCTGTGATGTGTGTCCAACTCGCTGGGAAAGTGACTATAACGGATCTCCGCTCTTTTCGCTCAGCCTCCCTGAAAGAAAAGCAGTCACAGCTACCGTACGGACTGCACGCAACATGTGGCACTAAAAGCCATTCAATGATCTCTCTAATACTACAGATAGTGACTTTTCCCGCCCCCCCCTTCAAAGTCCTGTACATCTCACTGTGATTAAAAACTGCTTGCATAGCCGTAAAGCCTTTACTGTGCTACAGCAGTTTTTATTGGCTGGTATAACAAAATTCACTCTATGAACTATCACGAAGACGAAAACTCACAAGATTACTGGCTTTGATCTTACAAAGAATTGAGTATAAGAGTGTCTTTACGAAGCTTAACAATCCCAGGGATTTCCTATAAAACCATTCTCCTGCAACATCCACTCCCTCAGACCACAATAACACCGATATGCACCAGCTGATATTTATTGAGGCTCATCGCCCTGAAAACATCACAGCCACTTGTTAAAGGTTTTATACCCAGCTGAAGTGCTGGGGGCTTTCCAGAAGAGGAAAAGAGACTTGATTCTCCCCCTAGGCTGCAATGCACCCTGTCAGCGATCTGCTAGATCTGAGCAAATACTCTGGTGTGAGGCAATAAACAGCATGACTCACCTGAATCACACCTAACTATTTTCTGGACTGCAGCATGGGTTCTACCAAATGACACAGGCTCAGACTGCACCTCAAAACCATAGCTACCAGGGCTTGTGTTATCATTACAACTGACACTTGTACAAAGGATACCGGAGTTGTTCTTACCACGTGGGCACAAAATGTTTGCTAAATAATTCTAGAAAGCCAGAAGAGGGAGCACAGGAACAGAAAACACCAAGAATTAAGCATTTTAATTTGTGTAGTTATTTTAGTTCCGACCCTAAAAATAAATAGATAGAGCAAGGAGGGACCACTGCTTGGCTCTGCTAACAAGGATGTTTCAGGGTAGCCCACCTGTTGAAACCTGGCCTGGAGAAAACTTGACTGCCCAGAAAGTGTAGAAAGCATCAAAGGCATTCATCACTTTTGGTAGTGAAAACCTTAGATCCTGAGGTGAAGGAGCTCCTGCCAATTTTTTTAAGAGGTTGAATTTTGACATGGTACTTCTGGCCAAAACCTTTACAAAACTGAGATTGTCCAGGATAGCCTTTGTGATGCCCAATAGTAAAAAAACAGCTGGACTTTATGGTGCTGATGGGCTTTGTGAATGGCTTTTGATAATATGACTATTTTAATCGTAAGTAGTTACCTACAGAATCTTGTTTGTATCCATTAAAGCATATAGGGATGCTGGTTGTCCTGTAGAAAGAAAATACAGGATTATTACTGCTTCTTCACATTTTCAAAGTAGCAGGTAAATGTCTCTTTGTTTTGACAATGCTAGCTATCGTGCTTGAGTGGAAACATATAGTCTGCTTGTGCACATATAGTCTCTTAGATATTTTTAAACGATTCCTGAAGATCTGACCTAAATTCACTAACAATGACATCGATAAGAAATGAACTGTATCAGAAACTTCAAGCTCTTTTTTCTAAGCTGCAGTATTGCTTGTGGATCTCTGTACTCGGTCCCTAAATTACAGCTGACAGTTTGCTTTTTATAGCCTTATATATGTATGAATTTTATATTCATACATACATATATATGAACATTTGGTGCTGGACGATTAAACAAGGTCAGTGTGATGTAGAGGTTGTTATGGCTCAGCTTTAGTGTACCTATTCAGACTGTAAATGTGCTGCTGTGTATTCCTTTGTATATAACACGTCGAGAAGATGATGACCTTTGCAGAATAGCCAGTGTAACGAAGAATTAAATCAATCTCACCTAAGACATGTTTGAATTAACCTACCAACAATCTCATTCTAAAAAGTAGGATTGGTCTGTTTATGGACTCATTTCCACTTTGCCTGGACATAGATTTACAAGGAAATAAATTGTTAAATTTAAGGTTGTGAAAGTACTTAGGATCATCACACTGGTTATAAAATCCAAGCATGAACAAGCAGGAGATGTCAGGGACACCTCTCAGAGTTTTCATGCCATTAACCTATTGTGTTTCTACAAAGAAAAACAAACCTCTACAAACAGTTTTTACTGCCACTTACTTGGCTCTTCCATATTTTAGATTGCGATGAAGGACCTCTTCAACAGTTCAGGAACAATAGGATCTGGGAGAGATTTCATCACAATTTGCTGCTGTTTGATAGAGAAAAATTTCAGAAGAGGTAGAAAGGTGTTTTAAAATCCCCAAAACCCCTCCAATTTGATGCTGGAGTTCAGCAAGCTCTGAACTTCAGAGGAGAGGAGGTCTCTCTTTCTCTCTCCTGTTGCAGTGAAAACAACCCCTGGAGCTGCCCAGTTGTCATAGGCTGGTCCTGACCAGAAAGGTTTAAATCAAATCAGGCATTTTGCTGAGACATTGGTGCAAGCTAAATCTTGTATTTATAACTTCCAGTAGGAACTCAAGGGAGTCCCACGGTCTGCAATATGTAGCAAATGCAGTGCTATTTCCCAGCTTTCATATAAACCCTAGTAACTCTCACTGACTTGAATAGGAAGTTCTGCACATCTATTTAAATAAGAAGGAACTTGGGCAGCTCTCACCATGTTGACTCTTGAATCCGTGGCAGGATTTACCAGAGAGGAAGGCTTACCACAGCATTGTCACCAATAGAAGGAATGGCTCACTAAGTGTGGTTTTCAGTCTCTGTTCCCAGGGCTTAATTCACCCCTCATGGAAATAAGAAGAAATTGCTATTTTGGTAGAAACAGCATTGAATCACTCTCAAATAATGAAGTGGTTGGTGCTTGACCTAGGAAATGGGACGTTGATTATCAGTGATCTCATGTTACAGATTGTGGTGTGCAACTGTGCACCTTGGCAAGAGATGGCCAGCACTAACATGAAATAAGGCAGGCTTCCAGCCCTGGCTGACAACTGGGTGTGTGATTGCTGGCAGGGTTTTTTCTCCTCACTCTATGTTAACACCAGTGGTTTATCAATGACAACTGTGAATAGAGTTTAGCAGAGTCGACAAGAGAACTTTGTTTCTTCACAGCTCTAAGTTCAGATGCCCAAATGAAAAAAAGAGACACTAAAAGAAATCCTTGGAGAAGACACTAAAGGAATCTTAATTGCCTTTCCAAGACATAACAGAGTTGGCAACTGCACGTCATGCTTTCTTCTCCACCACACAGGGACATTCCTTGTATCTGTTGTCAGAGTAACATTTTACGATAAAACCTTTTACTTGTTTTAACCACATTTAAGGATCAATATCTTTTCTACTCATTTTAGCCTTTGTTTTGTTTCCCTCATCTTGAAAGGATAGAGACAGGCAGTCAGGGAATTGGGACTTCTGAGTTTTGATTTATCTGTGAGTCCTTAATCCCCCATACAACTGTGGGGGAATGATATCAGTTTTGGGGAATTAATATCCTACCCTCTTCTCTTCTCTTCTCTTCTCTTCTCTTCTCTTCTCTTCTCTTCTCTTCTCTTCTCTTCCTTTTTGTTTGTTTTATATATATATATGTTTCCTTGTTTGTTTGCTTGTTTACTTTCTTGTGTGGTTTTTAACCTTGTCAGTTTAATCTATAAGTTCTCCAAGACAGATTTTTTTTTCCCCCTCTGTGTATTTGTAGATAACCATTATATTCCAGCTCCAGTTTCATTTGGGCTCTCCCGATATAACCATGTCACAGTTATTATTAATAATCCTAGCCTTGTAAATAAACTCTGCATTTTGATTGAGGTTTCTATATCTTTACCCAGTCTGCTGTCCTGTTTGATTTGTAGGTAATAGCACTATTGGGCAGTGCATAAACCACAGAGAACTTAAACAAGAAGAACCCCAAAACTTAGGGGCTGCTTACTCCTTCAACAGGCTTCAAACCTTTAACATTCCACTACTTTCTAGTAACCTTGTGTACTATACAGATTAATATTTGATAAAAGAGGCTTATTTTTAGCAGTTCAGCAGTTGTGTTGCATGTGTGGATGAGGTTTGAAGGGGCTAAGCCTCGTCAGGTACCACTACATCTTTTTGATATTAAAGAGCGGTTCCATCCTTTCTGGGCAGCAGCAGTATCATTTATATTGCAATAGGCTACAGAGGCCTCAACTAGTAAAAAAGGTAAACACTTCCCAAACTCATGCTAAATGCCATCCTTTCTCCAAAACTCAAGAGTTTAACATGTAGGGAAAACAAGCAGGTACAGAGTAAGTCATAGAAGGAGAGCAACATCTGTCTCCAGCAATGTCACAGCACAATTTGCTACCAATCAAGGCCAAATCCTCCTGTCCCAAATCACAGCCTGACACATATAGCTGCACTAGCAAACCCTCCCTAGGACTTACAAGCCTTTTGACAGATTTATGGCTTTCTTGCTAGAAATAACAGATTGTTCTGTCTATCATCCATTTTAATCCTTTCATAATATTAATCGATCAATAGTAACTGCTGGCATTGAAGTAACGATAACAAGTACAAGCTTGCTGCTCAGAGGTGTACTGAATGCCCACTTTCCTAATGAGTTAATTAGCTTCAAATGCTTCCCTGAATGAATCCACATGAGCAAGTGGCACTCCAGCAGCTGCAGAAGCGGCACAAATGCATTTGCACTTGGCCTTTCCCCCTTCTGCATTTATTATTTCGTTCTCATGGAAAGTCACTTTGCCTATAAACTATTTTGCCCTGCTGTCACATTTTATTTTGCACATCTTTGGAGGACTGTAATGCTCATGGCTGAAAAGGACTGTGCATGATGAAAAAATTCATGAGGCTTCAGAGCTGGTTATAAAGAAGTTTTCAAAACATCCTAACCTTTGCACACACATTCCTCAGCTGGCATGGTAACCTACATAATGTTAATTTAGAGGAAACATACAAAAACATGTTCAAAATGACCCACTTCAATGTATGGAACTCTTCTGAGGAGTTGAAAGGCCTTAAATGCTGTGTTTTAGTCACATCATTGCTGGAATATGTATTAGTTTATGGGAACCTCAAAAAGCTGAGGCAAAGGTCTTGTAAGTAACATTCTGTCCTATTATAACCCAATGGAGGTGATTCTCACACCCCTGTGTTTTAATGTGTTTCTCTTAGCAACTTGCATCATCTGTTTTTCATGCCTCCTTTTGTTTTTTCCCTTTTGTCCTCTCCCTTTATTCAACAGCTTGAAGTATCCCCTGCTTCTTTATGTCAAAGCCTTGAAGTTATAGCCTTCATACATGTTTTTCATTGCTAACGTGTTGTAATCACTGCATCACCTTTCTCCTACTTAGCATTTATAGTACCTCTCACCTGTTTTCAACCATACTTTTTTCCTCACTTTTCCTACTCTAAGTAGGGCCATCCTTTGACAAGGCTTTGGGGCAGGTTTCTTTCTTAGATGACAGTCTTATTCAAAATCTTCATCAATGACCTGGATGAGGGGACAGAGTGTACCCTCAGCAAGTTCCCTGATGGCACCAAACTGGGAGGGCTGGCTGATTATCCAGAGGCTGTGCTGCCATTCAGCAGCATCTCGACCAGCTTGACAGCTGGGCAGAGAGGAACCTCATGAGGTTCAACAAGGACAAGTGCAGAGTCCTGCACCTGGGAAGGAACAACCCCATGCACCAGGACAGGCTGGGGGTCAAACTGCTGGAGAGTAGCTCTGCAGAGAGAGACCTAGGAGTCCTGGTTGATAATCAACTGACCATGAGTCAGCAATATGCCCTTGTGGCCAAGAAGGCCAATGGCATCTTGGGGTGCATCAAGAAAAGTGTGGGCAGCAGGTCGAGGGAGGTTCTCCTCCCCCTCTAGTCTGCCCTGATGAGGCCTCATCTGGAGTCCTGTGTCCAGTTCTGGACTCCCCAGCTCAAGAAGGACAGTGAATTCCTGGAGAAAGTCCAAAAGGCTACCAAGGTGATCAAAGGACTGGAATATCTCTTTTATGAGAAAAG
Source organism: Urocolius indicus (assembly GCA_013401255.1). Taxonomy (NCBI): domain Eukaryota; kingdom Metazoa; phylum Chordata; class Aves; order Coliiformes; family Coliidae; genus Urocolius; species Urocolius indicus. Next base: position 142 of record WBNH01004451.1, on the reverse strand, counting down.
GCTATGAGACCTGGGGCTGGTTACCTTGTAGATAAGAAGACTGAGGGCAAATCTCACCAACGCTTGTAAGTGCATAAAGGGTAGATGTCAGGAGGACCAGACGACACTTTTTTTATGTAGTATCTAGTGACAAGACAAGAGG